>OY757921.1:60639091-60781591 GCA_963585895.1 Sepioteuthis lessoniana
TTTTCATAATCTATTTATGACTACTTTTGCTTACGTTATGCTGATTCTATATCACCACATTGATTCCCTTTTGAGCGTTTAAGGCAATCATTGTGAAGAAAAAAATTACATCTAATTTCCCGGGAGCCCTTCGTATAGGAACAGCGTTTTAATCCTTCAGGCCGCAGACGCCTCATGTATATAAAAGGCCTAAATATATAACGAAACTGTAATTTACTTCTTTCTATTATTTACGTCTTATCGTTGCTTTCTTAGCTAATCGTTTAAGGCGATCTTTATTCTCACTGTCAAGTTGCTTCTTATAGAATTTATACGCGAATTATTTGAAAAATAACTAAACTGCAACCGTAGAGAACTATTGACAAGCTTTTCATATAGAAATGCTGGAGTTTAAAACAACTGGGACTTCGGAGAATATGGGAAAAGATAATGAGGTGAAAGATAACTCCATTGGATTTTTGGCGGGCCGATATCTCTTGCATGTTTTTTTTCAAACTGTATATGGTATCTTACTGAGTGCAGAAAACCTTGTGATATGCGACAGAAGTAAAACTGCAAGCTTTCACCTTCCAGCAAGGATCCACAATTATTCCCTCAAAGTTTTGAGGGATGGATGATATCTTTGATTTTAAATAAACTAATTACTTCAGAAAATATTGCATTTTGCCGTCTTGTTAAATTCTTTCCTTTTCCTTGAAGGTGAGTGTATGATGGATATTTGATTATAAATTATGTATTTTAATATGTTGACTTGTGATTCAAGTTCCAATCAGAAAAGAATTACAACGGAAGACAAAGAAAAAAAAAGGAAAATAAGGATAGTTGTAAAATTATGACTAATTAAAATAAAGGAAAACTTATTTTATGAAATCATCCGTAATATTTCGTTGATTTTCTTCTTTTAAAATTTATATTCTTTACATATTTCAATTATAATGCTATTTAATTGCATTACGTTGCTTAGTATCCACTTACTCCCAATCTTTTATACAAGTACCGGGTAAGGTTTGATAACTCTTAGAAGAATTTGATGCTGACTGAAATTTTAAAACACAAAATCTATGAAATCTATAATTTTTTTCGAATCTTATAATATTAAAATGAAGAGAAATATAATAAGACAATATTTCTAACATATTTTTAACGTGAAGCAAAAATAATTATTTTGTAAATGAACTCTAAGAAAATACAGATAGAGTGAATGTCTGTATCCACGTTGTTGTCCCTAAATACTGAATAATCTGATGATAAATCTTAGATTGAAACAAAATCTTCAAACAATCATTGATCTTTATAGTTTAAATTATTGATCTTTATAGTTTGAAAAATGATTGATCTTCATTGCTTGAAAAATTATTGATCATTATAGTTTAAAAATTATTGATCTTCATAGTTTGAAAAATTATAGAACATTATAATTTGAAAATTATTGATCATCATGGTTTAAAAAAACAATGATCTTTATAGCTGAAAAAATTATTGAACATTATAGTTTGAAAAAATAACTTTAATGCAGTTGATTATATTTATTTCCAACCTGTGTACAGTTATTTTACATTTAAAAAATACTGAAAATTTTTAAAGAACAGTGACGTAAATCTCAAAGACTTTTAAAGCATTTTATTTCAACGTACAAAAAAGACAACTCTTTAGAAACAGATCAATTCAATGAATATATATATATATATACAAATACTAATTCAAATTTTGAAATATTTACTTGTTAATTTCTATCAGTAACACTTCAGATATTCAGGATTTGATACGTCGAAAATAAATTCCTGGATCAACTCTTAAACTTAAATCCCTTTCTTCACCTATGACGCAGCTTCCCATAAAATAGAATTGAACATCATTGAGAACTTTTGTAGATATTGTATTGACAGACTGCCTAGTTATATCAGGGGTGAGGTGGTGCTACTTGATTTATATGAATAAATTGAATCATAAGTCGGTCGACACACACAGACAAAATAAATAACAAATCCCTAACAGTGTAAAGGCAATCCGTGGAACTTCATGCAAGACGGGTAGAAAATTTATGCGAAGATTTCTGACTAATAAGGGAATATATCATGTATAGGGTAGGCGACCAGAGAGGGTAGGCGACCAATGTGTGTTTGAGCCGTGGAAAGTGTATGTGACCATCAACTCGTATATTCAGAAAGTTTAGATCCCTCAAATCAAAGGGTCTAGTTAGTATCAGAAATGAGCCCGGAAAAATACCTAATTGTTAACGATTTTCTCTCTTTCTCTTAGCTTAAAAATCAATCGTATTTTGACTAATTGTCGACTGACACATAAGAAAAGTAAAACTGAAATGCATTGCATTGGCATCAGATAGTGTTAACGTGACAAGAAGAATATCTTGCGTCCTGAAAGAAGTTGGTAACTTACTCGCTTCTCGAGATTCCAAAGAACGAAAAGGAATTCCACGACCCTTCAGAAAAAAAAAAGACAGGTCATGGGCCGAGCTGCGCTTTTTATGAAACATCCTCCCAAGTAGCCGTCTGAAGCAGTGATCTATAACACACTTCTCTGACCAAAATAAAACGTTGCTATTTGTCCCCACGACTACGACACTACAAAAAATAGTACGATGAATACGATACATAATTCGCTTTAGTATGATCACTGGACAATACAAACACATAGACAGAATAACAAACCTGAATATGTTCGTGAATAAATTTTGTCCAATTTTGTCTTCCTGGGAAACATTTGAGTCAGTAAAAATATAAGTACAGTAAGACTGATAAATAAACTGGTCTTTAAATCTGCACTTAAAAAAGGATATTTATATGATACCAGGATTTCATTATTCATAGTGGATATTTGTAAATAATAACCGATAATATTTGGTTGTATTTATTACCAAAGTCTACAGTATAATTTTGAACATGTAGCATTCTTAAATTAAGTCCGCAATTCATATATCTTTACATTTATGCAATTTTATTTCTACTTAAAGTTTTAATGCCGCAGATATGGATTTATCTATCTCCATGGTGGTGGGATGAGATTGAAGATAGGTTTTATGTGGGGTGGTCCGTAGTAAAAAAAAGTCACTATGGAAAATGGACAATGTCAATTATACTCTAGTTTCATTGGCATTCCGATCAGACTTTTGGCAATAAATCCAATCCTTTTACATTTTGACAATGGTGACAGTATCTGCCTGTAGTTTTGCTGTTAATTATAAGGAATTGCAGGGGAAATTTACAGTAAAGTTTTGTAAAAAAAAATAACATATATTAATAAAAAATTCCATCGTATAATGTTTCATACGAAATGTTAACAATTTTGGTACCTTTTTGATCGATGTGTACTTGAAGATAATAGTCTATTCATATCTATCTATCTGATATTGATTTGTTGATATTCAAATGACACAGTTTCAGTATAAAAAAAATTAACAATATTTCAATTCCACGGCATTATTTCATTTACGTGATTATGAAATATCTGCATAAAACGAGTACCCAACTTAAGAACTGAAGTTCAACTATTGAACCATTGCAGACTCTTCATTTTCTTAATAAAACTGCAACCACAAAGCCATCTCAAAGTTTCCCGTGTCGCAGATAACCATCCAACACAAGAGTTGCGTCAATGAAGGCGCCTGTCATTCCGTTTTCAAAGCGTGAGAGAAGTAACAACTTCCGTCATCCGGACGTGGTGGCCTTCCTCACAGCCGAACGTCAACGTGGAGAGGCTTTGGACACTTCACGATCGGTAATATGCTGCATTGAAACTGACTGAACGTTTTTGGCACGACCCCCCTACCAGCTTAATTACCAACAGGACGTCCAACTTCCTAACCATTCAGCAGAGATTGAATGCCTTGCATGTGTCCCTGGGGAAATCTGGTGCCGGGCAAACAAATGAAAGCAGTGAGATAGCACAAATTAGTTTAATATGAAGCTGAGAGTCAACGCTAGTAAGGTTGGAGTCATCCTTGCGAAACTTCTACACACACCAGATTTATTCGATTACAGCTGGCCTCTAACGGACGATATCTGCCTGTATCCTTGACACAAACAATACCCTCCCACTTTTGTTCGATCAGTCCAACCAAGTGTAGATGTTGTAAATTCAACAATATATATATATATATATATATATATATATATATATATATATATGCCATTTAATAAACAAGGGGAAATTTATTCCAAAATAAGATAATAATACTTTTTAGATATTTGTTCCATAATTGTAAACACGTCATTATTAGGAACAAGTTTGTCTCAAAACTCATTTTACTCTCGGAAAATATTTGTTTTGAATCTATTCAAAATGGACGCTAAGTACACCGTACTTTAGTCTTGAACAGAGGTCTGCTATTAATTTTTTGGTGAAAATTTTGGGAAGAAATTTTGCTATGTTAGAATATCTTAGTTAAAACATATTACCTAATGAGCTAAACATAGGTTTGCCACTGCGAGCATGCGTCAAAAAGATTGGCCATTGAGTGGAAATATAAAGGCTCTCCGGTAAATAAACAATGGAACAAGAAAAGACTTATCACTATTAATGTCACTGAAAAAGTTGAAACTGTAAACTGCGCTCTTTATTGCTAATACCTTACGGGAAATTTATTTTATTTGTCGAATGACCATACTATATATATATATATATATATATATATATAAATATTATATATATATATATATATTAATATATATATATATTTTTTTTTCATCATACAACGTGTGGAAGCACGTGCGATACCCTAGCCTCATCAGCCGCCATCCAGGGTGATAACACAGTTTCGGTAGCTTAAGGCGGCTACTGAATATATATATATATATATATATATATATATATATATATATATATATATATATATATTATGATTTTCATAAGAAATATACAGATATTTTAAACAGTGACTAATTGAATCTATAGAAATCCGACCGTTTACTTAGTTCATACAAAAATATTTCTACATTGTTATAAATATACACTAATGTGTTTAAGTATCAATATATGTATTTTTAGATGCATGTGTGCATCGACATGAATACTTATATGAGTGTGTGCGTGTGTTTGTCTGTGTTTCTCTGAGTGTCTGTGTGGATATATATATTTTTTATAAGAAATATGCTGAACTTGAAAATAATGACTAACTAAACCTATATAAATTCTACAGTTTCATTAGTGAATAAAATAAAATTGAAATATACCATATGATATAAAACCATGTACTATATATATATATATATATATATACTTACATATGTCCTTACGCATTGATATATATATATATATGTGTGTGCGTGTGTGTGTGTGCTTCCCGATATACAAATATACAAATATCAACGTGTATTGATAATCACACACACACAAACATACACGCACAAACACACTCGCATACACACTCCTACGTAGGTATAAATGTATTAATTTACATGAAAAATATACTGATCTTCAAAATCGTGACCAGTCGAACCAATCAAAATTCAACTCTTTTATCACTTAATAGAATTATATATACATACAAACATATATATATATATATATATATATATATATATATATATATATATGTATATATTTATATATATATTTGTGTGTGTGTGTGTGTTAACACTGATGTTTAACATCACTTTTTACAATAAACATTTAAAATCATTTTAACTAAATATCGTCAGTAGCTTTTAGGACTACTGTCATTGTACCGATTTTTCTAAGGATTAAAAAAAAACAAATTCTGAGTGAATGCAGCAAACTTGCTCTGAAGGAGTTTAGTAACAGTCATAACTGAGTGATGCAGTTGTTCTACTTAGAATTTTGCAAGAAGCTAAAATTTGGCCATAATGTTATAAGGTATATGCATAGAATGATATAATTCTCTGTGATTTTGTGACACAAATGTATCACTTAATCAACAAGATTTAATTAACAAGACAAACGAACTTGTCAGTAATGAATTATCAGCCTCTTGCAAGACAAATGAAAAAAAGATTGATCATGAAAGTGACAATGATACCAAATGTAGTTAGTAACTCTTGGAACGCTCCCAAAATAATTGGAAAAGGTGGGCGGGTAAACTTGAGACCAGAGTAAGAATTAAGACCCTCAAGACCACAGTATTGTCAAAATTTGTTTGAATACTTAGGAGACTCTTAAAGATCTGATGAGAATTTTTTTCAATCAACCCTCATAGAAAAGCCACGAGTTAGTACGGGTGCGAAAATTTCACTAGAAATTAAATATCAATAAAAATGTTTTATGACTCTAGTCCCGCTATTTTACTTACATTTCCACTGCCCAGCATGTACTACTTAACAGGGGTTAATTATTTATTAGAAAATGTGTTTCCTTGTACCAACTTACATACTAACAGAAAATAAATTTGCAACACCCTGAATATATATTTCAATTTAATCACCCTTAAACATACAAATAGGTTACAAAAAATAATCATATATGTAAAACATTCATATAATATACATAGACTTCCATAGATAATCATTATTGCAAAACATACATTTAATGTAATTAGGTTACTATATATAAATATATATGAAAAACGTATGGTTACAATCAAAAATGATATGTGCAAAACATATAATAAACCTAGATTACAATAAATAATGACATATGCAAAACGTATATGTAATATAACTTGATTACTATAAATAATCATGATGCAAAACTTTAGATGCAATAGAAATAAAATAAATACATTGTAAAGGTTCCAAAATAAGGATGAATCAATTGTATTTAGATCCACAGCCTCTTCTGAATCCAAATCATCATCTTTCTTGAATTTATATCGAAAAAAACAAATTAAATGATTCTTGTTCCTATAAATCGTATATATATATGCATTTACCGACCCCTCCACACAGGCAGGATGAGACACAAGGTCAATTTTAAGCCGCGTTTTACAGATTTGAATTCAGTAGATTCCTTTTTCTAGACTGCTTGCCTAACCAAAGCGAAAGAATGCAATCTTCCCTACAATTTACCCATTGCTGACAGGTAAATAATTGGATTCATATTTTTCCCTAGGGAATCAGTGCTAAATTTTATATTTATCATGAGATATATTTTTTACATTTCTCATCTTTGTTCCTTGTAGTCATTTATTAATCTTAGAAGGAAGTTTCAGTGGTCTAGTTGCTAAAGCACTTGACTGCCACATCGTAGTTACCGAATTTAGTCTCCAGTCGTTCTATATTAATCCCTTTTCTAACAAATAGTCTTGGTAAAGACAGGAGCCTTGTTACACCCCTGCTATGGGTTAAATAATACTATCACTATTCTATGATTAGTTGATAGATTACTGAACCAAGAAATTAAATCAAATAAAACTTAGCTTAGTTTAGCTCAAGTCAGGAAATATTGGTATCCAGTGAAAACTAAACTTACTAACAATGGTCATCGAGCCGATCTTGCAAACTATTACACCATGTAAAATCCTCATATTTAATTTATGTAGTGTAAAAGGAAGCATCAACTGTCGAGTCCCTATGAAGTAATGACTTACATGCTGGACTGCAATACCGCAATAAGTGAGTTCAAACTCTAGTCCCGCTATTATATTGACTTTCGAACTAGTACTCGTTGTAAAGATGTGAACCCCTTATCTCCTTAGCTATCATCTAAACACTACTACCGTTCTTCTACTTGACTGATTTGGCATTAAATAACCCACGAAGGTTGGTATATAATTAAACAAACCAACCAAACTGAAACAGCAGAATAGAACGAAATATTCACATATTGTGTCGAAATAATATTTTAGTAAGTAAGTGTAGTTGGTATTCTTCAATTTAAAAAAACAATTTAGTTCTTACCATTGGCATGATGGTTAGAGTGTTCACCAATGGCCCGGGAGATTGGGGTTCAATCCCAGTTCGAGTCATACCACAGACTCAAGAAATAGTACTTGTTGCCTCCTTGCTTAACACTCAGCATAATAAAGTATGGATCAAGGGTAAAGTAGAGCAATCCAGGGAAAGGTGTAGCGCCCTCCCCTACACCGTTGTGTAGTAGCTATCGAATAGGGAGCCTTGGGCTCACCCTCGATTGCGGCCGGCAACTTTACATTATTCCTTTTTTTGGAACATGAAATGAAATACGAGTAAATATTGGTATCGTTAATGACTGAAAATATTTAATCTAAAATAAGGGAAATATGTCATTAAATACGATTGACATAAGAAGTAAATCTGTCATCTGAAGAAAAAGAAAAGGAATGTGAATAGGTTTGTGATAAGTTAGAAACTACCCGAACGTAACTAAATCACTATATAATTTTCTAATTTCTAAACAAATAAAAAGTTGATCGATTATTTTATTTGAAAGGCATAACAGCCTATAAAATTTTTATCATACTAAGAGTTAAGGAAATTGCGTTTATGATACATTTAAATTTACATTTTCTGTGTTTTGTTTCTTTGGATTTTTCGATCAAATACAAATAATATGGACACAGTTGTATGCTTTTAAATATTCCTATGTCACACTAATACTTCTATGATTCCAAGTCATTATATCTATTTAAGAATATTAACACTTCGAACGCATTCATATTGTTTCAAGAAAGTAAAATAATAAACTTTAATAAATATTAAAGCTTCAGTTAAATAGAAAGAATTTCCAGTGCCAAGCAGTTAGTAGGGTGTTCGCCAATGGTCCGTAAGGAAAGTTATTAACCCTCTTATCCACCCCCACCCAGCCATGGGTAAAATAGCACCCTTACTGTTCTGCAAAGATGACTTTGACTTTAAATAACCAATAAAGGTTGATAACCAATTGGCTAAAGAGATAAAACCAAACGAAACTAAACCCTCATAATTCTTATATATTATTATATCATATGAACCGGCTCATTAGCCTAGTGGGTAGAGTTTTCGCCAATGGTCCGGGAGACCTGGGTTCAATCCTAGGTTACGTCATACCAAAGACATTAAAAATGGTACTTGATACCTCCATGCTTAACACTCAGCAATATAAGGTACATATCAAGGGAAAAGTGGAGCAATCCAGGGAAAGGATTAGCCCCCTCCCCTACATCTCGGTGTAATAGCTATTGAACAGCGAGCCTTCTGATTACCCTAGACTAAGGTCGCCAACTTTACTTTACTTATTCCTATCGAATAGGAATAGCTTTAACGATTTCCATTGATGGGACTCTAACAGAGACAAACTGTCCGTGTCAGAGTGGACTTGGGAGTGATGAGAATAAAGCCTCACTATTAGATTCCGTTTAGTATCATCACTAGAAGACGTTTTTCGGGAGGGTCTTTATCCCCTGCAGAGATTACAGCCAGCGTGATCTAACCTCTGCAGACAGAGTTGGAAAAACTGGACAAATTTCAACCTAACTTTATTTTTTAACTCACCTAAATCAAACAGGCGAAAAACTGGTTCAACTTTGAAAACATTAATAAATAATATGACTGGATTGTTAACAAGGTCATTTTTCTCACAAATTTGCAAGTGTTTTAAGTTCACTACTCGTTGGTACCCTATTATTTTGACTTTGTGCCAGTTTAAACTACGTTTAATAAATAATCATTATATAGTTATTTTGAGGGGGACGTGGCCAGAAGAGACTCCAAAGTAAACGCCAGCTTTTAAAGAGGAAAACACCAAAATGATTGAATATCTAGCATTTTTGTTCTTATGTACAATTTACAGCCTTTAAGCTAAGCAACGAACACTCACAGCGCATGCACATTCTCCAGATATCAATACATTCTCTGCCTGGACCTGTTCAAAATAAACGTTCTGTAAATGATAATTTAATAATGCCTTCCTAAATGTTAATAGAATCTTTTAGCGGGATCAAACACACGAGAAATAGTGTGGTGGGAAAATAGAGTGAAATAATACGGTCACTTCCGGGAGGCCATTAAAATATTCATAGGAATCTGAAAGCAGGTAGCAAAATGGCAATGATGCTGTTTGAGTAAACGTTATTTCCTGTGTGTTCCTTTTATGGGTTGCTTTGTTAGAGAATGAAATGAACAAAATCTATCGGTAAATATAGAGAATTAGATCGTTATTTTTAGCTGGTAGATTAGTTGGTTGGTTGACTGGTTGGTTTTCATGGTTTTTTTTAACTCTTGTTGCATTGGATTCTGTTTAACAATTATGGTCCCCACTTATATACGATACCCATCATCATAAACCTTTGAAATATGTAAATGCATCATTATCTAAAACAGATCGATTTAATCAATACATAGGACCCTAACAGGTACGAACACTCAGGATCAGAGTAGACTTGGGAGTAATGACTGATTCGTTTGTCGATTTGTTGGTTAGTTTAACAGTCTATCAACTTTTGTTAGGAGGCTGGAGTAAGTGTAAGAATTATAGGTTTTCAATTATATACGATAGAAACATATATCTTCACAATCATTTATCTCCGACAGGGCGTCTCGGGTGGTGTAATGGTTATCAAACCTTCGCGAGTGAATTCAAGCCTCATTTGGAGCCCTATTCATACGGCCTTGAGACACATCCAAGAAAAAGCTTAGTAAATTACTACCTCATTATCTCTGACAGATTTATTTGACGGATGGGATTCTAATAAGTACTGCCACTCAAGGTCAAAGTCAGTCTGGGAGAAATTACAATGAATTGGTAACTTTACAGTTTCAAAATGGCCAGGATTGGAGATGACAAGATTCTTCAGCAAAACTGATCGGTATATGTAGAAAATTGGGTCGATTTTTTAATTGGTTGGTTGATTGGTCTTTTTATAAATCATATCAATTCTTGTTGGTTTATTCTATGCTGAAGCTGTTTAATAGTTATGTACGATACAGAAATCAATCTTTACAATCATTTTAAACGGCTAAACACGTAATTATTTCTGATAGTTCTAACTACTTGATAGGATCCTAAAAAGTACAACCACCCTGGATCAAAGTGGACCTGGGAGTAATCTCGAGAATAATCTAGAGTATACCACCTCAAACAAACCTTTTCTTGTTTTATTCTTTTATTTTTCATTTTCCTTTTTCTTTTCCAACATGATAAAGTAAGAAAGCGTTGAAATTAACAAATGGCACAACGAGAGAGGATCTTGATATTCATTTTTCTTTCACACTCACTGTTCCGTTCAAACATGTTTGGTGTCAGTTTGCTATGTGAAAGCATTGATTCATGAGTATGACATCCGTGATAACATTTTTGGCACTAGATAGTTGTGTAGCAATCAAGTTTTACAGACCTATGAAAGCAAATTATGGCATTGGTTATACGGATGGGAAAATGACTGCTTGAAATGAGAACACTTTTTTTTGGCATCACGGCAAAACAAAGGCTGCATTGCAATCAGCAAACTTCGTACTGCCACAATTTTGCTCTGTCAGACTTCCTGTTTTTCCTGAAATTGAAAGAGGTAGTAAAAGGTCAATATTTTTTTATCAGATACCGAAGTAGAAGTTTCTATGTACAAATGGATTAAATGCAAAACAGACACTTACTTCAGTGGCAGGATGTAAAAGGTGGAATATAATTCTTGCAAAATCTTAGCCATTCAATGATGACTACATCATCAGATTGTTGATCTTTACATTATTTTGAGAATCATTGTAGTATTTGATATGTTATAAACACAGTTTGATTGGACTGGAGACCTTATTTATCAATCAGTCGTCACAGTTGTGAAAAGATATGATTCATATTGATACTAGTTTCATTACTGATAATTTATATATATATATATATATATATATATATATATATATATATATATATATATATATATATGTGTGTGTGTGTGTGTGTGTGTGTGTGTGTGTGTAATATAAGCTCGATAATCTTTTAAAGTATTTCTGAGAAGACTATATTGAGAATAGGTATAAATAGCCAAAAATGTATGATGAACCATCAAACGATTTTGTATTGAGTTTTGAAGACATAAACTTAAAGACACTAAACTGAATAAGGTGGGGAGGTTCCAGTTGAAGAGGAGTGGGGAGCTTCATTATTTACAGTTTTGATTTCTTGGTAATGTAAATGCCTCTTTCTTTTCGGTCACGATTTTCTTTATCTCTTCTATATACCTTCAGTTTCTATTATCACTTAGTATTATTGTATGGGATCTGTAACGATTTGGCTTCTTATATTTTGTTTTTCTGTTCTTTTGAGGAGCTCTTGTTGACCATTTTTTTCATACGAGTTAATTGTCAGCATATTTCTAATATTTCAAGGCATTAAAATCCTTCTTTCTTTAGAATTATCCTTGTTTGGTCCGTTTGTCTTTGGTTTGTAAATTAAAACTTGATAGATTCCACCCAAATTGAATGATTCGATTTCTCTTTGAGTGGAGTTGTTTTTAAAACACAAGATTACTTGTTTGTTGTATTCTTCATTGCTTTATTTTTAACGGTCTCTGTTAGATGATTGGCGGTTGTGTTCCTAAAATTAGAAAAGACAATATTCGTTTCCCATGTGGGCAATAAAAGAAATACCTGCCGATCAGGAAACTCAAATATGTAACTTGATTGATTGGTTTTAATCACATATCAACGCCTCCTGGGTTATTTCATGTCTACAGGTCAGGGGATTTTATACATTGTATGTTTACATATACATTTTAGAGTCGTTTCTTCGGAGTTTTCTTGTAACGGTTATATGATATCAATTTTCGATCTAATAAAAACTATTTGCAAACATATCTATTTCATTGGGAATGGGGCACCACTTAGAGATTGAGTAGACCAGGGATTAATAGCAATAAAGGAGTAATTGACATGCCCCTGACCTCCAGAACTGGAACTGCACCAGCAAATTCATTGTCATGTCGAGTACACCCGATTTTTGATGGGTGCCTTAACCTATTCACGGGATACAGTCAGTGTAGCCTAAACCCCAAGGACGAGGCGGAGTTATCGTTTGTGCTAATTTCAGACATTTTTCATGGCTCGTAAATTGCAATTACACAAGAACCAACTTTGCACTATGATCTTAATTATTCCTCTCAGTTGAAAGTAAACTAGTCTATAAAAGAAAATCGAATAGGAGCACCCTGTGAGTGCCGAAGTCCTCACCATCACCTGGCAACTATCTTGATATCTGAAAACTGACTGTGAAAGTATGGTTTTACTTTCTTGGCCGAAAAAAGAAGTTTTGACATTGATTGATATCCTTGAGGATTCCAAAGAGGATAACAAAGAATTCTACATCCTGACCAAATCTAACCAAACACTTCAAGGGTGATTAGATCTGTCAAAGTAACCGTTCTCACAGAGTGACTGAGAGACAAAATGGGTAAAATACCTGTGACATTTATTATTTTCTATCTAAGATAAAAATTCAGTTTCCCTAAAGATAAAAGTCCCAGGATACTCAAATCATCTTCATCATCATTCTTCATCATAGAAGTCGGTTTTAAAATCGTCAGTATTTCCAGCAGTAATTTTAATGATGATCATCAGATATGTCATCGACACTTCCTATATGAAAGCATTTAACAACCGATAACCAACCATATACATGTATTTATCCATATGAAATTGAAATATATCTATCTATGAGTGTTGTTAAAAACGCTCTAAGCCTCACCCTGAAAAAAGAGCAACAATGTACATTTTAATGTGGCAACACTCTGCCATTTCTAATTAAACAAGAATAACTAATTCAGATATTTCTAGTTTTATACTATGCTGCCACAACAAAAAAAAAATTGCTTGGCTCTTCTTTCTGGGTTAGGCTTTGAACTTTTCAACGTCTCCCTTATCTATCTCTCTATCGTATTCTTGATAGTATTATCAGCTAAAGATAAGACATCTTTAAAAAAAAGAAGTTTTGGCGGTCACAAAATTGCATTTACTGGTAAGACTCCAGTTTGGGATCTCAAGGTGAGTGTCGAGTATCCCTTTTGTTCGTATTATTCCAAGATCAAATCTGACTGGTCATTATTGCATCTGTTAAAGTCTCATCGATGAATCGAACCTGTTTGAAAATTATTTGTATTCGATTGGAATAATTGAATCCATACAACGTCCATGCAGATAATTACTTTTATTGTACACTTTGAAAGTTTTTCACACAAGCTTTAGCCGCTGGTATTTCATTGGAGTCTAAGTGACAGAAAATCTCCTAATGTTCTTCACAGTATTGGTCCATTCCAAGTGCAGCAATGACAGTTGGGATCACCGTTACCTTCATTTTCCACTGCTTTTCTCATGAGGTCCAAGTACTGGTCTCCCTTTACGATATCTTGGATTTCACTATACAGCAAGTTCTCTTTTTTATTGTTAATTATCACTAGGTTTGATTTGTTCGGGGTTGGGAGATCAATGAGTATATCAAAATCCCAGAAAGGTTTACATATGTCTTTCTCCAGGACGGATCAAAGCATTTAACATTTGATAGTATGACTAAATTTAAGTTTCTTGCACAATTCCCAGCAGATCACTTCCCCTACCCAGACGTGCTTTATTTTTTTTGTACTAAATTACAACATTTACTTATTATTTTACTTTTTGTGAGTTTTTCACCTCATTTTTAGCTAATAGTCTTTCACTGGAGTTTGAGTAACAGCAAGTCTCCACAGGTCTCCAGGATTCTTCTCAGTATTTTGACCGATCTTAGCAATGCTGTAGTTTGGATGTTTTCGATTTATCCTCCGATTTCCAAATCTTCCAGACCCATTTCCAAGCTTTTAAGAACCGTTCCTAGCTCGCTAATCACAATAAATATCACCGTTATTTTCATGTCCACTTGCTTTTTTAATTCTCTGGCAAGGTCCAAGTATTTATCTCTCTTTTCACTTTCTTTGATTTTTAATCTGAAGTCTGTCCACATAGCAAGGTAAATCTTTTTTGGAAATTATTGAAAGGTCTGGTTTCGATTTCTTTTAGAATCTCTAGTGCATCACTTCCCCACCAAGTCCTGTGTAATCTTGTACTCTTACTGTGCTTGTTTGTTTCATTAGGTTATTATGTAATTAATAATTTCGTCTCTATCAAAATATAACCCCTTCTTTCTATTCTGTGACATCTTATCCTTTTTCATTTTAACATAATTGCTCCTTATGAAGCTGTTTTGTGCTGCTATTAGAAGAGATTCAGTTTCTCCTTTAAAGTTACTCTTTCTTAGTCATGTTTACGTCTACTTGTGTGAGATTTCGTTATTTTGTTGCTTGAAATATGCATACAGTTGTTTTTCTGTCAATCTTTATGTTGTCAGTGCTGTTTCTGGTCGCTCTAATGAGTCTTTCTTTGCTATTTTTTACGTATTCTTCGAGTCCTTGAATTAATGCATCGAACGCGCTGTTCAATGCTGACGAGTCTTCTTCTTCCTCCTTTTCTTGACATATATAGTCTTTCTATGTCATCTACCGGGTGTAAGGTCGTATGCACCATCATTACATTTCTTGTTCTCTGGTCCATTTGTTGATATTTTGCCCTCATTTATTTTAAGAATGATCGCAATTATCTTACACAGAGGAAAACATTGATGTTTCTTCCTTTGAAGATAATCCCCCTACAAAAGTTTTTTTCTTTGTTTTTTATCTATCTGAGAAACTATTTTCTTATTTTTTCTTTCATTCCAGATGTTCGATGGTATCCGCTTCCAATATTCCCAAGTACTTGTCTTTTTTCTTTTCTTTGAGTGATCTGATTTTTTCTTGATTTCCCAGTTCTATTCCTTCTGTTATTTATCTTTTCCGGCTTTCTATACAAGCATTTCACATTTTTTCTATATCATATTCACTTCCTATATCTTTATTGTTTGTATTAGGGTTTCCATTTTTAAAAAAATTTTGACAAACTGTTTATTGCTGTCCATGTATATTAGATTGTCAATCTTTTCTGGCGATTTATAATTTTTTTAGCCTCCTGTGCATTTTCTAAGTTTGTGATTGAGTGGCATCATCGCTATTAAAAAGGATAATGGTGAAAGCAAAACTGCTTGGAAAATACCTCCCAGGATTTTCACCTCAGCTAAAAGTATTCCTCCCTCTGTCAATTCTACTTTCGAGTTTTTCATAGCTTCTGTGATGAACTGTATGACTTTGTCGGATATCTTGGACATTTTTGACAGTCTATTATCCATTTTGCCGGATCATATCATAAGCATTTTTCTAGTAAATCTACGCCATGTCTACGTTTTTCCACCAAATTTTGCTCTCTTTAACGAAGCGCTGATCAATGTACTGTAGGTCACGAGTTCCTCTTGTTCCTTTGTATCATCCTTTCTGCTCTTCAAGAAACAGTCCTTTACTTATTAGCGATTGATATATATCTTCCCTAATCTGAGTTGCTAGTATTTTAGACATCAGAGGTAGACACATCAGTGTATAGTTGGGGAAGATATTTCCTTTGGGGAGGGTCTTTCTGCACCAATAAGAAATTCCTCTTAGTCACATGCTTGTTTCTTCTAAGGATCTACTCCGTTCAAGACCCAGTCTGTTGTGGATGGAAGTACATTTTTGAAACCATGTATGCTCAAATACGCTGGCATTTCCGCTTCAATATTTTTTCAGTGTTGCTCTGAGTGATTCCAGTCGTATATTTGCATTAGCTCTTTTAATTCTTTTTTCAAGTTATCTATTCTATCGTACATTCTGTTGTGGTCTTTCTGTTCTCATATCATACTCCAATATCATTTGATTCCTTTGCATCTGATTATTGGTGTGTCTTAATTTCTTAATACATTGGTATGTCTTAATGCAATTTCCTAATACTTTTTAAATTGTTTTTAGTTATTTAAGAATTAATAGGTTTTTTTTTTCTATTGCTTTCACTTGTCTCTTTTGAGACCCCTTTCTTTCGCTAATATCTTTTGATTTATCTCTTGAACTTGCATTGTCAGACTTGTCTTTTGTTTTGTTTTGGTCTTTTCATATCAGCATATCCTTCAGTTTTTCCTTCCGTGTCATCTTCGCTTGTTGTCAACGTTTCTTCACCTGCGCTTCTTGTCTGATTTCCCATGCAAATTGTATATTTCTGTTCGGGTTCCTCAATGGAAGACTTATCAAATAGCCTTTGCCACTAGTCGCCCATTTCTATTTTTGGGCCATTATCTAAGAAACGTCAAATTTGCTGGATGTATGGAAAACATTCGATTGTCCTGTAACGCTATAAATATGAAAATAAGTCAACTGCTTTTGATTGACAAAGAAAACGAAACTGTCACAAAATGATAGATGCAGACGCAGTCCTAAATATTATTTTCCTTGTTTACAACTATCATTCTCCGGTTTCTCAGGTTGCTTCTTCAACATCGTCAGGCTCAGCACTCTGGTGCAAGTTGTCCTCTACTGGCAGCTCACCCAGAAAATTGGTGCCGTCTTTTTCGGCCTGTCTTCACATAATCAAGTCTCGTGTCCAACTAACTTTCGTTTCCTTTTTTCAATCCTGCATCCACTCTAACCACATTTTCGTTTGAGTTTCTTCCAGGTAATCAGAACCAGCGGCCGATTAGCACCTGATACATTTCTATTTTTAACTTGGGTGTCAGCTACTTTCTCTTACTAGACTTGGGAAACCATTAAGTCTGGCAAGGAAATAACAGACACGTAATTCAATCAGCCGGATTGCTGAATTTTATCACAGTCTTCTTTGAATTTAAATATTCGCCATATACCATGTTTAATTGTCCCCATATTGAGAAATTCATTTTAAAATCAAAATATATCTGGTGGGCAGAATTAAAGTAAATTGCAAAATATGTTACCTGTCTTATGGAAATGTTACGAGGGTAGCATGTGCAGAAAATCAGAATTATGGGTTACAGCAGCAAAATGTAGGTTAATATTGTAGCAATGGAATCTTTTGATTAATTCAATGGTAAGTTTAGTGCTAAAAAGAATTTTAAATGAAACATGCAAACATAATTCAGACAACAGGTGTTGAGTTTAACAGACTTGTATTTATGTTTTTATTTAAAAGCAACAATTTACTAATTTGGTTTCATGGATTTATTCATTTTGTGTGTCCAGTTTGCATAAACGTTTTTATTTAAATTGCTTACCTCTGAATCACTCCTGAAATTTACAGTACCCAAAAAATGCCTTAAGTCTTTTTCTTTGAATACCGGACATCTACTGTTTATCCAGGGAATAATAGTTCTCAGACCCACTGAATTTTGGATTATTTTCTATGAAAGGATAATTTTATGTTTAGATGTAAGGAAAAAACATGGTTTAGAAATACAGAAATAAAACAACACTCAATGAAAGCACCGTGGCTTGCTCACTGACCCCCACTACCAAAGAATTGATCAGGCTTATAACTCCTTAGCTTCAATTAAGTAGTAATAAACATTATCAGTTTTTAGGTGAAAATTAAGTGACAGCAAGTATGTGTTCACCCAACGTCTGTACCAAGAACATAATACAACGTAAGGTCAGCTTTTAAGCGGAGTAAGGCTGGTTTGAATTCAGAGTCTTTCTTCTCCCAGACTGATTGCCTAACTATGGCTAAAGAACTCATCTGCCCCATTATTTTTTCATAGTTTCAGAGAGAAAGGATGTCTTCAATGTCTTTCAAAAGAACATTAGTGCGAAGCAAAACACAAACTATCTCGCCCGGGATTTGAACTTGAGTTACCGATTCCATTTCAAATGATGATAAATGTTACACTAACCGCACCGGATACCATACTGGTGGGGGGCAAAAGTTTTACAATATTTTGGTTACACTGTTGCAGGACACCCACCTTCACCAAACACGGCGGTGATTCCACATCCAATCACTGATTATTCCGCTGGTCGGTTATGTCTTCGGATGACACGATTATTCCAGTACTGTTCAAGCTGTGCTTTTGATGTACACACCAGATCAATCGCTACCGGACGATGAGTAGACGGATGAGACCGCATCATTAAGAAAGCAAAAAAGAAAATGTCGATGCCACCAAACAGAACACAATACTGCTTGAAAAAATATCTTATAAAAAAGTCATTAAAAATGCTACATGTTTTTACCCATTGCAGAAGTAGGGAGTTTTATTCAGACACCCTGTTCATGAATTTTACGGTCAGGTAATTCTTCGATGTTTAAAGATAGGCACAAGGCCTCTCAATTTATGGTATAAGATTTTAGGCTTTTTAATTCTTGCTTTTTAAAGTCTGGCTTTAGACAATCTCAAATCTTTAGCTGTCCGCTTCTGTCAGTTCTATGATTGACGGGTATGAGGCCATTTCATGTAGCGGGCGATGTTAATTTCTCTTCGATTCTTTACTTTCGCAAGTATGGTACAAAGGTGTCTCAAGGATCATATCTCTATTTCTCTTCGCTGCTTTATCTCCGCAGGTCTAGCGTGACGCAACCACAAGGTGTTGCATTATCTCATACTTCCCTTCACTTTTCTATTATCACGAGTCGGGCACAATGCCATATCAGTCTTTCTTCACTTCTTTAATAGATTGTCTATCGGTAAGAAGGCATCACGCCAAAAAACATTGCTTTTCTCATCCTCTCCACTCTGAGCACTCTAGCGCAAGGTCAGAGCCCAGAGTGACGTTAAGTCTTAGTTGCCTTCTGCTGGTGTCCCACTGAACTCTCTAACTATTGTAAATATACATTTTCTCTCCCCGAGGCGTGGGGCTGGTGAAGCTATTACCGATATCAATTTTCTTCTAATTTGGATTTCAACTCTTAATTCCACCACTTCGATATTAGTTTCACCCCTACCCTCACCCAAAATGCATTTATCGTTTTTCAGGTATGAACAATAAACAAATAACAAGATAAATATATAGTTTATATATATTTTGGATTGTGAAACTTCATACTGGACCATATGTTATTTTTTGCATACCATCTACCAGTGTATATTAATCTTAGAGTGTTAGGACATAAAAAGAAAGATATGTTTAGTCTTATGGTGAAAATCGTGTGTAATAGCCAAAATACAGAACACAAGTCTGACATAAAGCATCAGAGAGTTCAATCCTATTGTAAAATAAATACAGTATTGGTAAATTTCTCATGCAATATTGGGAAAAAACACAGAGAGAAGGAGGATTTATTTGCTTTCATTTGAAATTGAATTTCAGCCTTTTTTTTTTTTTCTAATATCAACTTTTCACTCTTAGGGTTTAGGTTTTCACTCCATCACGTTTATCGATACTCTTCTAATGGGCAGGCATTTATCAACCGTGAGAATCTTCTAACAATGAGAATGGGGGAAACTTCGAACCCTCTTTCGATACCCGATACAAGTGGTTTCTAAGTTTGGGCTTCTTGTGGCGAGTTTATATTTAGAAAAAAATTCTATTATTTCAGCGGACTAATGATTTTGGTATGAACAGAGTACCCAAATACATAGTCTTTCACCAGATTCATCTCAGCTTGATTTATAATAATCATTTTGTATCCAACAAAAAAGATGAATTTATCGGTTCGTTCCAAATCACCTTTACTATCTATTTCGTTGTGGAGAACTCCGCAAATGTTAATCGTTTTCAACCCGTTTTATATATTATTTATCTTTCAATGAATGGGAGACCCGTTTCTTTTGCCGACAGAACGGAAGAAACACTATTAGCCATTCTGCCCTAAAGTATTTCAAATCAGTTTACCACAATTGAATGACATACAGATTGGCAAGTATAAGGCCATTAATATTTATTGTATAGTCGACGAGTGGCTTTTACAAATAAAGTTGTACTAAGTAGAAAAAGTCTAATAAAGTGTACTTTCTTTTACTCCAATTGAATTAGAATAAACTTTGCTAAGATACTTTCAATACAAATTAATATTGTATCAAATCTTCGTTGAAGTGTCCAGATTTTTGTCTGTTGCAAGACATTTATTTTGGAATGTTCTTACTACATTTGTTACTTGTTAGAATTATTATATTTATCACATTCTTAGATATTCCGATTGTATAATAGGCGTAAAATTTATAGGGAATGCATGCTTAACTTAGTTTCAAAATTTAAATGTCATCGTTAAAATGAAAACATGTATATACTTTAGCATCTTATTAATGGCCTTGTTGAGAGGCATAGAAGAGTCAGTGTTAAATCTCGATATATGTATATATATATATATATATATATATATATATGAAATAATGATGAAAGATTGGATTCATCTTTAAAAAAATACTTTTGACAATATATTCTAGTCCTTGTTAAGGCACTTGGTTAATTAACGAATATTACTGAAATTGCTCTAATTTCAGACATGGGATTTTCCAGTTAAGATTCATCAAAGTACGGATCAAGATACTAATTATTTATTCAACATGATCTATCTATCTATCTATCTATCTAATTCTATTAAAATATTCAGACATGCGCACATACATAGCATTCTTTTTATAAATGTCTCAAAGAATTCATATCTATTTCATTCTCTTCATAGATCTAACACACACACACGCGCACACACAGATAGATAGATAGATAGATAAAGTAATACATCTACTATAATGAAAATGTATTGCAAAAGATTTTACAATAAAAATGAACTGAAACTAGAGCAGAAATACTTTGTGTATGATGGTCAATCAAAGCAAAAAAAAAAAAAAAAAAGGACGATTCATAAAAAAACCGGCAGATTGATTGATAGATAGATATAAACAGAATGAAATACAATGAAATATATGTGGAAAATTTGAGACGTATTATCTATCTATCTATCTATCGTCCACGCAAATTATACCTGGCATAAATTTGCGTTATAATGACTACATACTAATCTTTTTACCTTTTCTCTCACTCTACTGTGTATGTTGAGTGAGTAAGTCTGTGTTTGTATGTATGTTGGTGCGTATGTAACGGATAACATCATCAATCACTGATCATTTCTTTTTTTTCTTTCTATCTCCTAATTACCCGTCATTACTTTCTTATCCAACTTTGAGCGAATGACCCAATCAATTATCTGAAATGAAAATGTCTCTTAAGCATTTTTAAAAAAAATTATTGTCCAATCTTTGCTTTGAATGACCATCACACACAAAAATGTTTTATTTTATTTTCAGTGCATTTCTATAGTAAAATCTTTGCAATGATTTTTCATTATATTAGATGCATTACTTTACATATATCATCGCACTGTATGTCAGTAATACATACTTTAATTCTTGACCACAGATAATACCTGTTTTACAAATTTCTTATACATTTCTATAAATGTATTGGCAATACATTTGACTTGTGAGGATAATAATATTTTGATTATGTTAGTAATATTTTACTTAATACATGGCCATTTACAACCCCTTTCGATTTTCAATTCAATTCTTTTCCAAAATACTTTTCTAAGGACTTTCATTAAATGTACATTGCTCAACATTGACCAACCCTTTCTTCCTTATTTTCAATAAACATTTAAATAAAATGATGCTTAATACGCTTTCTCTTTTCATAGACACCGTTTTCTCATGAGTACAAGCATTTTTTAAAAATTACATGCGTCCAATTTAGACATGTCGATAATTTAAACATTTTCAAATCTTTTCTTTCTTTTCCTTCAAGCAATTAATAAACTGTGTACATAATTTCTGCGTATCAAATGTAATTGAATGATACAAGCGTTGAAATGTTAATTTAAAAATAAATAATTGAAAATTACATGTATGATAATTTCAAACTGAAGTCTGTTCTTCAAAGAACGATTCAAAAATTGTATTTGCTATTAGTAACTACGATTATTGTATGAGCGATAATTTAAAATCTTCCTTACGAAGAGTATTTGAAGAATATTCAGAAAGAAAGCCTTTAAACGTTTGTCTTTAAAAACGTTTTTTGTGTTTAGATGTTTCCAAAAAGAAGAACTGGATGATTGGATTGGCTTAGTTTCTTTTTTTAATGGCATATCAACATTCATGGGTTATCTAAGTCCAAAATCATCCTTGTCCAACGATAGTAGTAATTTACGAAGCTCTTTGCTTCGATGTGGCATAAGGCTGAATGAATAAGAATCAAACTCACTCGTGTAGGTTGGCTAGTCTAGCTTGCTAACCATTACACCACCAGGGGTGCCCAACGTCCAACGAGAGTAGTTGTACTATGTAACCAATGATTCATACCTTTCTCAAGGTTATTTAACTGGATTTGGTTTTATGGTACATCAACCATTTTAGGTTATTAATGCCGAATCCATTTTTATACAATAAGAGTCCTATTGCACACTATTCTGTTTAGCATACAAAAAAAAGTTCCATTTCTAATAATTCAGTTTAGCATAAGTACACAGTTTAAATGTCAGAGTAGTTCTATTTTAAGCAATTCAGTTTAGAATAAGTACACAGTTAAGTTGTATTTGACCCATTGATAGGACCCTATCAGGTGTTACCATCCTAGGCCAAAGTGGATCTAGGGGCGATGGCAATTCCCCGAACCTCCAGCATTACTGGAGCCTCACCATCAGATTATTTAGTATCACATCCAGAACACCCGTTGGAGAGGGGTCTTACCACTCTGCAGAGAAGCAGTCGGTGTATTCTCCAGTCCCAGCCGACTGGACAATATTTATCCGAAAGTGAACATAATAGCACTACTGGAGATGGAACTCGCTTACAACGATGTTGCTCTCCAGTACGTAAGTTACTACACGCAAGGACTTCTCCAGAACTGATAAAATACGTAGATATACTTTGACTTAGAATTTCAATTTAGAGATGATTTTCTCTGGTGATCCTTGATAATCGTGTATTTTTTTGAAGGTTTGGAATAAAAATTTGGTCTGTATTTGACGCCAGTGATATGTTTCTTTTTAGAATTATTATGAGAATGCTAAAGACAAACGATAATTGATTTATTTCTGATGCAAAAGTAAAATAATAAAGAGACTGCATAAAGAAATTAGCTACAAAACGACTGAATGACGGTTTATATGAACGAGAGTCCTTTATAATACGTAAATGCATGTCAACTATATTAGCGATATGAAAATTTGTGAGAACCTTATATAATTGAGAACAGTTCTTTAGTTGTTGGTTGTGCGGAGGGATTTAAGACGTCTCTATGTATAAAAAAGGCTTATGGTTCGACTACTGTCATTCTATTGTGCTTTGCCTTCTTTAATGCACCCGATATACGCTGAGGGTGACAGTTCATGGACTGAGATAAAAAGGTTCTTGTTTCTTCATCATTATGTGAGGAGTGTTTTACAATCGCAAGCTTCAACCTTTTTCATTGGCTAATTTGTATACCACTTAGATATCTCTTTTTGTTTGGAAATCAGAAGGCTGCTATGGAACAGGAACATTTTTAAAACTGTAAGAATTTCAAGTTTGAATTTGTGATAGCATTTTATGTAACTAAATTGTGCAACCTTCAGAAATAGATAATTGACCTTCATATGTTACGAAAATAAAGTTTATGTAACTGCACATGTCAACAATGTTATATCTATATTATCATCTAATTCTTATATGTATGTTACTTTAATAAAGCAGCAGTGGTGCGTGATAACGATTTTTAAAAAAATAAACACTATTCAAATAGAGTTTTTGCAATAGAGCATGCCTAATTAAAAGGAAATATGGCTCCAAAAGAAATATCAATTAAAACAATGACTCTTATCTTATATATATATATATATATATATATATATATATATATATATATATATATATATATTACGCATATATAAAACATTAGTAACAAGACGTAGACTGCTATTTACAAGTTACTGATCATATGGAAATCTGATCTCCATGATATAATAAACCGGTATTAATTCCAAGCTGTGTCAGTGTCACTACTACTGTATGGAAGCACCACCCGGACCCTAACAAAGAGCGTGCATGAAAAGATAGATGCGAAGTGAATAAGAATGCTTTATGCTGTTTTGAACCAATCCTGGAAGTTGCAGCCCACAAAGCCAAAACTGGAGGGTCAACTGCATTCCAGCTCAAAAACCATACAAGTAAGACTGAAAAGACATACTGGGCATTGCTAGAGAAGTAAGGATGATCTCATTAGCGATGTTCCTAGGGTTGGCTGATGAGCAAAGGTACACAGTCAGCTCTATGCACACATGTGATGCACTCTAGGGGACTTGCCAGGAGCGATGTATAATTGGAATGGATTGCAAGAGAGTAAGAGAGAGACAGTGAACTCATGTGCTCTTACGGTGACGATGACGATAATGATGATGATGATTGAAATAATTATATTCTCCGAATGTTTTGGTGTTATATTCGTAAATCTCTAAAGCACACTAAGAAGAAAGAAAATGAAACTGAATTTAGAAATAAAGTCGAAGATCGAAAATCAAAATCCCTCCTGACAAAACAGAGCTCGAGTAGATAATAGATTTTTAAAAATTTGGGAGCAAAAGACACAGGTACTTTTGAAAAGGCAATCAGTTTAGACTTGAGAAAAGAAATCTGATATCACTTAAGGGATCTTTACGGCCGATTTGCTAGCCGAGTGCATAATAAAAAGCAAGGTAAGTTGAAATCAATTGTTAAACACCAATGAAAAGATAAACTGTAGCGCAGGTCGTGTAGTATGACGTTCAATTCAGTTGTCAATGCAATTTGTGATAAGTAACTTCAGCAGTGAAAACCTCTAGAGAAAAGACTGCGTTGAAAGAAATAGTCGAATAAACAACAACGGGGAGAAGACGTTTATATGGTAATGGAGCTGGTAAAAATAACGTTCTGCAACTAATAAGCATGTCGAGACATGTATATTAACTTCGGAAAAATATCGGGTCTAAAAGCGGAACTATTGAAGATATTGCCTTTCTGTCTGAAAGTTAGTTTTAAATTGCAAATATTTCATGATATTGTGTAGCCGACTGAAGGGATACAGAACATTTCAGTTTGAAATCAACCCGAAGTAAACGGTAATTTTGCATAGATTCTCAGTTAAATATAGACATCATATACCTTCTATCGTGATCAGCTCAACAAATTTAAAAGCAATTCTGGATTTACCGTCTAAGTTGGACGTGATAAAAAAAAATGATAACAAAGCTGCTAATAAAATCGAAGCATTTTGCTAAACTGTGGGAGCCTATAGAGAAATATGAATCTCGAGAAAGTCAGAAAATGCCGCTGAAATACCTAACATTATTTATATGCACTCCGCCCTGTCGGTAGGATATAGAATTTGCTGACTGTATCCCACTTCGTAGCAGTTAATCCCCCACTAAAAAAAGGTGGCCTAGGTATGATAATAAACTGCAACTGATTGTCGGGCTTCAGTTATGTTGCTCTGGGAAGTAATGCCCATCACAACCATAATTACCAGGTCCACTCTCATTTGGAGTCATAGTAACAGTTAAGGTCCTATCTATGGATCAAATAAATCTGATTATTATTTGCATTCACCTGGACATGTGAAAATCAAGGAATTTAATAAACAACAAGAAAAAGGCAATTATGAACGCTATTTTCTAAGCACTCGGAATAAAAATAAACCTAAACAGATTGATATGTTTAAAAAATAATTCACTCAGTAAACCAATCAACGTGCACTGGAATGATTCCATGGGAAATAGTAAATTCCAAGAGTCAGCCAATGACATACGTATTGTTGCTACGATCAAAAAGTATTGAGATTAAAGCTTTGATTTTTTTTTGTTTAGAAATTTTGAATTTTAATCAACACAGATCATTTTATACAAGAAAATGAGGAATTATGAAATCAATTTCGATACTTTTTGAAGAAGGTGTTTTTTTAAAAAAAGAAAAGATTGTGCAAGAACAGCGTCCTCCATAATCATGTTTTGCAGTTCTCTCTAAGGAAAAGATTTATCCTGTATTTTTGGATCTCGTGATCTCTGACTTTTTGTGCAAATCTAAGTCATTTTTACGTTTACTATTTCATTTCTGTGGGGCAGTATCGGTTATGTAGCCTTGGTAAGACAACTATTCAAGGAGAAGGAAAACTTTGAATTCAAACCAGCAGTTTCTCGCTCTAAAATTGACCTTTTATTGCATCCAGTATATGGGTGAGATCTTGCATAAGTAGCTATTTTATCTTTTCATATTATAAAAAAAAGATTGACTCTCTCCTTTCCCCCAAAAAGTAAGTATTAAAAAGTATAAATGACTGAAATATTAAAAAGAAAAGCAAAGCAAAAGGTAATGGAATGCATATTGTATAAAAAATAGGTGTATAAAGTCTGAAGCAATAATGATTGAAATAAAAATAGAAAGAAATTCATGACCTTCACTACCTTCCGCACTCTGGATAGAGAATGTATTAGATATTTTTGGAGACAAATCTTCAGTTCAAAAGTCAAAGTTTATAGCAACCTGAAAATAAAGGAAATCAATTAGCCACCCTTGAACGGTTGAATGCTATTATGTGGGACTCTCGGTGGTTGATTTTTGAAGAGAAGGTTTTAGTGAAACCAGCTTTTCTCCATTGGTAATTGAATATTAATGAATAGATGTCTTCGATTCACCCATTGACCTAGAACAATGACACAACATTTTCTTTTTGTGGCTTCGTCTTGCATAGATGTAAAAATTCCTATTTAGTAATTTGTTAGTGAATAGTTCTAAGATGTTAGCGTTTTATCATAAGCGTAGTCTGGATCTTTCAGAGTTTCAATGGAATAGTAACTGCTTCTTACCTTTTTTACAATGAAATTATTTTCTTTTATTAGATCTATTGACGTTTAAAGTAAACAGTCAAGGCAGATAATAGATATGCAAGGGGCCAATGTATCTCTTTGCAAGATAGACTCAAGCAATAATGTCGAAGAACACCTGCCCAGGCCAAATATCTATTGCATACCCTGGAGCGAGCAACAAGAGGAAACGGCCTAATTATGCACGCCAAAAAAACAGAGTACATGTGTAGTTTGAAAGCCGACTTGAATAACGTCACGGACACACGCAACACGCCTTCTGACCAAACTGTCTCCGTTTCTTCGAGTGCTCTTTATATAATACCCGACTATCTCATTTGCATGAGATAGCCGAGAGTCTGCGTTACTTTACGCGAGAATAAGCAAGCACAAAAGCGACTGTGCGTCGCCATTTTGGCTTTTTTTGTTTTCGTTCTGAGCGATTGAAACGTACGAAACACAGCCACACGCAAGGCCGGTAAGTCATGATTTTTCCCCACAACATGTGCTTTAAACAAAACCCTGTCAATTGTAACCGACAAACTTCTAAAGTTACTGGACCAGTTTACATTCCTCGGTGGCAATATCTTATCAACTGAGTGATGTCAATATGCACCTAGAGAAAGCGTGGATCCTTATTGACGCGTTAGCGATCATATGAAACTCTGATCTTTCCGATAAGATAAGGCGGGATTTCCTCCAAACCGTGGCTACAGCTGTACAACAGTATGAAAGCACCTTCTGGATGCCAACGAAACGCACAGAGAAAAAGCAATATGGAAGCAAAACAAGATTGCTACCGGCTGTTTTGAACAAATCCTGGAAGCAACGTCATCACCAAACAGTGCCTGTACGGCCACCAACCTTCCATTTCACAAACTATCCAAATCAGACAAATAAAACATGTTGAGTATTGCTAAAAAAGTAAAGACGACCTCATAATTAACGTTCTCTCATAGAGTCTTACACATAGACGCGCTAATGTTGGCTAGTCAGCAAACACTTACATACTTCAACTTTGAATGGATACTGGGTGCAGTCTAAGATCACATGCTAAAGGTGATGGATGATTGGGACATATAGCAATAAAGCGTCAAAGAACTTCGTATTCTCAGCATGATTTCATGATGGTGATGGTGATGATGATGATGATATGGTAAAATGCATTCTAATGAAATTTGAATCATTTTGAAACAATTCTATTTAACTCAGAGACAGGACCTTAACAGGTAATAAGTCAACGTGTTAGAGGGAACCTGCGAGTAATAGCAATGAAAAAGTTCCCGAAACTCCACAACTAGAGTATCATCGTCATATGCAGGTTAGTTTCACACTCAGGCAAGTCGTTTTGGGCGGGGTGTAGTCGGTGTATTCTAAGCGTCGGTGACAGAACTGCCTTTGATTAAAAATGAAAGGATGTAAGAATGAAGAAAGAATGAAAGCAAAAAAGGAATGATAAAATAAATAAAAGAAGAAAGCAATGTTTAAAATAAATATCAATAACAATCGAAATAAACCAATACATGAAGAATTATTTTATGATATGTGAAATTAGGCGGTCGATTATTTTTTCTTGTTTTCATAGAAATAAGGAAAAACTATTTTACAAAGTTGAGAACGAGAAAAAAAATGAAATCTGAAAGAAAACTAAAAACATCATCATAATAGTTATAAGAAACTCTAAAACACACACACACACACACACACACACACACATATATATATATATATATATATATATATATATATATATGGCTGAGTGCGCGCGCAGGTGTGTGTGTGTGTGTGTGTTTCATGAAAATGAACTATTTAAAGAAAGATACAAGTTAAAAAGAAGAAAAAAGAGACTGAAAGAAAGAAAATAAAAGAAAGAAGTAAAAAGTGATTGACGAAACAAATGACATTTTTATGCTTTATATATTCAACTGAAAAATCTCAAAGTATTTTTCTCTAAACTTCCGTTTTTTTTCTTAACTTCCGGTTGCTCTAAGCCAAAAAACTTCACTTATTCATCGCAAATAATATCTGTGAGGGTAAAATCCAAACAAAATTCGATTAACCGACAATAAAGGTTGCACGCTGTTCTAAATCTGGTTTTTCAGAAACCCGAAAGAGTGAAAAAGTTCCGTTTGAAAGAAACACAGCCAAGAAGAACAGGAGACTTGTTTTGTTTTGATTTTTATATTTGCGCACGCGCCTGTTAGTGTGTGTGTGAGTGTGTTTGTTTTTTCATCAAATGTTTTTGTATAAAGGTTTCGCTTTTTTTCCTTTTCTTTTTTTTTTTTGTTGCTATCTTTTACTTTTGATATCATTTATCCGAAAAGATGACGGAAAGCCTAAAGGTAAATAAATCAAATAAACATAAAAGAATAATAATTCTTATATGAATATACATTTTTCTTTTCTTGTCTTTGTTTATTCCCGTACTTCATTTATTTATTTGAATATTTTTCTTCTTTATTAGCCTTTATTACTCTTCCCTCTTGCTTATTCCCTTTATATTGTCAATTCACATAAGCCGGGAAATGAAGATGCGATGATGTTGAGATAGAGACTTTTTTGGCTTTTTATTAAATTCAATCGATTCTCGCCACTGTTTTTATTTAATTCAGTAAATGTAGCTTAGTTTGGCACAAGAACAGAATTAAGAGTAACGCAGTGAGAATCGTATACACAATTTAGTGAATTTGTTGAATTGTAGATTTCTGCTATAGAACTTATCTCTCAGGCCATTATTATTTCTGCATGGGCGAGGCAGGTCGGTATTTCGTCTGACACAAGCTTTTGAATTTTCAGTCTCAATAAGGATGGCTATTTCTTGAGTAGTAATAATCTTAATCCACTTGTAGCGTAATGGTTGTCATTGTAGGACGTAAACTTAACCATTCAAGTTCGGAACCTGAACAAGGCTGTTTGCCTTTTTTATAGTGTTAATGTCCTTGAAACTATAGGCAAATAATTAGGTAAACTTGAATCTTTGACCTCAATATTGCAATCAGTCTTTTAGAAGAATTGTAGCCATGAAAGAGCTTATCTCTAACTCTAGTTTATAAACCAAATTATTATGACGAACCGAAATAAATTGTGATTTCCATTGACTAGTGTTAACAGGTTTTGATTTGATTTTGTTGCTTTGTTTAATGGATTATCACGCTTTGTGGTTTATATAATGCCAACACTATCCTGTAAAAGAATAGAAGTGATAAAATTTAATCTGAAGGTGGCGTAAGGATGTTTGTAATTTTTCCAATTTTTCTAGTCCCAAAGTAAACGTAAGAGCAAATGTGCAGTTTGAACTTTGATGTCATAATCAAACACGTTAAACATACGTAACGACTTCACCACTTTGAATTAGAAAATTTAAAAAATGTTTTTATAAGCTTCTATCTTCCGCTTTTTAGAAATCTTTTAATAATTGAAGTTTTGTTAGGGTTTATTTCGTTCTTTTTTCTTTTAAAAAACTGCTTTTTTTCTAATTTTATTAAGCTGTATTCATTGTATCTTATTTCATCTGTGATTATTGTCTAATTTATTTCGAAACTTTTTTTGTTGTAGCTCACTCGCATACAAACCTTTCGGCTTTTTCAGCTCTTTAATCAACTTTTCTTTCATGTTAAATAAAACAGTGCATATTTACATTCTAAATCCTCGTAGCGGTATTTTTATGTCATTCATTAGAGATTAGTTATGAACGAAATATTTTCTTTCCTGCTTTCTTCTTTATCAACAATCTTTTTATTTACAGTTGTGAATATTTTTCTGCGTTTTTATAACATATTTGTTTTAAAGTTTTCTTTTCTTTCTTTCTTAAATTTAAACATTCTCTTTCATTCATTAAAATAAATTACGCATTCTTTGTTTTTAATGAATCATTTTTTTTATTCTTCGAATTTCACATTAATCTGCAAATTTTTAAACACATTCTTCTTTGTCGTCTTACATTATTCAAATTTTCTGTTTTTTTAATGATCCGTTTCTTTATTTGAATGTTCCATCCTTCTTCCTTTTTTCAAATTACTATTTTATTAATTCTTATTTAAGATATTATTCATTCTGGTTTTTAATTACTGCATTCTTGTCTTTTTGAAGTCTTTTAAAAATCACTCACTCGGTCTTTTTTCCTTCCATAATTTTATCTATATTTAAATGCCTATAAAATGATTCTCAAATTTTTGTTTGCTTTTCATTTTTAATTCTAATATTATTTTCAGTTTCAATTTAGTCTTTCCTTTCGTTTCTCTCTCTCTCGCCTTTTCGATTCATTTCTCATATCCGCCTTTTCATTTTTCTTCATTTATTTGTTGAGGATTATAGAATAATGTCTTAAAATATCTTATTTAAACATAATGGTCGAAAAATGTAGAATATATTTTTTCAGATTTCTTGGTGTTTAGATTTGAACTGCCCGGGAGCAAATGATGGCATTCTTGTATTTAAAGACAGCAATGGTAACAGTAATCGAAGTAATATCAGCCTGTTTGCCATGAAAATCAGGAATCTAAATTGGAGAATAGAACACCAATTTGACAGGCATAAGATTTCTTTGATAAATAAAGTATCAAATTGTATAAAACAATTTATAAATCAAATGTAATAATGAGAGATATGGGAAAATAGAATTAGTTCTTTTGTTTTAAAAATTACAACGGTTGATTAAGAAAATAATCATAAAAGAAAGAAAGAAAGAAAGAAAGAAAGAAAGAAAATGTGTTCAGAAAGAAAGAAAAAAAAAGAAAAAAAACAAGAAGGAAAGTGTGGCAGAGTATTGTGTAGGGGTGGCTGCATGCGAATAGTGGGTGTGAAGATAAGTTGGGTTTAAAATTGACCTCCGAGTAGCAGCCTTTAAATTGGATGCAAAAAGTAATATATATATATATATATATATATATATATATATATATATATATATATATATATATATATATATATATATATATATATATATCCCAAATTTAAGGAGTGATAGGCACTGAATCGTCTGATTTAAAAGTTGTGTTTAAACTTAAACAGTGGCTAGCCCCAGATAAAAAGAAGACATGAGGAAAAGACGTCTTGTGCAGTCAAAGTAGGTGGAACTTCTTTCCCTCAAAAGAACAAACGTGGTCTGGGTGGAGTGGGTTCTGTTAAGAGGATATTGTCAGAAATCACTCGTTTGATCCCTTTCTTCACTCTGGAAAAGAGTGTCGGCAAGAGTAGAATAAGAATAAGACGTTCCCCGTCACCATCACCAAGTACAGCCAAGGAAAACTTTGTAAATGGACTCTTCTTTTTTTGTCATTGTATAAAAGACATAAACAGTAAACCTCATTGCTATTCCTCAGCGGATTTCTGACTCCGTCAGCCGGGGCTGCTGAATTCATCGACTGTATCTCTGCAGCGAAGTAAGACCCCTCGCAACAAGTGTCCTGGATATGACACAAAGCAATCTCATGGCGAGGCTCTAGTAATGCTAGAGCTTTTGGGAACGCAGTGTAATCCTTTATGCCATCGCTCCTAGGTCTACTCAGGTCCGGAATGTTATCACCTAATAGGGTCCTGTCTATAGGTCAAATATAACTTAACAGTGTACTTATGATAAACTGAATTGCTGACGCCGACTACGCCGATGACATAGCGATACTGGCAAATACACCTGACCAAGCCGAAACACTTCTGCATAGTTTGGAACGAGCAGCAGCAAGCATAGGCCTCCATGTTAATGCACACAAAACGGAATATATGTGCTATAACCAAACGGGGGACATCTCCACTCTAGAAGGAACCCCTCTTAAACTAGTAGACAAATTCACGTACCTAGGAAGCAGCGTCGAATCAACCGAAAAGGACATCGAAACGAGGTTAACGAAAGCATGGACAGCTATCAATAGGCTATCGACTATATGGAAATCAGACCTAACCGATAAAATGAAACGCAGTTTCTTCCAGGCAGCGGTCACATCGATACTGCTATATGGATGCACTACATGGACGCTAACAAAACGGCTGGAGAAGAAACTAGATGGCAATTACACAAGAATGCTGCGTGCAATCCTGAACAAGTCCTGGCAGCAACACCCCACAAGACACCAACTGTACGGCCACCTGCCCCCTATCACGAAAACTATTCAAGTTAGGCGAAACAGACATGCAGGACATTGCTGGAGAAGCAGAGATGAACTCATAAGAGATGTACTCTTATGGATCCCCACACACGGCCGCGCAAAAGCAGGACGACCAGCACGAACGTACATTCAGCAGCTATGTGAGGATACAGGTTGTTGTCCTGAAGACCTACCTAGGGCGATGAACGATAGGGAGGAGTGGCGAGAGAGGGTCAGGGATATCCGTGCTGCCAGCACGATATGATGATGATGATGATATGTATAACAATGGATTCGGCATTGAATAACCTACAATTGTTGATATGCCATAAAACCAAACCAAACAAATCAGCGGATTTCATTGATTCTTTGAAGTTGTTCTAGTTTTGGTCCAACCAAATAAAGGAGACAAGAAATAACAGTTACCACGACATGTAAGGGACCTGATATTTTTGTAAGGATACAAGGATTGTTTCAAAGGGATAATCACAAGACTTTGCTTTCATCTCAAGACTTCACAGTCTTGGTTACTCTAACCAAGTGAATGACATTTGATTCTCGAAGAAATTAGGCTGGCTGAAAGAAAGAACGAAAGAGTAAAATCCCGCCTGCAAAGAAAGAAAGTGTGAAAGCTCGCAAAAAAAACGTAAAAAGAAAGAGAGAAACGTGACGTTATCGTAAAGAAAGAAAGAAAGAAAGAAAGAAAATTCGTTCTGAAAATAAGAAATGAAAAGAAAGAATAAAACCATTTTTATAAAGAAAGAAAAAGAAAAAAATGTGTTTTGAAAGGAAGAGTCAAAATAATGAAAAATATGCTTATAAAAACAAAAGAAACCACATGAAATATAATATATTGCACTCTTGATAAGGATTTTTTAAAAAATACTTCTAACACACATCAACAATTTTCCCCCTCTCAGGAGTCAGTTATGACTATTATCAGAACTTTTTCATTTATATTTAACTTGACACTTCAGTTTAAACCATAAGCACCTTTAACAAGTGATGAAAGTTTTACGCAATTTAGACCTGCGCGCCTATCTTTTGAATCATTATTTGTATTCTACACATGTGAACTTTGAAGGTTAAGTAACACACGCACATACATAAGTACAATCCATTAATAGATGCGTGTATAAATTCCTCCAACTCCTCCGTCACAGACAGGATGCGACACAAGGTCAATTTTTACGAGGATTCTTGCAGGTTTGGATTCAGTTTTCATTCTTTTAGGCTGCCTTGCCAAAGCTAAAGAATCCAATCTGTTCAACTATTACTTCTTAACTGAGGAAGTGAGTACTGGTAGATTCATGCCTTTCACAAGGACATTAGTGCCAAGTGAAACACAAACTCGTGTAGGATTTGAACTCGGGTCACCGATTCTACAATAATTGATACACTTAACATGCCTGTAAATGTATGTTAGCAAAATTTCTTCCATCTTCTTGAACAAAGAGAGCAAGTGTAAGATTCTTTTGTAAAAGATAGATAAATAATAAAGCAATTGTTACGAATTAATCCTGCTTCTAAGCTGCCTAAGTATTATATATGTCAACGGTCGGATTTCATATCTACAAACAAGCAGGCCAAATTAAGGACCACAACCAGTAAATAACACAAAACAGATAAATGAAGCACACGAACTAGAAGGAAAAAAAAAACTCCTTATCTTTATTCAAATAGTGGATAAACCTTTCTGACACACCAAAGGGAACAGGCAGAAGGAATTTGAAAGTAAACAAACCACACGAACTAGATTTACACAGGTATATAGAGTCAAAAAACAAACATGATTAAGAAAAAAGACTGAACAAACCGCAACAATGCTCTGAAATATACTATAAGATAAGAATGGTTCCTGAATCTTAAACTGTATATTTTTTGTAGAATCGGCTCTTCTGTGTCTTTCGTACTGTCCTTAAGACGCACTTTTTACCGATTTTTTCCCCGATAAAACGTTCACTTTTTAAAAGGCTTTTGTCACTCAAACGACTTTCTCCCTCCTACTGCATAACAGTTTTCGCCAGTGAGAGTGAAGGGTAAAGAAAGAATTAGCATTCGTATCAATATACTACATAACCAAATAAAGTCAGAGGGTACAAATATCTGAAATGATATGAATATGACATCGAATATATAAATTCTAGAAAGGAAAACAGTTGTAGCTATCTGCATGATGTCCTGAAAGTTCGCATTCATTTAGAAAATGAAAGAGAAAAATAAGCTCTAATAAGTTTTGCCTTATTTTGTACAAAGCCAGAGTTACCCAGTGAGGATGAAATTCAATTCTCATTAGTAACTGAGCTGCAAGAATAGCTACACCTATACATAAAAACTAGACAAAAAAGGCAAATAAGACGTAGCTAAAATTTAAGCAAACTATAGCAGAATTTCTTATCAATAATATATTTGTAGAGTGTATTCCTTTTTTAGTAGAATCATTTATGGATCCATAGGTGATAAGTGTTATTGATAATGTCAGTGTGCTTCAGAAGAGAATTAATATAATGATCAAGGCGTAAAACCAGCACTGATTCTCTTTGACACTCTCTTTCTCTCTCTCTCTCTCGCCATCCAACCCTATCTATCTTCCCTGTTGGAAAATCCTCTAGACGGCATTCAGTGTCTACAGAGAGCAGAGGAAAGATTTTGCTGTTCGGCTAACACTGGTATGTGGGATTCCTTAGGAGAAAGTCGCTTTTGAGTTCGTCCTTACTTCACCAGTAAAACCGGTAATTTTGCTTATCATACTTGGATAGATGATGTAATGGGACGTTGCTGGTCGTATCTAGAAAAGGGTAGGAAATATGAAATACGTGACTTTTGCAGGATAATGCGACTGCAGAATGTATTTCCTTTTCTAGTAGAATCATTTGTGAATCTGAGAGTGTTAAGGTTTGGTTTATTTTGGCGTCTTTGTTTAATAGCAAATTGTTGTATACCAATGAAGAGACCATAACAATTTTGTTTATAAATATATAACTCTCTTCTTTATTGCCACGAAAGGGTCGAAATGGCTGAGAGAGAGAGAGAGAGAGAGAGAGAGAGAGAGAGAGGGGAGAGAGAGAGAGAGAGATGGGCTGCCATCATTGACACTGCGTTGGGGACAGACCTTCAGAGCTTACTTCTTTTGCTTCTCAGCCGGAGGCCACCCGCTTCGACGTGTCTTGTTTAGTTGCTGGCTGCTTCCCGAATCTGACCAAATCTCTGCGTCCACTGTGAATATCTTGCCACTGTAATATATTCTTAATGCCCACACGTGTTCCTTCTAGTTCCTAATTCGAGTGATACCTTTCTGCTGTCCTTTTTTTACACAGGTGCATATCCTGTTTAAAAATCCACAACTAACATGCTGTTAAAGGTCAAATTGCCACAATATCAATCTTTGTGTTATCTAATACCAAAATAATCTTTCGAGAAAAAAAGTAATGATATATAACTCCGCCAAGGGATAAGGTGGTTCATACCTTTCCCAGAGGTATTCGTTTAAAAGTGAACATAATAGCGTGACTGGAGTCTGAACACGCACACTACACATTATCCCTGAGCCACGAGGACTTCCCCAGTGAGTGATGATATTTACCTAACCCCTCAACTCGGGCAGGATATGACACAAGGTCGATTTTTTAAGCGGAGTTTAACAGGTTTGAATTCAGAGTTTTCCTTCTCCTAGACTAGTTGCCTCACCAAGGCTGAAGAACCTAGTCTGCCCTACTATTTACCCATAGCTGGAGGAAGAATAATTGGATTCATACCTTTCCCAAGGGTATTAGAGCTATGTGAAATGCAATCAGTCTCGTCCAGGATTTGAACTCGTATCGCCGTGTCCAATTCCTACGACGATAACCATTACTCCACGGGCACCTCCTTTATTTCCCCAGTGAGTGATAAGCACTTATTCCTTTGTGTTTTGAATACGCAGAAATTTTCATATGGTGTCTGGCGCCACACAGTCTTTGTAATTTCATTTAACTCCGTGCTAATCATTAGGCTAACTCCATATTTTTCAAATAAGTATATAGTTTAATAATAAAAAAAAGATATTGAGAAGTGCAATGTTTAGTTGGATCAAACCGCGTGGGGTGAGGGGGTTGTCAGCTAAATTTCACATCCATGTCCCAAGCGACCAGACAAAATGTTTTAGCACGAGAAGAACTTCACGGAATTTCTATCAGCCTATTGTTATCAGTTGATTGTCTTCGGCGTGTCAATTACGTCAAAATTAGAAAATCTATTTTTCCCAAATTAATTTCCGGATTTAATTATCAGCTGATTGCCACGATCCCCTCGACATTTTCTATTGAAAATGTCTTGTTGATCGACTTTAATGAACTTATGGGGAAAGAGAAAATAATCGATTTTTTCATCACTTCCTCCTTCCCCAAAACGGCATTAACAGCTATTGAATTAAATTGTCAAATTGAGCAAAGGGAAGATGGAATTAATCAACCCCCGATAAGACTTATATTTTTGCATGTACTATAAAGTTGCATTAGGCATACAACGAATTTCTCATATACCCTCAGTGGGGCTTTGAAGACGCTATCAATTGCAGAAGATTAAAAATTACCTCCTAAAAACAAATATTCTGGGTATGACACCAAAATGCTATTTTGAGGTTATAGTTCTGAAAATCTAGGAAGGGTGGAGTGCGTTTTTCTAGTCATTACCCCCAGGTCCACTTAGTCCTGAAGTGGTTGTACCTGCAAGGGCTCCATCTGTGGATCAAGTTGATGTGTTTTAAAATAAACAGCTCAACAAAGATGTTAATATGAAAGTAAAATGAACGTATTTCTTTAAAGTCTAGACATAAAATAACCCTATCTGGGTTGAAATACGGTAAAATTCAATCAATGAATTTAGATTCAGAGAATAGAAGTTTGTTGAATTTTATGTTGCAGTATTAATTTTCTGACAATATTGTACTCACAGTCAACGCTATTTATCATTTGCAACTACTGCAGCATGTTCTAGCTTCACTCAAGCAGCCATTCCTTTGTCTTGTCAGAAATACCATTTCTAATGAATGAAAGCTGTGACGTATGTATAGATGGAAGAATGGAGAACAAATAAAACAAAGAAGAGAAAGAGGATTGATTGATTGATTGATTTTAATGACCTTTAAAGTTATTTTATGCCTAAAGACGATAGTTTGGTTTGGTTTGGGTTTATGGCTTATCAACCATTATTGGATATTTAAGGCAAAATCCCGATGTATTCTATAGCCCCAGCTGATTGGGCATTCGAATGAAAGAATGGAAGAGAGGCGTCAAAAAGAGAAAATAGAGGAAGAGAAAGAAAGAAAAGAGAAGGTTGAAGCGAAAATAGAAATAAAGGAAGAATGAGAAAGCAAAAAACGTAAAAGCCAGAAAAGAACGGAGTAAAATTACGGAAGAAAGAAATTAAATTAAAAGAAAGGAAGGATGGAATGAAGGAAAGAAGAAAGATTGAATGAATCAAAGAATGAGAAAGAAGAAACTAAAGCAGGAAGATAAACAAAGAAAATGAAGGGAGAATGATGGAAGAAATGAAGAAAGAGATAAAGAAGGAAGGGTGAATAAAGGAAGAAAAAAGAACAAAAATAATAGTGAAAGAAGTAATAGAAAAATAATGAATAAGGAATGCATGTAAGAAGAGTGAAGACTAGAAATAAAAAAGAAAGAAAAGAACATAGAAAGGGAGAAGTGAATGAAGAGTAAAAAATGGAATGAAAGAAGGAAGAAAGCAATGGAGACGGGAAAGGAGGGATATAGAAGAAACAGAGAAAATAAAGGAAAACAAAGGGAGAAATAAGGAAAGAAGGAAGGAATATAACAAAAATGAGGCCAATGAGATGAAGAACACAGGGGCAAAAAAGGCAGAAAGAAGAAATGACAGAAAATAAGAAAAGGGGAATAAATGAAGGAATGAAGAAAGAGAGAAGGCCTTATGAAAGGAAAACAGAAGGAAAGAAGTAATGAAAGAATAAAAATGAATGAATAGGACGATATGAATAAAGAATAACTATAACATTAACTAGTTTCCTGTGCAGATCATTATTTACGAATGTGCTCCACAAATAAGACGCAACACGATAAAGGTGGTTATGATGGACGTATAAATTTTATGCTGCAATATTAATGTCCTGGCAACACTGAATTTATAGACAACCTTATTAAGCAGTTGAAATTATAACATGCGCCAGCTTCACCCAAGAAGCCATCCTTTTGTGTTCACTTAAAAATACAGTTTCTAGAAGGCAAACGTTGTTGATATATATATATATATATATATATATATATATATATATATATATATATATATATATATATTGAAAATTATATATATATATATATATTGAAAATTATAATATATATATATATATATATATATATATGTGTGTGTGTGTGTGTGTGTGTGTGTGTGTGTGTGTGTGTGTGTGTGTGTGTGTGTGTGTGTGTGGTGCGTTCAGTATGATTCTAGATTTTTTTTGTACAGCCATTTAAAATTGTCGTAGACACTTGAAAATTCAGTATCTTATTGCTATACATCTTATACGATAACTGACGAATGTTTATGATTTCAGGTCCAAATGAACAGCTACAACAGGATCACCCTTTTGCTGACATTAGTCCTGGGTCAACACTGACCTCGTGTTGCACAGCCTTTTAGAGTCTTATCTATGGGTCAAATAGATCTGAATAAGATAATGTTTAAAAAAATTTAGAACAAAGTTAATAGATTGGCTCTTAAAATATTTTGCATTTAGTTATAAAATGTTTAACTATTTTGAATGATTTTGAGCTTCATTAATACTTTGATCATCAGAATATTGATATTGGGGTGGTTTCTTGTTTAAAAGGATTGTGAAAAGCATAAATAAATTAGTACTTCAAACAATCTGTAAATATTGTTGATAAAACAAATTGTTGATACTAATTTATGCGTATTTCAAAATGTCCATATAGTTGAATCAAACACTCCAATATTTTCTCTAAAAGGAGAACGGAACTTTTTTTTACATAATTTTCATGTTAACAGACACTGAATGTTAAATTATTACTAAAGAGCAACATAGTTTGTGTCCATGATTTTTTAATTTAAAATATAAACGAAGATTTTTATTGAAGTAGAAAGTTCTTGAGGCTTCTAGTATTCTGAAATCTAATCAATTCAATTTCAGCCGAGTGACCAATTTTGACTTTACATTAATTTGTTTTATATTATGAAAACATTTTAAAACGTTGAATTTGAAAAACTTTATGTAGGGATTCAAATATAATAAGAAATTTCTTAAAATTTTTCGTTTATTTGTAAAATCACACATTCAATTATTTTTTTAATTAATTAAATGTGTGATTTTACAAATGAACGAAAAGGATGAAAAAAGGAATAAATAATATTTAAAAAATAAATAGTTAAATAAATGACTGATTCTAAAAAGAGAAAGAAAAATTTAACGAAGAATGAATGGTTTAAAAACAGAAAGAAAGGAAAACAAATTAGCGATTTAAAAAAAAGCAAGTCGAAGAGCATTTAGTAAGGGCCATGAATGTATAATTCGAAAAAGAAAGAACGAAAAATTTAATACAAAAAAGAATTTGCCCACTCGGTTGGGACTGTGGAATACACCGACTGCTTCTCTGCAGAGCGGTAAGACCCCTCCCCAACGAGTGTCCTGGATATGACGCTAAACAATCTGATGGTGAGGTTCCAGTAATGCTGGAGCTTTTGGGAATGCAGGGTAATCCTTTACTGCCATCGCTCCCAGGTCCACTCTGACCTGGAGTGGTAGCAATTGAAAGAGTCCTATCTATGGGTTCAATAGAATTAAACCGTGCTTCCTTTACAATACTGATTTTTTTAATTCAAACTGCGTATTTGTGCTAAACTGAATTGTTTAAAATAGAACTGTTTTGACATTGAAACTGCGTACTTATGCTAAACTGAATTGCTCGAAATAGAACTGTTTTGACGTCTAAACTGTATACTTATGCAAACTGAATTATTTAAAATAAAACTGTTTTGACATTAATTCTGTGTATTGCCCAGTCGACTGACGCTGTAGAATGCACCGACTGCACCTCTGCAGAGGGGTAAGACACCCCCAATGAATGTCCTGGATATGACACTAAACCATCTGATGGTGAGGTTCCAGTTATGCTGGGGCTTTGGTGAATGCGAAGCATGCCTTCATTGCCATTGGTCCCAGGTCCACTCTGGCCCGGCGGGATAGCACCTGAGAGAGCCCTATCTATGGGTTAAATAGAACTATCGGCATACTTATGATAAACAGATGTGTTTGACTAAACTGAATAGCTTGAAATAAAAAAAAATTTTCACAATTAAACCATACTTACATTTAAACTGCATGCTCTTGCTAAACTGAATTATTTGAAATGGAACTGTTTTTTGACATTGAAACTTTACTTATACTAAACTGAATTGTTATATATAGAACTGTTTTGATATTTAACTGCGTGTAAACAAATCTGAACTTATACTAAAATGAATAACCTGAATTAAAACTGCTTTACTAAACTGAATAGCTTGAAATAGAAATGTTTTTAACAATTAAACTGTGTATTCATGCTAAACTGAATTGTTTGAAATAGAACTAATTTTTTTTATAAAAAAGGATTCGTTATTAAATAACATACAAAGATTGATATGCCATAAAACCCAACCAAAATAACCAACCAAACAAAAAGAAATGAAATATTTCAATAAATGAAAGGAGTAAAATTTGTGGATTTGTAAATAAAAATAAATTCAAAAGACATATGTACTGAAAATATAATAATATATAGAATCATAAATAAAAAGATGATTGGCAAAGAAAAAAGGAGAAAGATGAAAAAATATTAAACGAAAAGATTATTTGATAACTTCTCTAAATAATGACATATACGTATAGATAAAAAGATTTAGAATGCAAATGATATACGTGATGTTATACTGTTATTTATTTAACATCAAAGAACAATTTAATAAAAGGCATGAAAAGACGAAAGTTAGCTATAAAAAGAACATTAGGAAATAAAATACTAGAAAATAATTACTTATAAAATTACAAACAAAAAATTCGTTATACTATATTATATACTTATATTAAAGAAAATACATTTAGTCTAAAATAAAATAAGTACGAGACCCCAAAAAATCTCAAAATATTAAAAGATTTCTGAGATGTAGACAATGGTAATTCTAAAAAAAAAAAAAATTTTTTTACCTCACAAATCAAAGCCTTTTATTTGAAATATGAGTTGATGAAATTTTCAAAGATGAAGCTTCATCAAGATATTATGATTTACAAATTCATGGAAGAAATAATTGCTTGTATGACTCCGATCTTCATTGGTTGCCTTAAACACATAGAATTCACCTAGACCTGAATTATTCTTATATAAATCTATACATTCCTTAAATACAGGGACAAACAAAAGGAAGTAGACGCCTAACTAAAATGTCAATTTATTTTATTTTGCGGAGCACAAAATCTACTTACAATTTTTAAAAAATGAACAAATTTTGGAAAAAAAAATTTAATAATTTTTTTTCTTTAAATTATATTAATTTTGACTCTTGGAAATTATTTTGTACTAATTTTTGCATATAATATCATTCAAATTACATCTATTTTCAGGTTTCAAAGCGTTATTTTTTAAAAAATTTACAAATGAATTACTGATAAAAATTAAACGCAAAATACCGCTTAAAATAATCAAAAAAAAAAAAAAGTAAGAAAAAGTGTTCTTTATCGCGTAGAAAATTAATTGAAAGCAAAAAAATCCTTCCTTCCTAGTTAGGACGAGAACTTTTCCTTATGTCCTTGTCTTATCAACGCGCTCTATTTAATTGATTTTCAAAGTTTTGAGCATGAATTAAAATGTTCGCAATGGCACTTAAATGAAGTCTGTTTCTTTATATTTTTAAAGTTAAATTACCTCTATTTTTTTCCTTTATTTTTTTAAATCCAAGTTTCTTCACATTCAAATCATTTTACTAGCCTTTCTACATTAATTTTATGTGATAACTTAAAAACCCATCACAGCATTTCGAAAATGTGGCGGTAAAACTGAACACACAAATGTATTTTTAACGAATAGGACTAAACAAAAGAAGAGAGGAGAAAAATTGAGCAGAAAACAATATAAACAAAAGCTGCGTTAGAATGGCAACGGGTGATAAAGTAAAACGACTTAATGGAATTAAATATGCCTGTTTGTATTTTAATCAAAACATTTTGAACGTACATTTCATTTATTTTTGTTTTTTTTAGACAGAAATAAAGTTTTCTACAATAGCGAAATGATTTAAAAAATGCAAATGATAATGTTTATTTATTCAGTTGTTAATTTAGTTAGTGCATTGTTGGATTTTAATATATTTTTTCTACAATTAAAACATTTCAGACAAGAACAAATTTATTGCCAAACTTAATGAAATAAAGAAGAGAATTTCCTCAGAAAAACTAGCAGATCACACCATGGCTGAAATCTAGTAAGTATTAATAATTACCATGTATACTTATGTATAAGTCGATTTTATGTACAGATTGACTTCAGAATTTTGGTCTGGAAACCGGTATAGTTTTAAAGGTCCAGAGTTGTTAATTATTCTTCTCAGCTTATCGGAATTTCAGCGTTATAAAAATACTACTCTTGTATAACAGGATACCAATTTTTACGTAAAAATTACGTATTCAACGTTTGATATATGTCAAAATATCTTCCGCAAATTTGGTCGGCAGACACATAAAAATCATCTTTGATTATTGATTCATTGATTGGGTTGAACGTCATATCATCCCTTCTTTTGTCAGTTCCTGTCAGAGAATCACGTTAATAGTAGGTATATATCTAAATTTTGTCTCGTTGATTCTGAAGAGTTTTCTTTTTTTTTTTTTTTTTGCACACGGTTCTATCAAGTACAAATGATTTTTAGACAGGCAACTCTGACACCAGTCAAGGTCAGAGTAATGGCAATCAAAGTTAACTCAACAACCTCCAGATGTCCAAAACCTTCATCTGATCACGAGGCAATCAAATGCGAGTTATTAAATGAATAAAAGTGATAAAGGATAGCATTATCTTTTCTATCTTATTCTATTCTGTTACACATCAAATGGATAGTTGGAACATTACATGGCTCAAATAGAAGTTTACAACGCTACGGCGTTCAAGTGAAAATTTTGCTGGTATAGTCTTCATTGCTGAGAGTCTGGTTTGGGACGCTTTTTCAGAACTCATTCCAAAATAGGGCTCGTAATATTTCGTCTTTTTTACATCGGCGTGGCTGGTGTTCAACCCTCGTCTTCACCTCGTCATGTGTCCCAGTCAACTGACTTTCAAACCTGAGTCACTGCGTTACTTCAGCCTGAGGTGTTATGGGGTGGGGACATATCTTTTTCCAGTGGTTCAGTACCTGTGCAGAAGTTTTAGACCCCCGGTTTTTTCTAGTTATAATTAATTATTGCAGTCATTCTCCCGTTACTAGTTGACCTACATCGAGTGGGTTGGCCTGACTCACCTAGGGATCTACTGGCCGATTGTAGATTGTCTGCTTTTTCTTCTTATTTTATCTCTCTATACCCAAAATCAGCTTCTCGCTCCCTTTCCAACTTCGACCTTCCATAAACATTTTATTACTTCTTTTTACGTTCGAGAATTTTGTAAAAATCGTGACCATTTGAGCAGATATGGTGTTCTTTAAGTGATTAGTTTGTTGTAATCTATAGATTTGAGAGTGAATAATTTAGTTTAAAGCAGTGGTTTCCAACCAATTTTGGGTCCTGTCCCCATTGATATTTCTAAAATTCTGATGTCCCATTGAAATATTTAATCTTTTCATATTCTAAATGTTACTCCAATTCACGTGAAAGTAGCTGAGAAGGCCATTGACGTGGTCTCTAGAGAAGCCCCACCAAAATATCACCATTCCTACCGGTAGAGCATTCACCCCACAATAAGAATTACTGGTCTAAAGTGAAATCGACATCCTGAATTTCCAATGTCTTGCATTTTTGTAGCGTGTGCATTAAATAAATATATGAAATTTAGATTGTTGTAAATTTTAAAGAATATGCAGTGACACGCATAAGTATTGGATATATGTTATTTTCTGTTATAACTCTAGTTTATGTTCGCCATTTTGCCTGATATTTGGTAAGTAATATCTCGTAAAGTTTTTTTAGTTGTATGTGGAAGGAAAATTAAAAACTCATGGTTGAATCCATATTTTTATCAAATTTCAAAATTACCCTATCCCAAAGTACATTAATTAAATATTTTATTTTGTAGCCTCTGTTTTATTTCACTGCTTCCAGTCGCTTTCTATAGTTGGCCACACGTTTTCCACACTGATCCAGCGTTACTATACCCCATTCAACCTTGCATAATTCCTGTAATTGCTTGATATTTTGTGGATTCTGCTTATGAACTTTAACCTTCAAAGTATTCCACAAATTCTAAATTGGATTCAAGTCAGGAGACTGACTTGAATCCAATTGAACTACTAATACCATTATTTTCAAACCATTCCTTTGTAAGTTTTGCGGTATGTTTGGGATCATTGTCGTGTTGAAGCCCGAAATTCTGACTATGTCCTAAGGAAGTTGCAGATTTCTGAAGGTTCTTCTCTAGGATCTCCCTGTATATGCTACCATTCATTCTACCATAGATAACTTGTAACTCACCAGTGCCCTTTGATGAAAAGCATCCCCATATCATAATGGAGGCACCCCCCAAACATCACTGTCGGGATGGTATTGTGATTCTTGAAGGAAGTGTCATTTTTTCGCCAATCACTTGTAGTGTTCCTTCAGAATAGTTCAACTTTCGTTTCATCCGACCAGATTACTTTTTCCCAAAACTGAATACCTTTGTTTTCATAAGTTTCGACAAACTTTAATCGGTCTTAGACATGATTGTTTTTTTCTGTTAAGCACTTTTCTTGGTGATCTTTAATGAAAGCCTGTACGATATAGAACTCTGCTAATCGTATCCTTACTTACATTAATTCAAGCACCCTGAAGATCAGTTTTAATTTCAGAACGAGTAATGAAGGGGTTTTATTAGGTATTTTTGCTGATCCACATTGAAGTACGCTCATTCATTTTTCTCGACCTTCCATTTCTTGGAAGGTTTGCTGTACTGACGCCATACTTATTATACTTTCTGATGATATTTCCTACTGTACTTTGTGCTAAATGCATTTCTTTGCAAATTTTTCGGTAACCTTGTTATCCTTTGTTACGTTTAATGATTCTATCTCGCATATTTCTGGATAATTCTTTAGTTTTTGCCATTTTTAATCTTTGAACTGCAAAATGCCCATCAAAGAGTCAGATAGCACTATCTTGTAAAAGATTGTGTGCTTCTCTAATTGATCAGAGAAGACATTCCAGCACAATCAAAAATTTGAATATTTAAAGTTTTTAAAATACAAATTTTCGATTGAAAATTTGAAAAAAAAGTGTCATGCATCCAATACTTTTGCATAGGGTAATTTTGAACTTTGATAAAAAAAGGATTCAACCATGAGATTTTAATTTTCCTTCAACATACAACTAAAACTACTTTACAAGGTATTAGTTGCCAAATATCAGGCAAAATGGCGAACATAAACTAGAGTTATTACAGAAAATAACATGTATCCAATACTTATGCATGTCACTAAATATATTTTTTTCTTTAAAATCTACTAGAAATGTTTTATATATATATATATATATATATATATATATATATATATATATATGTGTGTGTGTGTGTGTGTGTGTGTGTGTGTGTGTGTGTGTGTGTGTGTGTGTGCATATTGAAGAGAGGAAAATTAAAGAAATATCTAAAAAAGCTATACATATATATATATATATATATATATATATATATATATGTGTGTGTGTGTGTGTGTGTGTATAAATTCTTTTCATGGTTCTTTATTTCTCCTTTCTTGAACAAGCATATCTTAGTTTGGGATTAAACTGTAGTGTCTGTTCATTTTTCTGTTACCTTTTTTTTGTTTACGCATGACTTGGACAAAGCTAAAAGAAAATAAAAGGGATTTGGTTAAGAGGAATTTAGCTCTGTTGCACTACCCTCCGATTGTGCTAAACTTCAGGGCAGAATATATGTTTACCTAAACCTTCTGCAACGTGCAGGATGCGACCTAATGACAGTTCACTCAGCAAAGTTCAGCTTGTTTGAATTTAGAGTTTTCCTTTCAGATAGACTGTTGCCTTACGAGGCTAAAGAACTCAATGTTTCCTACAATTTATCCATAGCTGGAAGGAAAAACATGGATTCATGCCTTTCCCACAGTGAACGCAAATATCTTCGTCCTGTTTTTGAACTCGGCTCAATATCCTATGAGTATAAATTGTTAGAAGCATAATTTTGCTACTAATAATACTACCTTATTACCGCCGCTACTGCTGCTGCTGCTGCAACTACTACTACTACTTCTAATAATAATATTACCTTCTTTATTCTTTGTATTCTTGTTTCAAACATATTGGGTTAAACAATTGATAAAAGAAAAAAAAATGTTATCCAACAGGTCCAAAACAGTTCGATTTATATGCAATTTAAACTCGTTGTTTTGGTCCGCGCCAGAACCTTCACAATTACATTAAAAAGTTCCAAAAGTTAATTATGTCTTGAGATGATTCATTGATCCTGGTGAACTTTCCACGATAGGATGTTAAGTAGTCTTTGTTCGGGTCGAGACGACCAGAGTGATTCATTGCCTCTTTTGATAGCGACCATCACATACATGCAAGCCGATATGGAAACGTAATTTTAGATCAATTACTATATGTCTTTTAATTGGAAAAGGAAGAGAAAAGAATTGAAGAGAAACAAGCCAAAAAAAAAAAAAAAGATTTTGAACTTTTTGGTGACCTGCCGAAAGCATTTACCATGTCCTATTAAATTTGAAACAGTCACCAAATGAATTGTTCGACACTTACAAAGAAACCACTGTTAGAAAAAATACCCAATTAATCATGGGTTTTCTGATTGTATAGGGATAATTAGATAGACTTTTTTTTAGCTATTCATGTAGAACTCACATACACACATAGTTAAGTTTACGCCAAAATTTCAAACATATTGTCGATTACATTATTTCCAGGAAACGAGACCTTCGGGATGTTTGCATTGTTCTTGTCATCAATGCTGTTAGGTGTGGGACGGGTAATATGCTCATACGTCCCAAATTGAAATACCGAATTATGTACAATTTAAAATCTGGGGGAATATAAGTCCCTAAGCGTACTGGTGTATTGAAATCGAAAATAGTTTGATATTCACACAACCCCTCGGCCACGGACATGGTGTGACACAAAGCCAATTTTTACACGGAGGAAAGCTGATATGAATTCAGTTTTACATTTCTAGACCAGTTTCCCAACCCAAACTACAAAGTCTCCCTAACCATATACCTATAGCTGTGGGAAGAACAGGTAGATTTATGGCTTTTTATGAGGTAATTAAAACGAAGTGTAAAGTATACAGGCTAATCCTAGATTTAACTTGAACCATTTCCATTTCATACCAAAATAACTGTTATACTAAGTTTGACTGTACGTGAAAATCTCAAAAAAATTTTAAGGAAGTACAATTTGACCAAACATGAATTCAGTTCAAGATCGACGTTTACAACGCTAGAATGGAGGTTCTTGATTTCAGAGAAAGAAAACATCGGGATTTATTTGATGTAAACGAACAGCAGATTATTAAACTTCTTGGGTACAAAACCATGAGGTATTTAAAACAGCTTAACTCATCAGAAAAAGATAAAGTGTCTTTACTGCTGTCTCTTGTGGAGGGGGGAATCTTCACTGCAACACAAATTACATCAAGTAAAAAAAAAATAACTGTGATAGTTAGACAAAATTGGACAAACTCAGGTTACAGCAATAAATAACTGAAAGCACTCTTTTATTTAATCTTCGTTCATCAATCTTCATCTGTGGTACAACTCGAGTCTTTAAAGATTGTGAAGGGATCATGAATCATTCGATTGAACATTTCACAAATATCTCTTTTTAATCCCTCTATTCATGATATATATATATATATATATATATATATATATATATATATATATATATATGCCAGTTATAGCTAAAATAGCAGGGGGCGTTGGGGTTTCTAGATTTGATGGGGAAACTTCTTCTTGAACGAAAAAATCTGAATTCAAGACCTGAGGACATTTTTCCAAGGGAATCTAAAGTATATTGATGCCCAGTTCTTCTATTGTCACCTTAATCATCAACTGTAGCTGGTTCTATACAAACTTTCACAATTATAAACAAATTCCTTTTGTGGGTAGCCAATCAGTTCCAATCTTTAACTTGACTGTTTGGCTTTTATACATCGAAATAATCGGTAGAGTCTATCACACACACACACACACACACACACACACACACACACACACACACACACACACACACACACACACACACATATATATATATATATATATATATATATGTGTGTGTGTGTGTGTGTGTGTGTGTGTGTGTGTGTGTGTGTGTGTGTGTGTGTGTGTGTGTGTGTGTCGGTTTTTCCTTTAAATGAACTTATTTTGTTCTTACTCTCAAGCTTCCTAGCTAGAATCTTTGAGCCTGAATCCAGTTAAAAGAGAAAATGCCCTACGTTTTAGTACCAAAATTTTCCATGATATCCATTGGTTGTCTATTTTAAATTAAGCATGGTTGATTTTTGTTTCATTTAGGTGCGATAATTATTCAAAATGGAGGGTTGGTGGGGATGCTTTGATTAACGAGTCAGTTATTGAAGATGTTTTTTACCTTACTGCTGGTGTTGAATACTATTCTTTTCATGTTTGCTTGTTTATTTTGAATACTAATTGCTTTAAAGATTTGTAAGCGTTTTTGTTATTCTTATATATGGTTTTGGTGTTATTGAGTAGGATTCAATACTGACACTGGCATTTTAAACATCTTCAATACCTGACAGGCAAACCAAAGCACCCCACCAATAATAAAGTTTTATTCAAACTTGAGCCAATCATATGCTATTCATACAATTTTCAGTCTTCAAATAAACATCTGATGATGGCAAAAACCCCAAACCTGTTGGAATAATATATATATATATATATATATATATATATATATATATATATATATATATATATACAGACACACACACACACACACACGCACACACACACACACATATATATATATATGCAAAATATTTCTTGCAGCGTTTATATTTCAATACTTTCCTCAAAAAGTATATGTATATATATTTCAAAATAAAATACATATATAGGCTCTTAAAATATTATCACACATAAATAGGAATGTTTACCTGATATTAGAGAGAAAATTGATATATATATATATATATATATGTGTGTGTGTGTGTGTGTGTGTGTGTTTATAGGGGAATTTATTTATGCATACATATCCGTTTGTACGCCCACACACGTACAAATATATATTTCATTGGCTTCAACTACGACTTCTAGTTGACCTCGAATTCTCTGGCAAGCCTATCCAATAGTCTTATAGCTTAAGTTGGTAAATACTGCCTTTATCCTTGCCTTTGGTTCCTCTTTTGCGTTACACACTGTTTTATAAGTCTCTCTTAAGCGATCTCCACACATAATGATAAAGAAAATTGCGCTTTCCGTGATAAACAGCCCGATGTTAGGGGTGATATCATCTTAAAGAATTTCAAACAGGTAACACTGGGCTCTCATGCTTTTGTGGTCTTGTGTAGAGTCTTGTTTCCTGGAGTACATTTTTCCAATATCTACCTTCCTGATCCTGGTCAGCACTTAAGTCTAAAGCCAATTAGGAAGAGGAACGGAGGTATAATATCATCATTGTTAGTGACCACCCAGACACCATGATGTGTACTGGGTATTTAATTTCAATCTCTTTGGGTACATCTTACAATGCTAGCCAACGTTTTGTCTTTGAGTTCACCACCCAATTCTGGCAGTATTATTTCTCGTTCGAGAAAAAGCTGGGTATTTTCTTTTGGATGGCATGCTTGAGTTTGTGGAAAACTTTTGCCGAGCATTCTTTCGTCGTGCCCTTCAGGGACTGTGATAAAAATTTGCCCTTTCTCATCATGTATGAGAACTAACGAATGTTTTCATGAACTACCTGCTTGAGAAGAAATTCAGATACTACCATGTTCCTGGCTATGGATCTGATTAACTTGCTGGGATCATTATCATTTTTGTTTTTGTTTTGTTTTACGGCATATCAACCACGAGGGGTCATTTAATGCCGGGGGATCGTTATCAGTCATGGCTTGTATCTCTTAAACAAGGGAGTTTTTTTCAGATCTGAACGATCAGAAAGAGGCTTCTAAGCAGTTTAAACTAGGTACTAACTATTGAAATCATCCATTTCTTTTTGAATCTTCAACACTATCTTCGGATTGGAACCCAAACACTGTAAAATCTCCGTATATGAGCACTCACCCTGAATGCCAGCAGTACAACATGCCGTTTCTAATTTCTGGAGGAGCGAATTGTATTATGGTACTGCTTTCTTCGCAGACAATGATAAACTGAATTTAGTTGTTACACACTAAATAAAACCTGAAGCAAAAAATGTGCAAACGGAAAATTCATAATTTAAAATAGCAACTATCAAATTATATATATATATATATATATATATATAGTGACAGACAGAATGTGAAAGAGAGAGGTTTACAAAATAGCATGTTACTTAATCGGAATCTGTTGTAAAATAAATCAAATGGAAATACAAATAAAGTTTTTTAAAAGATGAGTCATGACTAGCTCACAAATGAAAGCGAGATTGTATATTAAAGGACATTCCTTCGGCTGTAAGTAAGTATGTTTTATCAACCTTTTGCTTAATCAGCTTCGTCTGCTTGTTGGCAAGTAATTAGGTGCAGCAAATTGATGCACGCTCCAATGCCGCCGAGGTGGATTGAAGATAACTTTGTAAAGTTATGGGCAAGGCGATATATGAGGCTGGGCAGCTATAAGACATGTCCGTTCGATTTTGGTCAAATGACAGAAGGTGAATTATGGAATCAGTGAAGTCTGTCGCGGGAAGACGATGCACAGGGACTCTTGTCTGTTTGCTATTCACTGGAGACGCCCAGGGGAGAAACTTACGTACCTCTCATTTATCAGTTGCAAACACCAATTTGATTGAATTTATATATATATATGTATAGAGAGAGAGAGATAAAGTGAGAGAGAGAGGGAGATCAAGAGAGAGAGCGAGAGGGAGACAGAGGATGTAAACACATATTCATTTAAAACAAATATGGACACATATACACATACATACTTATATATTCCTATATGTGGGTGTGTGTGTGTGTCTGTGAGTGTGTGTGTTTGTGTGTGCCTTAAAACACGAATGTAAATGTATATATATGTAAGTGTGTGTATGTGTGCGAGTGAGTGTGTGTGTATTTGTACATCCATTTGTTCATATTTCTCTAAAGCTTATATTTACATCCTCTCTCTCTCTCTCTCTCTCTATATATATATATATATATATATAACACAAAAGAATAAACGATGCACACATGCAAAGGTTTGAATAAAAATATGGAGCAAATGGATAAAGTTCTTGAATGCCACCACGTAGAGGAGTATAACAAATGATACATATTTACCCTCTTTATTATTTTCTTGTCTGTAACTAATAGTATCATGTTCGGTTAAAACACAATCTTAAGTCAGAAGATTGTGGGACCAAATATATAGATGAAAAGATTACCTATTATGTGTAAGATGGAGAAGCCAATTACTGATAGAAACTAAGTATGCGGGACCGAATGTAAAAAAAAAAAGTCATTCTCTTTCCGGAGCGCCACAGACAAATACAAATTCAGATGAACAAAAAAAAAGTGTTTAGGCCGATTAACTAATTAGTGCTGTTGCATGAATGTGACTAAAAAGTACTAATATGTGTAGTTAATCGAATTATAATCCTTAGGGACAATAGAGATGTAGGTTTATTGAAATGGATACATATTGAAGGCAATAACAAACTTTGTTAACATAATTACGAAAGTGAAATATCTAGGATCAAATATAAACTAAAATATACATATCCGGGTAACAGTAATTCGTAAACATTTTATTGGGCAGACGAAATTGAATCTCTGCTTTTTCAGGAAACACTTACACGCACACTCATTTATATTTTATATGAGTGTGTCACGTAATCAAATTTCTAAAACAACTAATTCCATAATTCATTTTCATAAATTGGAACTGCTTGGATTATTTTAAAAACCTTTTCTTTTTTCTGCATGTTACGTGCACAAACATATTGCCACTTGTCAAGTTCCCCCTAAAGAAATCATTTTTCTCATATTCGCATCTGATGATCGTGTGATCCATATAAAATTTTAAATAATGGATGTTAAGGGTTTATAATTTAAAAGTACTGAGAAGCGTTAAAAGTCTTAAAAAAACAGTGCGAGGAGAGAAAACTGAAGTTGTGGAATAACATGAATTAAAAAAATGAGTTACTTAAACATTTTTGTTATCTAAAACTCGGCAAAATCATTTTGCTGGATGGGTAGGCGTTATTTTTTATATAAAGTTGGTTTGAAGTTGAAGTGTGACACTATGTGGGTGGTACGCCAGCAGACGATTTCTTTGTTTTGACGCGAAACCAAACAAGCCTGAGCGCGAAATCTCCGACGAGACCGGAAATGGGGGAGGAAAGGCAGGTCCGAGAGAAGCCAGAGGGCAGTTAGAAAAGGAACCCAGAGAGGGGCAGTTGGCGAAGGGAGACGCAGAATTCTTGTGTAATTGCCGTCTAGCTTCTTCTCCAGCTGTTTTGTTAGCGTCTATGTAGTGCAGCCATGTAGCAGTATCGATGTGACCGCTGCCTGGAAGAAACAGCGTTTCATTTTATCGGTTAGGTCTGATTTCCATATAATCGATAGGCTATTGATAGCTGTCCATGCTTTCGTTAACCTCGTTTCGATGTCCTTTTCGGTTGATTCGACGCTGCTTCCTAGGTAAGTGAATATGTCTACTAGTTTAAGAGGGGTTCCTTCTAGAGAGGAGATATCCCCCGTTTGATTATAGCACATATATTCCGTTTTGTGTGCATTAACATAGAGGCCTATGCATGCGGCTGCTCTTTCCAAACTATGCAGTAGTGTTTCGGCTTGGTTGGGTGTATTTGCCAGTATCGCTATGTCATCGGCGTAGTCGGCGTCGGTAATTGTTTTTGCAGGGTACCTTCTGCTTCTTTTCTTCGTCAGCTCGAAGCCATTCTCTCTGATTTTGTCAATCGATGTTCTAAGTACGTAGTCTAGACAAATGATAAAGAGGTACGGAGCCAGCGTGTCCGCTTGTAGTACTCCTGCTACAATGTCGAAGTATTCTGTGTCTCCATCTGGTGATCGTACTTTTACTTTGGTGTTTCTATAGAGAATCGTTATTGCTGCTACGGTTTCTTTAGGTATGCCGTACGCTAGTAGGATTTGTTTCATCTTTCCTCTGTGAATGGAATCGAAGGCCTTGGTAAAGTCGATAAATATTAATGTCGCTTGTAGGTTTTTTGCCCGTACATCTTCAAGGATTCTACGGATGGTTAATATTTGTGAGGTCGTGGATCTATTTCTTCGGAAGCCATTTTGGTTTTTCCTAAGTATGTTGTCGATTTCGGGTTCTATGCGGTTTCGTAGTTGGGCATTGTAGATTTTGGCTGCTATGGATGTAAGTGTTATGCCTCGGTAGTTTTTGGCTAATCCGAGGTCCCCCTTTTTAAGGAAGGGGAGTATGCATCCCCTCATCCATCTATCTATCGGATTTTGATTGTATATTGCGTTGCAGTGTCGGAGCAGTATGTCGTCGAATTGTCTGGTCTTCCATACTTCTGGGGGAATCTCGTCCAGCACTGCAGCTTTCCTATTTTTAATTTTTCTGAGAACCGAGTCGAGTTCTTCTTGTGTGAACGGTCCTAGTTTAATGTCTAATTGTTTACTAATTATTCTGGTGATTGGTTCATGTGTTATTTTCGGTGTGTTTCCTTGTAAGTTTTCGAAGTGCTGTTTCCACAGTTTTATTCTTTCTTGTTGGTTTGCTGCTTTCAGTTTTGCTTTGGCTGTGTTCTTTCTTCTACTCACTTCGTTTATTGTTTGCCAGGCTATCCTAGATTGTCTATCTTCCTCCGAGTCTCTAATCTTATGTATCTGATTTTGAATGTATTCTGTCTGTTCCTTTCTATATAGGCCTGCTAATTGATATTGTGCCGTTTTTAGTTTTCGGGCATTTGTGTTTGTTGGGTTTTTTCGATAGTTTTTGGAGGCTGTTTTCACTAGTGCACGTTTTTCTCTCACCGCTAAAGTTTCCCATGAGACTCTATATTTAGTTTTGAGTTTTGTTGGAATGCATATCGCTGCTGCCTCAAGGTGCGCATTGACGAAATTTTCATATTCGCCGTTTGGTGTACTTTTTTCGGTCTTTTCTTGTAGTGTTTCGAATCTGTTTCTCAATTCTAATACGTATTTATCTCTTATATCTCTGTTGTTCAAAAGGGCCCAGTCATAGTGTTTGGTGGTCGCTGTTCGTTTGGCGTTTTTTCGTAGGCTTAGCCGTATTTTCGCCGTGACTATTCGGTGATCGGTGGACACAACTTCGAAAGAGGAGTATGCCTCGCAATTCATTGCACTATTTTTCCATTTCTTGTTTATAAGGACGTAGTCTATCTGTGCTTTACTTTTGTTCACGTACGTGTATGTCCATAGTTTGCCCTCCCTTTTTTGGTAGTTTGTATTGAGGTATGCTAATCTATTTTCTACCATGAAATCTGTTAGATGTTGCCCATTCCTATTTGACGTGTTGTGGAGGCTGTATTTGTTGTTTCCATTTTTCCCGATTTCGGCATTCATGTCTCCGCCAATGACTAACATGTTGTGTTTCGGGATGCTACGCACTAATGAGGATAACTCATCGTAGAAGGTGACTAGTTCAGTTTCTTCACTAACATTGGTAGGGCTGTAGCAGGAGATGATTGTTGCTCAGGGGTTGCCGTTAAAAGTAGCTGCCATCATTCTAGGTTGTATTTTCTCAATGCTATTTAGCGTTTTTAATGCTCTAGGTCCTATAAGCAATCCTACCCCTCCTACTGCGGCGTTGACAGAGATTTTCCATGCCGATACAGTGACGAGCGACCATCCATTGCCAGTTTCGTGATATTTTATATCTTCGGTGTGCGTGTATCTGTGTTCTTGTATGTGTACATATATGTGTATACATTGGTGTGTATATATGAGTTTGTGCTTAAATATGTATGTGTGGATCGATTTTTATGAAAACCATTTTGGTTTTTCCTAAAACATTTTCTCAATGTCAGGTTCAATGCGGTTGAGTAGCCGCAATGGAAGTAAGGGTTATATCTTGGTAGTTCTTGCCAATTCCGAGGTCACCTTTCTCGTGGAAAGGGAGGATGCAGCCCTTTGTCCATCTGTCTATTGTGTCCTGATTATACACAGAGTTGCCGTATAAGAGCAGGAGGGTTTCGAATTTCCTTGTTTTCGATACTTCCAGAGGTATTTCTTCGAGACCGGCAGCTTCCCTGTTTTTAAGTTTTGTTATTACTACGTCGAGTTCTTCTGGCGTAAATTGTCCTAGTTTGATGTCTAGTGGATTATCAATAATTTTCGTGGCAGGTTCAACTTTTATTTTAGGGAACTTTCCAAGCAAATTCTTGAAATGTTCTTTCCACAAGTGTGTTTGTTCTTCTTGGCTGACGGCTTTTAGTTTCGCTCTCGCGGTGCTTTTTATTTCACTTACATCCTTTACTGTGTGTCACGCTATCCGAGATTATCTATCTTCAACCAAGTGTCGATATTTTTGATTTGGTCTTGGATGTATTCTGATTGTTTTTTTTTGTTTTTTTTTTTTTTAATGTATCAATAAGTTCACTTTGTGCCTTCTTAAGTTTCTGAGTGTTGGCATTTGTTAGGTTCGTTTTATTGTATGCTGATACGAATTTCACGTCGTCACGTTTTTTCTAAATGCTAATATATCTCACATGATTCTATATTTTGCTCTTAGTTTGGTAGGTATGTATATTCTACAGCCTCTTCCATGAAGGCGTTAACAAAGTTCTCGTATTCATTATGCGGAGTCAGTGTTTTTGATATCTCCTGAAGTGCATAAAATTTGTTTCTTACGGTTATCGTATATTTCTCGCTAATATCTCTTTTGTTAAACATGGACCATTCATAATGGGAAGTTTTGGTTGTTTGCAATGTAATTCTGCGTCGGTTTAGAGGTGTCTTTCCCGTGACAATTCGGTGGTTAGAAGACACTCCTTTAAAAGAGGAATATGCCTTACAATTCAATGCGCTGTTAATCAATTTCTTATTAATGAGAATGTACTCTGTCAATGCTTTAGTATTATTTGTATTGGTTTTGGTCCATAGTTCTCCCCTCCTTTTTGGAAATTTCATATTAAGGCATGTTAATGTATTTTTTATTATGAAATCCGTTAGTTGTTTCCCTATTTCTGTTTGACGAATTGTGCAAGCTGAATTTGTTGTTTACGTTTTTACCTATTAGGGCATTCATTTCTCCTCCTATGATTAAAACTTTGTGTTTAGGGACGATACGAACAATGGAGGATAGCTCATCATGGAAGGTTTCGAGGTCTGTTTAATCACTAGCGTTGGTAGGGATGCAGCAGGAGAGGGTCGTTTTGCCGGAGTTACTGTTGAACGTAGCTACCATTATTCTGTGTTGTATTTTATTGATGCTGTTAAGTGATTTTAGGGTGCTTGGACCGAGAAGCATTCCTACACCACTTATTGCTACATTGACAGAATTTTCCATGCAGATGCTTAGACAAACATCCATCCATTGCCTGTAGTGTAGTATTTTATTTCTATATCTCTGTGATGTTATCTGTGTTCTAGTATAAATGCTATGTCTATGTCATGGTCTACCACAGATGCTGACAGCTCCGGCTTTTTGTCTTTCTTCTTAAAAGTTCTAGCGTTCAATATCACTATACGTATTGTGCTATTACACTTAAGTAATGTTTGTTCGTGTTTGAGTTCTGTAGCTGATTTTTTGAATACTGAGGCCAGAGCACCAATCTCAGCATAACGAGCCCCTGTTTTACCTGCGCGAAGAGTGATATGGTTTGGACATTAAGTTTGATTGAGAGTCATGGTAATCTACCGATGACCCAATTTTAACGTCATCAATAGTCGCTACCCTTAAAAATGAGTAGCAGTAGTTTTCTGACTGAACTATGTGATCCTTGCCTGTGGGGTTCGTCCGCCACACATCTGGTAAAGTAAGCTGTTGATCCGATCTTGGGTTAATCCACCGTGCTTCAAATCCACTACACTGCTTCCCATGGCTTCACTAAAACATTCAATTCCCTCTTTTTTCCTGTTTTGTCCATTCCCTTTTTTCCTTTACCCCTGTACATTCCTTACGTATTAACTTAGTTAAAGTCGAATTATCTCCCTTTTCGTTTCCTTTTCAGGCACGATAGAAAACCTCTTGTTTTTGGAATCCGACTAGTATATGGGTATAAAAGGGGTCATATATCTCGAATCTTCTACGAAAGCATATATGGTCAGCATTTAGTTTTGTAGAATAGCAATCACCAACTTGAAGAGCTGTGTTGTTGAAAATACGAGCGGTCATAGTGCAGTTATGCTCATATTCACTTAAAATTTCACAGATCATGCGTGAACCTTTCAATTTTTTTCGGATTTTTTATATACTGCTAGCCACTCGTATAAGATTCTCGACAACTTTCTACCCAACTTTTAATGACTTTTGCAGACAATTTCGACTTCAGTTGGACTGATACTACGACTTACTACTAGACCGACAAATAATAATAACAGCAAACAATAAATAAATTAGAATAGATAAAATAAATACAGGACTGTATGTTGGTTATTGCCAACATTTTGATCAAAGGTCCAGTCACCTCCGTCAAATCTTTGGTGTACGTACTTTGGAGATCGATTGATTTAATGAAAGAAAATTACTTTACTCTGGAAAAGTCAAGAGACATACGATACCCCGCACGAACTATTACGGACGCGAATCAGGCAGATGACATAGCGCTTCTGCCAAATACACTCGCAAAGGCCGAACCCCTTTTTCATAGTCAGGAGCATGCAGCAGGCGGTACAGTGCTCCATTCATGTGAATGTAGACAATACGGAGTATATATGTTTTAATGAAAGAGATGATATCTCCACTCTAAATGGTGGCTCTCTGAAACAACGGGACAAGTTCACTTACCTCGGAAGCAGCGTCTCATCTACCGTAAATAACATCAATACACGACTAGCGGAGGCATAGACAGTTATCGATAAGCTATTGATCATATGGAAGTCCATACTACCGAATGGATGCACCACTCGCACGCTGACTTAGCGTTTAGAGAAAAAGCTCGACGGAAATTGCACAACGATGCTACGAGCTATATTAAACTAATCCTGGAAGTAACATCCCGCAAAACAGCAACTTTACGGCCACCTACCATCCATCTGGAAGAAAACCCAAATTAGACGAACAAGACATGCAGAATACTGCTGGAGGAGCAAGGACGATCTTATTAGCGGCGTTTTCCAATGGACCCCTTCACAAAGACGTACGAGTTTAGGACGACCAGACAAGAACTTATATACATCTCTCTACAGACACAGGATCTAGCCTGGAAGACCCGCCGGAAGCGATGCATGATAGAGACTAATGGCAGGAGAGAGTTAGGGAAAACTGTGCGAGCATAAGGATCTGGTGATGTTGATATATATATATATATATATATACCGGAGCATTGACTGAGCGGATAGAGTGTTTAACAATGGCCCGGGAGTCATACCAAAGACTCAAAAAGTGATACTTGATACCTCCTTGCTTAACAGTCAACATTATAAGGTACATATCAAGAGTAAAGTGGAGCCATCCAGGGAAAGGAGTAGCGTACTCACCTACGCTTCGGTGTAGTTGCTATTGAAAGGGAAGCCTTCGGATCGCCAATTTTACCTTGTGTATATATGTGTGTATATATGTGTTCATATATGCGTGTATATGTGGATACATATACATATATTAGCGTGTACATATGTGAATATATGCTCATATATATGTGTGTATATATATGTACATATATGCCTCTGTGTGCATATGTATATAAATATGCCTCTGTGTGTGTGTGTGTATATATATAAATATATATGTGTGTGTGTATACTTATATGTGTCCATATGTATATGCGTATGTGTATATATATGTGTGTGTGTGTGGTTGTCAGTATACATATATATATATATATATATACATATATATACGTGTTTGCGTGCATTTGGTGTATTTATTTGTTTATATATATATATATATATATATATATAGTTTTTATATATATGTATGTGTATATATTTATATTTTCAAATTAATGCAGTTATAAAAGTGTCAGTATTTTTGCAATTACCTGGGGAGAGTTTTATGAGTTTTTTGACAGGGATAGTGAACACTTGGAAACTTTAAAATCATATCATTAAAGTACACACACAGACACACACACACCCACACACACACACATATATATATATATATATATATATGCACCATACCTTTCTACACATTCTTAAAATCTTCGAACGGTAATTACAAAAATTGATAGCATGTGTATTAATACATTTCTTTGAAAAGCAGAATTTATATGGAAGCAACCTGAGGATCATTCCCAGAATCTGCTGACATGAGAGAAACAGATTGGGACTTTGAAGTCATAATATTATAAATTTAGGCCTATAGAAGAGTTAATATTTTTATTCATTCTCTCTCACTTATATACGGCGAGAGAAGGAGAGGGAGAGAGAGCAAGAGTGAGAGAAATTGAGAGGCAGTAAAGCTTGTTCATAAGATGGCACTTTAATGTTTTCGACATTTTTCTGGCTTTCCCATTCTAACCTATTAGAACCAACTATTTAATTTTCTTTTCAAACCTTCAATTTATATTAACTTCACATATGATTATCTCCACTTTCCATCAGGTCTTTAAAGGGAGATGGCTTCGGGTGTAACATTCCACAAAATATCCTTTAATGGAAAGTTTCTTAACATCTTTAATTTTTTACGAATTGTTTGTGGCTTCATTTTGATGTTGAATCATTCAGATCTATCTATCTATCTATCTATCTATGCTAATTCATATAGTCAATCAATCTCAGTATATTCTTAGTTTTTTATCATCCATTCTTTTGAATTTTTTCATTGTTTGCTTGGTGTTTTACGGTATATCAACCCTTGTGGGTTATTTAATACTGATGTTTTTTTGGTTTTTAAGCCTTAGTTTCTTAGTAACTTTATCTGTAAACGAGTCCTTACTGCGCATTTCTATTCACAGTTAAATGATTTCGACTTTTCCTATCTAACAACAATGATTTTATTAGCTATTAATCAGTTGTTTGCAACTATCTAGCTATCTAACAGTAATAATTCTTATAACAATTTGTTTGCACACTGTTAAATGTATTCAGTTATTGCTATTTAACGTTAGGGATTTTATTTAACAAGTATTCTTATGTAATATAATTAATCTGCACAAAGCTATATGGTTTACGAAGATAATGATGAAGCTTATCATCATCGTTGTAAATGATTAAACAGTTCTATTTGACCCGTAGATAAGACCCTAACAGTTGCTACCAAATTAGGTCAGAGTGTAAGTGGGAGTAATGACAATAAAGGAGTAGTCGATATTTCCAAAAAGTCCAAGATTGAAGCTCACAGATTAGTTTCATATTCGTTAAGGGAAAAGTTTAAATCCTTCTTCAGAGCTGCAGAAAACGTTTTCTACACCCCTAACCGACAAGTCGTTTAAACATTTTATCAAACCAGTGGCACGAAAGCTACAATTTTACCATTCTATATGAAATACTATTTGGGTCATATTTATTGACCCCGACCCAAATATTAAGCATCAAATTTGGAATCCAAAAGAAAAGCAGATAATTCTAAATAAAGTGGTGTATAGAATCTTCATTCAAATGATGAAAGATGGATGGATGAATGAATGACATTTGTTTTCTTTGCTTTATTCGTTCAGCAGCATATCAACTCCTTATGGGTAATTTAATGGTAAAACTTGATTCATTCCTGAATGTTTGGTTCACATTGTTTAACAGTATATCAACTCTTTTGGGGTAATACATTGCCCAAAGTTGATTCATTTGATTGGTTTATTTTAGTTTATTTGATTAATTACTTATCAATTCCTTATGGGTAAATTAATACGAAAATTTGATCGCTTTTTTTGGGGGGGGTCGTTTATTTTTTTTCAACGACATATTAACTCTTTATGGATTTGTAATATATGTACTTGGGTTATGTTATTTGAGATAATAAATGAGAAGTACAAATATTAACTTTAAAAGAGGAATTTTATTCTTCGTCTACAACGCTACGTGTTGGCTAGAATAATGTCCGGCGGTCAACACGTGTGTTTAGTGTTTGGAATCTCGTCAGCAACTGCCTCCTCTTCTGTCTTGGGTCGTCTTCGGCAACTGCTACTATCTCCGTTGATTGGCCAGAGGGAGAGGGATAGCGAGAGAGAAAAGGAGAGAGAAGGGAAGAGAGAAGAGTGAGAGGCGATGGATTTTGGAATGGCATTCCTTGGGCGAGGTGGAAGTAAGGACCAAGATTTCTGTTAAGGTAGTATTGACTACCCATTTACTGACCTTAGTAAGGGAGGTGATACTACAATACTACCCTACCAGTAAACAGAGTTTTTGTTTGGTTTTGTTTTTTTTTTTTTGTTTTGTTTGTTTTTTTGTTTTAATAATAAATATACTCGTTATCCTTTTTCCATGTAACCGTTCTACCTGAAATTCTTGTTTTCATTTTATGTTCCTGCACTTTTTCAGGAGGTAAACTTTCAGACTTTTTATTTGTATTGGTAGTTGCATTTTGTGTACATTTTCGTTTGTTTTCAATGTAAGGTTTTAAACGGTCTATTGAAACTTGTGTATGCGTATTTGAGTTAGTTTCTATTAGGAAATATTTTGGTGTTCGTTCGAGTACCATGTAAGGACCTGAATAGGGTTCTTCTAGCGGTTTTCGAACGTGGTCTATCCTAATCCAAACTTTATCACAAGTTTGAAGTTGATCTGGCACGTATGATGTTTTTGTTGATTTTTCTCTGTTTGAAAAGTCTGTCAGATCGAATTTTGCCATAGTTTTGTGCAGTTCTCTTGTAAAATTTTGTGTAACTGTTTCTGTATTTTCCGTATTTATCATTAGTTGTGGCAATAACATTTGTGCACCTGTGACCGCATAAAAAGGGGAAAAATTCGAGCAGTTGGGCATATCTCGAATTCCCATGAGAACTTTTGGTAGGGCTGAAATCCAAGATTCTTTTCGGGCCATAATAGCTGCTTTTAAGGTTCTGTGGGCTCTTTCTATAAGTCCATTGCATTGTGGGTGATAGGATGTTGTACGTAGCCTATAGAATCCAATAATTTTTGATAGTTCAAAGAAGAATTCGCTCTCAAACTGTTTGCTTTTGTCTGATATGACGTGGAGTGGAACACCAAAGCGCGTAATCCACGTGTTTACAAAAGCTTCTGCTACGGTTTGTGCTGTAATATCCGATATAGGTTGTGCTTTTATCCATCGACTGGTTCGATCTATACATGTTAAAACATATCGACATGGATTGATGTAAGGATTGTTGGAGCATTTCGCTGGTGGTAGTGGTCCAATTATATCAATGTGTACAGTATGGAATCTTGATGATGGTATTTCCAACGTTTGTACAGGCGATTTGGTATGTCTGTATATTTTTGCTTGTTGACAAGATGTGCATGATGCACATAGTTCTTTGATGGTTTTATCCATATGTGGCCAGTAAAATCTAGCCTTAATCATTTTGATAGATGATTTTATTCCAGAGTGTGATATTGCATGCAAGCTGTCAAAGATAGATTTTCGTAGTGTGCACGGTACAAAAGGTCTGGGGTATGACGTTGATGTATCATATAACACAAATTGATCTTTTCCAGATAATGTGAATTTCTTTAAATCTGGAAAGGACTGTATTTCGGTGTCTGATTTTTGTGCATCTTCAAGTGCTGGCAGATCGTATATATCTATTTGTACAGCAAATGTTGGGCGAGACAGACAATCTGCAACTACATTTTGGTTACCCTTCACATGGGCTATATCTGAAATTAATTCTGTAATAATTGCTAGCTGTCTTTGTTGTCTATCTGATTTGGTAGGTTTTAGACTGTGGAATGCACTGCATATTGGTTTGTGATCCGTCAGAAGTAATACTTCACGACCTTCTATGAGGTGGCGAAAATGTAACACTGACAAATATGCTGCTAAAAGTTCACGGTCAAAAGTGGAATATCTCGTCTGTGTTGTCGTCAGTTTCTTTGAGAAGAATCCTATTGGTATTGGATTTCCATTTATGACCTGATGTAAGGCAGCACCTACTGCATATTTGCTGCTGTCCGTGACTAGTTTATACTGTGTACAAGTTGGTTGAGGATGAGATAATTCTGTTAGCTCACTAAGTATTTTTATGATGTTAGAAAAGGATTGTTTTTCCAAATTATTCAAGGTAATTAATCCTTTAGGTGTTAATCTCATTCTTTCGGATAAAGGTAAGACTAACTTCGCAAATCCTGGTATTAATTTCCTGTAAAATCCTACCCTACCAAGAAATCTGCGTAAGCTTTTAGCATCTGTAGGACACGGAAAAGATTATATTTCTTTTACTTTGTTAGCAGTTGGTGTGATTCCATTTGAATTAATTCTAAAACCTAGGAAATCTAGCGATGTTACATTGAAAATAGATTTCGATAGTGATATTTTCAGGTTATTTTCTTGTAAAATCTTAAAAACTGTCTATATCTTTCTTGTGGGAAGGCTCGTCGTCGCTGAAGATTAAGATGTCATCTAAATATATAAAGACACAGTCTATCTGTCGAAAGATTCTGTCCATGTACCTTTGACATGTTGCCGACGAATTTTTTTAACCCAAACGGCATAAATTCATAATGAAAAAGACCCATCGGACAGATACTTGCCGTTTTAGGAATATCATCTGGGTGCATTTTAATTTGATGGTACGCTGAAATCAAGATCAATTTTTGTAAATCGCTGTTTATTAGCGAGTTTTGTTGTGAATGAATTTATATTGGGAATGGGGTATCTATCACTTTTAGTGTTGCTGTTTAATGCACGGTAATCTCCGCAGCAGCGGTATCCTCTACTTTGCTTAGGTACAAGATGTAGTGGGCTTGACCATTCGCTGTCTGAAGGAGTTATCACGCCTTCATTTATGAGTCTTTTAAACTCTTCTTTAGTCGCCGATATTTTTTCCGCTGATAGCTGTCTGGATTTTGTAAAAACCGGTAAGTGGCTACCTGTATCAATTCTGTGATAAACACCGCAGTAGTTGTTATTTTTGTTTATATGAGGAGAAATGATTTCTGGGTATTTATCCAGACTGGTTTGAATAAATGATGGTAGTTCTACTTTGTTAATGACCACGTTTACTGGAGATGTCGTGTTTAGTATTAATTCCTTTTTTGTAGCTGTTAACGGGTCGTAAATTGTTTTATTTTTGCAGTCGATTATGAGACCAAATTCATTTAAAAAGTCAAATCCAAGGAGTGGATTGGTGATATCTGCGACCACAAATGTCCAGGAAAATGATTTTTTCACACTTGGTATCCCAATCTCTAGGTTTGCTTGTCCGTAGCATTTTATTTTCTCTCCATTAGCGGTGGTGAGTGATACCGGTGTTGGATTTAACGTGACGCCGTTTAACCTAGACGCTGGTATTATTGAGATACTTGCACCAGTATCCACTATAAATTTTGATGTAGTTGTCCCTAATCGTGTATTGATTTGTAATAGCGGCGAACTCAGGGGGACAGACATGGTTCACGCCGTTAGTTTTCTGAATCTGTTGGAGTTGGTGTAGGTGGACGCGAGCTTGGTAGTATTTTTGTGTTTTGCTTCTTCGGCCATCTACACCAAGGTTTGCAAGTTCTTGCTTGCTCGGCAAAGTAGAGGTGTGCTCTACATATTTTGGCTTTTTGTTCCGGGAAGAAAGGTTTAATACCTGTCGGTAAAATAATATTGTCTTTGCTTTTCTCATTTTTTTGTGTCCTATGCTGAGCGGTGAACGCTGTCGCGTTGATATTGTTAAGCAGAGGCATAAGCTCATCCGCTAGCTTTCCCAGTTGAGTTGGACTTAACTCCTTTTGTAAAGCAATGACGGGGAAAATTGTCGCTGGTAGGGCCAGAAGAAATTTGTGTATTACTATTTCTTCTCCGATACCTATCCGTTTTACTATCGAGAGCATTTCTTGCAGGTATGTTGAAAGACGGCCTGTAATAGTTGTTGTTGACATTAATTTGTCCAGCAATTCCGGCTTTGTCCTTTCGTGGGCCTCAATTAATGACTGTTTTATTTCCTCGTATTTTTTGGATTCTAAAATTGTTATCGGTATTTTAGCTACCACCTCTGCAGGCAGAGATGATATTACCGTGTAGAATTTTGTTGTTGACGCCGTTATATTGCGCAGGTGGAATTGTGCCCCCAGAATGGAAAACCAGCCATTCACTGCCGTTTCCATGAATTCTGGTGTCTTTATGTTAATTTGCTGTAGAGAAGCTTGTTCCGTTTTTATTTATTTATTTATTTATTTTTTTAATTATTTTTTTTTTGGGTGTGTATATATATTTTTATATGTGTATATATGTATATACATATTTGTTGTTGTTGTAGACGAAGAAAAAAGGAAAATAATTTTTTTTTATTTACTTACGTCGAAGGTTCTCTCTTGAAACGTTTGCGACGTGAAGTTGAAAAATTGGTTGAATTTATCCTGGAATTTTCAAAAGTTGCGTCTTATATCCTTTTAGTTGGGGTCACCATTGTAATATATGTACTTGGGTTATGTTATTTGAGATAATAAATGAGAAGTACAAATATTAACTTTAAAAGAGGAATTTTATTCTTCGTCTACAACGCCACGTGTTGGCTAGAATAATGTCCGGCGGTCAACACGTGTGTTTAGTGTTTGGAATCTCGTCAGCAACTGCCTCCTCTTCTGTCTTGGGTCGTCTTCGGCAACTGCAACTATCTCCGTTGATTGACCAGAGGGAGAGGGAGAGCGAGAGAGAAAAGGAGAGAGAAGGGAAGAGAGAAGAGTGAGAGGCGATGGATTCTGGATAGCAGTCCTTGGCCGAGATGGAAGTAAGGACCAAGATTTCTGTTATGGTAGTATTAACTTCCCATTTACTGACCATAGTAAGGGAGGTGATACTACAGATTATTTAATGGCAAAATTCGATTTGATTGTACATTTTTATTGTAATCATTTCTATATTTTCAATGTTATATAAATTTTTTTAATTTCAACTTTTTCTCCCTAATTATTTAGCTATTCACTTTATCACGTATAACTCCCTAACTATAGTTTTATTTCTATCACGATACCTTCGTTCTTGTAAAAACCATTATTCACAAATGTCTATTGGCAAAGAGACTTTCTTGCATTCCTTTTGCTTGTATCTTATTCCTTTATAGATTCTTTTTTCTGTTAATCTTGCACCGACAATTAAAAAAAATTATTCAGTTATAAGTATTGTTTTATATTCACTACTGCAACTAACATAATTATCTGAAGTAAGCAGTTCAAGATCAAACAAAAATGCAGCAAAAAGAAAATGTGGGAATTTGATTAATTTGTAAATGTGCGATTAATTCATAATTATATTTATTTGGTTTTCGCTGGGGTAATTGTTCAACGGCATATTAACTCATTATGGGTTATATAATGCCTATGTTTCATTCATTTGTAAATGATTTATGGTAATCTTTATTCTATTTCAAATATTCTACAAAAACTTTTTAAAATGTTTCATTTTGCACTTATTAATTGGTTTTAAAGTGTTATATATTTTCAAGTATTTTTATCTAATACAAATAATATGCACACAGTTGTATGGTCTATAGATTTCCAATTTGATACAAATAATTTGTACAAAGATGTAGGGTTTCAAGTGCTCCTATCTAATACAAAAAATTGCCTACAATTGTATGGTTTCAAGTATTCTTATCGAAAACAAATACTGCATACACAGTCATAAAATTTCATGTATTCCGATCTAATTAAAATAACTTGCACAGAGTCATATGGTTTCAAGTATTATTACCTAAAACAAATAGATTGCACACAGTTGTATAGTTTCAAATATTTTTACTAATACAAATGAGTTGCACACTTTTGTATACTGTCAAGTACTCGTATTCCTATCTAATACAAGTAATTTGCAAACAGTATATCTATATTATACAAATAATTTTCACACAGTTGTATAGATTTAAGTATATATATCTAATACAAATAGTATGCACCCAGTTGTACGGTTCAAGTATTCCAATGTAATACAAATAAGTTACCGAGAGTTGTATTGTTTCAAGTACTCATATCTGATACAAATAATTCGAAAACAGATGAATGAATTCAAGTATTCCATCTAAAACAAATATTTTGCACACAGTTATACGGTTTCAAATATTCATATATAATACAAATTATTTGTATACAATTGTATGGTTTCAAGTATTCCTATCTAATATTAATAATTTTCCGACAGTTGTAAGTTTTGAAGTATTCTGATCTAATACAAATAATTCGAACACAGTTGTATGTTTTCAAGTATTCCTATCTAATACTAATAATTTCCCGACAGTTGCAAGGTTTGAAGTATCCTGGTCTAATAAAAATTATTTGCACATGGTTGTATCGTTTCAAGTATTCCTTTCTAATACCAATAATTTGCCCACAGTTGTATGGTTTCATGTATTCTTATCTAATACCAATATTTTGCCCACAGTTATATTGTTTCCAGTATTCCGTTCTAATTCAAATAATTTGCATACAGTTCGATGATTTCAAGTATTTCTTCAAAATACAAATAATTTGCTCATAGTTGTATGGTTTCAAGTATTATTATCTAATAGAAATAATTTATACACAGTCCTATGGTTTCAAGTATTTCTTTTAACAACAAATAATTTGCACTCAGTTATGTTTTATATATTCCTAATACAAATTACTTGCATACAGTATGGTTTTAAGTATTCCCATCTAATACAAATAATTTTGAGTTCTATGATTACTAGTATTTCCATTTTATACAAATTATTTGCCAAGTCTTATATGTTTTCAGCAATTCCTAATACACATAAGTTAAACACAGGTGCATGGTTTCAAGGATTCCGATATAATACAAATAAGATGCTGACAATTGTATGGTTTCAACTATTCCCATCTTATAGAAATAATCTGCCGACAGTTGTATGGTTTCAAGTTTTTCTATTGTCACGCGATATCCCACTGGGAGGAGGGAGATAAGATTAATACTATCCTCCCGTTGAATTAACAGTATCTAGCCGTCAAACAAGTGACCGTTAGGAAGGAATGTGGGTCACACAGGGGAGACCAGATGTTGGTACTTAGTAACCTCAGGTCGCCGGACACCAAGGGGGAGAAGAGAGAAGCCAAATGATTGGCTGCGACCTCAAAACGGAAGTGGGGACCCTTTCCTCTCAGCGGAAGTAAATAGGAAGAAAGGCAGTTTTTGAACAGGGTTCGTAGCGGGCAGACGAACCATAGCCAGTATTCCGGGTTGAAGACAAAAGTATACCTGAGACACGAAGGACCCCAGGTTCTTCAAGCCAGTGTAAAAAAATAGAATAAAGTCTATTAGCCCGTGAAAGAAGAAAGATTCTCCAGTGGAACACCATCGAAAAATAAGATAAGTAACTTTGGGACGTTTTTCCTTTATACCCAAATTTTGTATACCACTCTCTCTCTATCTCAACTTGAAGAAAGACAAAAGTCAAGAAAAGACATTTATATTCGTGGACTGCCCAATTATTATATGTTTTGACACTTTGAAAGTGTTTATAACTGTAGTAAAGGAATTCATGTATTTTTATGTTACCACCTGGTCTAAGTTGTTCTTTGCTGTTCTACTACGAATTTGTTGTTGTCACATTTTCTTTTCAGCTTCTATTCGCCTTATGTTATCTTGCTTAGAATTGTCCTCTTAATTCCTAAAAATATCACACGGGAAACCGGAGTTGCCGACTACTACAATATAATATTATTACGACTAAGACCTATAGGTCCATATTCTTCCATAGTCGAGGGGAAGGAAGTTTAGCGGCCTGGTGGGTGTGTGATAGTGTGAAATTTGGAACCCCTTGCCAGCGGCGGTCAGTCTGGCTCTAAAAATTGATCCCTCACGTAATATGCCAGGTCTTATATGCCTGAGAGAAAAACTCTGAACGAGGACTTATTCTATAGGGGATCAAGTGCCAACCTGCCCCGTCTTCACACATGCGAAAATAAAGTCCCGTTTTGGGATTTTAGTCAATTTGCCGTCACACTATACAATACAAAAATAAGTTGTCCGACTTCTAAGGTTTCAAGTATTCATATATAATAGAAAAATTGCATACGATTGAATGATTTTAAGTATTCCAATCTAATACAATTATTTGGCAAACAATTGTATGGTTTCAAGTATTCCTATCTAGCACAAATATATTTGCACACAGTTATATGGTTTCAAATATTTCAATCTAATTAAACTAATTTGCGTACAGTTTGATGGTTTCAAGTATTTCTATCTAAAACAAATAATTTCCCACAGTTATATGGATTCAAATATTTCTATCGGATACAAATAATTTGCCACATTTATATGCTTTCAAGTATTCCTATCTAGAACAAAAAATATGTCTACGGTAGGAATGGTTTCAATTATTCATATCTAATACAAATAAGTTGCAGGCAGTTGTATGGATTCAAGTATTCCTATCAAATATAAATATTTTGCACACAGTTATATGCTTTCAAGTATTTTATCTAATATAAATAATTGGTTCACAATTGTAAGATTTCAAGTATTTCTGTCTCATTCAAATGATTTGCACAAGTTTATATGGTTTCAAGTATTCTTATTTGATACAAAAAAATTGTACCCAGTTGTATGGTTTCAAGCCTTTCTATCAAATACAAATAGTTTGCACACAATTATATAGTTTCAAGTATTCCAATCTAATACAAATAATTTGCACCTAGTTGTATGTTTTCAAGTATTCATAGCTATTACAAGTAATTTGCACACTGTTCTATTTTCCAATTTTTCCCAACACCAACAATTATAATCATTTATATGGTTTCTTTTACTTTAAATATACGCCTTCATACATTTGGCACCTGAAGGTGTCGTTAGTGATATGTTTCGCTTGGTTTATTGGGGAGTTTCGTGTCTTTCAAATCACCATGCAGACCCTATCAGAGATGATCAGTCTCTGATACACCTTTCAGTTGATGCAAAAGTGAAAAGAAAAATTGGCTTTTTATTTATTTGGACAATTATAGACCGCTCATCCACGCTTTTCATTGGTTGTTGCGAACAACAAGTCAAATGCGTGGCTCCGTGTATTTTAGTGATCTGTGAGGGCATTAGCACTTTTTAAACATGTGAATTGTTCGTAATTATTCATTTGCACAGTTCTTGTCTCCCTGTCCCGGTACGCAGCTCTTGCTGGACCAGGGTGTCTGGTTTTGTGAGATTTTTTCTTGTTACCCCCAACCCCGCCAAATTTCCCCTCCGAACAAATTCAACAGTTTCCAATTCAACTAAAGTTAAATTATGTTGGGTATCGATCTAATCAACTTACTAAAGTTACGATGGCAACAGCAATTTTTTTCTTTTACTTTATGCACATCCGCGCTAGCAAAATTCAAAAAAAAAAAAAAAATCCCTTTTAAGTATTTGAAGTAAAACACATCAAAGCGCTCGAATTAATGCTCGAGAAATTTTAAGTTTTTAAAAGAACAGTTTTATTGAAAGATTCTATCTTTTTTCACGGCCTACTAAAAACCCTCTATACAATTCTGCGTTTTACCGACTAAAATTAAAATGAATTATATTAAAGGACGACTAAATTACGCCGGCAATTGGAAACTTTTACTTTTACCCTCCCCCATGCGGAAAAAAATTATAAATAACAACTAAATAATAAATAAGTAAAGTTGGCGACCGTAGTTGAGGATGACCTGAAGGCTCCCTTTTCAATAGCTACTACACCGAGGTGTTGAGGAAGGCGATACTCTTTTCCTTGGATTGCTCCACTTTACTCTTGATGCGTACCATATATTGCTAGGTTTTTAAGTAAGGCGGTATCAAGTAGCATTTTTTAAAGTCTTTGCTATGATGCGACCAGGGATTTGACCCTCGTCTCCAGGACTATTGGCGAACACTTTACCCTCTTGGTCAATGAGCCGGTCTAATAGGTAAGTAAATCACAGTAAAAACTAAATTATTCACTTTAACTATTTACAATAGAATAAATCATTGGTGCTCAAAACACTAATCAAGAAATATTAATTTAAAAAAATTCAAAACTTTTTAATTGAAAAAAAAATTCGAAGAATTCTGTATCCCTTTTTCCATATGTTAAAATTTTCTTCTATACAATTTCAGCGATCTCCCGATTGAAAAAATGAATCAGTTAATATACAACGGCAATTGGAAAATTTTCTTTTTTTTTTTTCCTTTCTTTCATTTTTCTCTTCTCTCTCACATCTCTGGCATAAAAAGAATGAACGAAAACAGCAATAATGAAATTATCCACACTATTTACAGAAGAACAAATCAATGACACTCGAAATATTGGTTTGAAAACAGTCGAAGACCGAAACCGCAAAAACTGTATTCCCTTTCTCTCTCTACACACACACACACACACACACTCATCCGAGCGCGCGTGCGAGTCAACATAAATCTACTTTCACTCATGTATTATATTAGGAAATATTCCGATTGCCCTTGTACCTATTACAACTAATTTAAGATGAACTCACTAAATTAACATATGAAATATTAAGATGTTTAACGATTATAAATATTAAAAAAAACAACACGTATAACTCTGCTACTTACATCTTATTATTAAGCTCTTAAACATGTGAAAACCACCATCGAAAACTAATGAAAATATAATACAAAAATTCGGAGAGTCGAGCATTCCTTTTTCCATGATACCCAAACAAATGTTAGATACATAGTTACACCTGCATTCACCTACGCACTCTCACACCCACCCTTATCTACATTTACATATCCACACATTTAGCCATGCACATGCACACACAGGCACCCATTTATACAATTAAATTCCGATTGTCCGATTAACTATAATAACTCGATTAAGAGGAAGTCAACAATTTAACGTGAAAAGTGTCTATTGTTTGTTTGTAGATAATTACAAAAGCGGTTTCTCGAGTAAGTCTTGAAACTAACAATGAAATTTACAGATTATCGTGTAAAATAGTTCTACCACTTTTGTATTTACAAAAAAGAGATTAATAAAATAAGAATAAAACCAACTTGTTGCAAAGATATGTATTTTATATTATGTAAAGATATGTATATTATTTTGTGTTTATTTGGTCACCCATGAGCTACTTCTTTTTAACCACAGCCATTTGGCTATTCTCTCCACCGTCTCAATTATCGTTTCAAGGGCTTTCTTTTTCTTAGTTCCAACCAAACCAATGTTTGATATGGCCTTGCATTGAGACCTTACAACAAACCCCCTTGAGCCAACCTCTATTGGTGTATAGCTTGCATTCTATACATTATTTTTGCATGTCTCTAGGGGTTCATCATATTTGGACTTCTTCCGTCCATGGGGCTCTTCTACGTGTTCCTCTTATGGAACTATCAAATCTGATATTATCATTTTCTTTATTTTGTTTGAAAATATCTGTATATCTGGGCGTAATGATTTCTGAGAAATATGGTCTAGGAATTTTAATCTTATCTCGAAATCAGCCCTTAATTCCCAGTATGTTGCCATTGATAGTGCATTGGGTGTGGGTTTTTCCTTTGGTTTGGATTTTACTTCAACACTGACAAACCTTATCATGTTTTTCTCGTAATTTGGTGTATTTGAACTGAGGGACGTACTGACGACCTCCTCTCTTTCTCTTAATATTTGATCATGGGCCCATCTGTAACACCCATCCGCTAGTGCAGTTTGGCAGTTACTCAAACTGTTTTAATGATTCCATACACCCGCATAACAGACACGAAGGGGATTTTGTTTTCTTCCGTAAGAGGATATTCACAGGACTTTGGAGGGTCTCGTATACAGACCGTATTAGAGATTTTATGGCTACATCGTTAAGAAATATGTCGGACCATTTTGACTTTCCGATTGACCATGTCACCTTGTTGTCTCAATCCTACCATTTTTCCCATTCTGTTTTCCACTTCACCGTTGCGTATTTTGCCTTGTGATAACTTTGTTTCTCTTTGCCTTCAGCCTTGAAAAATCTCTAGGGGTGCTTTTTCTGGAAGTCATTCCTCTGCAATTTTTAATTCCTTTGCCGCTTTCCATTTCTTTCCTTTATAGATTTCAATGGCTGCTCCGGAAATTTTAGGATCTTTGGAGAACTTAAATTATATTGTTATTCTCACGTTCCCGACTTTCTATTCCTCAATTACATTTTTAAAAGATTGCTGTAATATGTTGGAATTACCATATAAGGCTGCATTGCTAAGGCATTTTGGCAATCCTAGATATATATTCAATCTTGAATTAATCCTTTTCTCTAGCTGCTCTACATTATAGGATATGGATTCGTAAATGGTGATAACAGTTTTGTTAAAACAACGCACTAGTTGATCCGGGCATTAAAACGGCCATGTAAATCGGACCTGTGAATTTTGTTTAGCCACCTCTCCACACTGTCTCTAGTTTCCTGGATTGCCATCGCGTCCTTAAAGGTATAATCGAAACGTTTTCCTAGGCTCTTCACTGGTTTATGTTTTATTGTTGGAATTTATTCCCCGGAAAGTTTAAAGCAGCAATCTTCCGATAGCTTGCCCTTTTTTTAACACGAGTGATCTCGATTTTGCTGCATTGAAACTCATCTTGGCCCATGTGATGAGCTTTTCAATTCCTATTAGTAGCCCTCTTGCCCCAATAACAAATGTTATAGTTATCGTCATGTTGTCTATATATGCACGTATCGGTGGGTGCCTTAGACTGGTTCTAGTTGTAGGGTCTCTACATTCTACTTCTGAGGCTTTTAGCAGCATATTCATTCCTAAGGCAAAAAGATTAACCAAGATGATACAACCAGCAATTATTCCCTTTTGCAATTGATACCATCCTTATTTGGTATTCCCTGATATCATTCTCATTTGAAAATCGTCGTAATAATCCACAATGAGCTCGCTGATTTTGTTGGAGACATAATGGCGTTTGAGAGCCTCTTCGACCAAACTATGTAAGACTGACCCGTGTGCATTCTTAAGGTTCAACCATAAGACAGCCATATCACTCTGATCCTTTTACGCATCTTTTAAAAATTGCAAGACGACTCCTGTGTGCTCCAGTTATTTATAATGTTAACACGCTGGACTGCGATATTGTTGTAAACAAGTTCGAACTCTAGACGTGCTATTACGTTCACTTTCGACTAATATCCTTGGGAAAGGTATGAATTCCCATTTCCCTACACCTATGAGTTAAATAATACATCTTCTGTTCTTCTACAACACCACCGTTTTGAATAACGCACGAAGGTCGCTATGCCATTAAATCAAAGAAACCAAATAATGATCCAAAGAAAACAATTATAGCTTTAACTGACTAATATTAATCTAAATAATTTACTCGTATTATGTGGCATCACGTTTTCCAATTTAAAACGAACAGTTTTCAGACTGATATATGAATTATAGAGAGTACCCTAAGACTCTCGGAGTAGACTTAGGAGTAATGGCAATGAAGGAGTATTGTACACTGCACAGATCTCCAGAAATGGAGCCATACAACTGGATGCTGTTTTGTGTCTTATCCAGGATACATTTTTGTCGAAGTGAATCATACCTCTCGGCAGAGGATGTAGTCTTTGTTTTGGTTTCTTTGTTTAATGGTATATCAACTTTCGTTCGTGATTTAATGCCAAAGTAGTGGTGCTATTAACGCATAGCCGGTAGGATTTGGTGGTTGATACGTTTCCCAAGGGCATTTGTCCGAAAGTGAACGATATAGCACGAGTGGAGATCGTACTCACTTACTACGATTCTGCAGTCCAGCGCTTTAACTATTACACCACGAGGACACACGAAGGATGTAATCGACGTTTTCTGGGTCACATTGAGGAGAGAAGGAATAGAAAAAGATGTTTGAAGCAAAATCAAATAGACGAAAATCAATATGAATTCTTAAACCAATAGTAAATAGGATATGAGTTTAGAACAAAAATAAATAAAATCGTTAATCGCAAAATTCTAGGCAACAACGGAGCACTCCACTCACCAAACCCTAAAGTTGCCATGTGAACTTTTTAAAATGCGGGTTATATCAGGGAATGACATAGCCACCAAAGATTTGATTATGCATGAATTTTAAAAAATAGGAAAATTCATTCACCTGTCTCTCTATCACCATTATGACCGGAAAAACACTTAAAAAAATAAATACAATAAACGGCGTCTTTTGGTGTAATAGTATTTTGTGTTAGATACATGTGTGCGCATATTTATGAGTAAATTTGCAAGATGGTCATTGGTATATATATATATATATATATATATATATATATATATATGCGTGTGTGTGTGTGTGTGTGTGTGTGTGTGTTCATAAGCATATAGGGGTCCGGATATATATGAGTATTTGGCCATATTAATTTTGATCGAGAATCACTCTTTCACTTCTATTAGTCGAAGTGGAAATAGTCAGATTAGGCTGGCCTACGACTTAAAATATTCCATTTTTATTGTCACTGATTTTGGTGTGTCTTGGAGACCTACAGACTTGTAATATTTTTATGTGCACTCTGTGGGTGGTCTAAGGCACAAAACTTTGAAATATTTATCTCTGCAAATATGTTCAATACTGTAAATATAAGAAGGTAGTAGCTGTGTCAGTCATTATGCGAGCGAGAACCCACCAGGAGAGACAATGAATGTCCCACCACACCTGAAAACCTTGCGGTCGGTTTAGTTTAGGGGATTTTGCCAGCCGACCACATAAAAATAGTGATAACTCAACACACACAATCATTTGGTAAAGAGGCATACACACCTCCCCTGATAAGTGATATATCCTCAAGCTTTTTGTTTTCATTTTTTCTTCCTTTAACGACCTGATTCGACTTCGTACACTTCGATCCAAATCTACAACGTATGAGAATCATTGTCCAGACGAAGGCGTAAAAGCTGCAGCCGGATACTCACACTGAGTATTTAATTCCGAAACCAACTTGGTAGAAAAATAGTGGTGATATTAGTGGTGGGATAAGGAGTTTAAAACATCTCCCATTGGTACTCGTCCGAAAATTAACATAATAGCGAGGTTCGAACTCGCAAACTATGATGTCTTGGTACAACACGTTACCCACTGTACCACGGTGATTTCCTCTACAACTCTAGTTGTTAAAAAATGTAGGATAGTTTGTAAGATTAAAAAAGATGCGTGTACATTTTCCATATCACAATTTCAGCATCGAGCCTCAAGAAATTGAAGATACCACGTGCTAACTTAAAAATACATCAATGAAAATAAAACGCTAACGATAAATAAATAAATTATTGAGATGTTCATAATCTATTACTGGTGAGCTGGATAAGAAAAGCAATAGCTAACGTTACTTTGCTGCTGAATAATTACGAACACCCGAAAAAAGACTACTGATGATAGGTTTCCTTTTTTACTTAAAGATCATACGAGACGTGGAGCAAAAGATTTATAAGTAATGATGGTTCGGAATAATAATATTTTAAGCTGGTAGATGTGCTGAGAAGGAGAACAACAGGCACCAGTCCTTCAGTAGCTCTTTCTGATTCACTCATTTCTTCAAAACTCTATGACATTTTTCGACATAAGCTTCTTCTACAACTCCTTTTCGTCCAGTCACTAAAGTCATCACTAGCTCTCCTCTCTCTCTCTCTCACACACACACACACACATATATATATATATAGTGCAATTAAATGGAGACTCAAACTCGGTTAAGCCGTCATAATAAATTTATTTCGGCGGAGAATATAGTTGGCATATTCTCCGTCTCGTCGGATGACTCTTTTTACATACTCTGTATTGTCCCAGAGATGTGATGCGAATGAGGAGTTACAGTTCGTATTCAGAAGATAAATAGGAAAATTAAAGAAATTAAAAAATAAATTAAAAATCAGAAAACAAAAATAGAAATAAAAATAAAATAAAAATGAAAAAACAGAAATGAAAAAAACATAAAATGGAACTCATTCGTTCATAGGCGTGAGCAGAGGGTGTGAACATTTATATGTTAGAACGATTAAGAAACAGGAGTGGAATTAATCTACTGGTCAGTCCCTTTTAACTTTGTGTTCTGTTTGTGGTTCCTTCTACTTGGCAGGTGTGCTATTCTAAACAGACTCAGATCTTTTAACTAATGGCTATCTCATATATGATTTATATTTATTTCTGATATGTCTGTTAATTAACCCAGCTGTTGTCCTCTAGTTTCAATTAGGATCGAGATACTTAAACCAGATAAGGTGGGGACATTCATTATAGTCGTCAAGTGTATTTTTTAAAATTTACCCTAAAAATGGTCAAGGGGAATTAACCACTCCAGAATCCCAGGCCTTATTTTTGGATTGATATTCATTGTTCATCTGGCCCTTATCTACCTTTATATTTCCTTGTCTCTGTGATATCTGCTGTTGGGTTGATCTCTATTATTTACTAATATTTCTTTATTATTTAAGATAATTTAAATTTTCCTCTATGTCTACACTTAAAGACAAGCTCATTTCTCTTGTTCAATTAAAGTTTTCTTTTCTTGAAATTAATTATGCTAATTTTTTCGTCTAAGCATAGGTTACATCTACCGTTGAAGCTGTTGGCGGCAGATGAGTGCCTTAATATTTTCCACTTAATTTGTGGAGATAGCCCCTGATCCTTTAGGCCCCAGTAGTATTTCGATAAAGCAGTCTGGTACCTAAGTTTCGGGTTGGAAAATGAGTGTCTATGGCTGTACCATCTTTGCTTCCAGTTTCCCGCGGAGATCCCTATATAGACTCTCTCCCCGTCCCTTTGCTGTTCCATAGGAGAAATGCATGCTTGGTATACGACATTCCTCATGGTGCAGCGTCCGCCTAAGGGGCATTCTTCCTTATTCCTACAGTTACAAGACTCCACGTTTGGATTCCTATCTCTCGTGGTAAGCTCATTGAGTATATATATATATATATAAATATATATATATATATATATATATGTATGTATGTATGTATGCGACATTTCCTCTTTTAAGTATGTTGGAAATACATGAGGCGCACACTACTTATTTGCCTATTTTATCTTTGATCCGTTAAAGTCTTCGTGTGCGTCTTATGACTTCTAGATGGAATGGGTTCAGGAAAGCGCTATATTTTCCTCAATTTCTTTCGGTCCCAAAGGAGCCACCCTCAAAGGAACAAATCATCTAATGAAAAATACACTGACAAGTCATATTAATTTATATAATGAGTTGGAGGAAGAACAAGGGGAAGAGGAATTCACGGCAGAAATGTGTTTTACTAGAAGTGAAAGGAATAATTGGCGAAAATGTTAAAGGCATTTTAGGTTAGGTTTGGTTTGGTTGGGCTTTATGGCATATTAACGATTGTAGGTTATTTAATGCCAAATCCATTTTTATACAAAAAAATGTTCTATTTCAAACAATTCAGCTTAGCATAAGTACACAGTTTAAATGTCAAAACAGTTCTATTTTAAGGAATTCAATTAATCATAAATACACTGTTTAATTTTATTTGACCCATAGATGGGACCCCATCAGGTGTCACCACTCTAAGCTAGAGTAGACCTGGGAGCAATGACAATAAATGAGTCATCCGCATTACCTAAAACTTCAGTATTACTGGAACCTCACCATCAGATTGTTTAATGTCATATCCAGGACACTCATTGGAGATGTCTAACTCCTCTGCAAAAATGAAGTCAGTGTATTCTGTATCCCCAGACGATTGGGTCAAGCATTTGAGAATTAAGTTGTTACATAAACGTTGATCTTTTTAAAGAGTTTTTCAGTATTTGGAGGATGTATTTTGAAGTGTTGAAAAATAGAAATTGTGCCAGATAGGTCAAGTTTAGGACATCTCAACACAGTTGTAGTAGTTAGGCCTATGTTGGTGCTTACTTTATTGGAGAAGGATTCTCCTTGTAGAAATTTAAAGTGGTACACTCTATTGTTTATAATGAGGTAGCGATCTAAGGGAGAGAATTTATAGATGACAAGGTTTGTTGCATTGAATTTGGGATAGTTTATAAGCTTTATTTTCTTGTAAAAGTGAATCGGGGAGATATCATTGCGTATTAGATTTTTAGTGATATTCTATCGAGTTCCTAGTGTTTGTGTATCTGTCCATAAAAATAGTTTAATTTGTTTTAGATTGTTTGATGTGGTAGTTTTTCCTTTGCAATTAGAGTAGGTATTTTTAATTGAGATTTATTTGTTTGTTAACTATATGGTTTGGGAAGTCATCGTTAATGAGGGTTTGTACAGGGTTTTTTTAAGTTCAGTGTACAAAAGTGTCTGCGATGAGGATAAACGTTTGGCACGATATATAAGATTTTTGATTATTGTTATTTCATATTGTTCGGAGCATTCGCTTTCATAATTGAAATCGCAGGAATTGATATTAGAGTATTTTTGCGTGGAAAGGTGAGGTGTTTGTTGTGTCCATCAAGACATCAAGAACTGGAAACTTATAATCAGAGTTGAGGTCATAAGTAAAACTGAATACGGAATTGTTTTAAAAGGGCGGTTGTAGATTGTGGCTTCAGTCGGGCCCGAGTGTACTTGGGGAAAAAATATGGCACCCCCTGAATTCATTCCATTCAGAAGTCTAACGATTCATTTGAAGACTTAAGAGGATTAAGGATAAAATAGGCAGACAAGAACTGTCAGTCACATTTAATCAAATCTATATTATACAATTATTTATGGGTTTACTCTTCTGTTTTTTTTTAGCTTCCTTTGCGTTCGCACCAGAGAGTTGTTATTTAGTTGAATCGCCTTATCCAAGTGGACTGTTCCCTCGGCAATGCCTGCTTTGCAGGGCTAAGTTCACAGCTTGCTGCTAAAATGAAGGACGTCGAAGGGACCGAAAATTCTTTGAAATAACCTCACATGTGCCTCGGTTTGTGCATAGCTCTCCACGCAAAAACGGTGGGATGAAAAATCGGTTAAATCCAATCAATCATATATATATATATATATATATAATAGTAGCAATTGCAAGAGTAGGGACTTTCGGAGGCTCAGTCCAAATAGATATTCTCTCATATCTATTTTGATATAATAAAAATTCTCTCAGAACGAGTTATCTATCTTTGACTTTGGTTTCACTGAATGTCCTGGCTCGAACAATCATGAATAATTATTTTAACTCACTAATTTTGATAGCTTTGATTTACTTCCATGCCTTAAAATGATTATTTAGATAAATCTTGCTGTCAGTATTCATAATAATATTACACAAAGAAAACAAACCTAATGTAGCTAGTTATTTCAGGCCGATGAATATCAGCTCCAAAAATCAACGAAATCCTTCTAATAACATGAATATGCTGAATAGATTTCTGCCTGCAATAATTAAAATAACCTTCAGAAATCTCAAATGTCGTTCACTCCCCGATTTTTCAAAGAAAATCTTTATCTTTCATCTTAACAGCTAAATTTTGACTGCCAATAATTTCTGTTGGTTGGGAATACTCGCGGCGTAGTGGCTAATACGTTGGACTGTAACATCTTTAAAACCAAGTTCTAAATACAGGTTTGTTATTACGTTTACTTTCGAACCCGTTTAGGAAAGGTATTAACTCTTTTATCCACCCACTCCCAGCCATGGGTAAAATAGCGCCCTTACTGTTCTGCAAAGATAACTTTGTCTTTAAATTACCAATGAAGGTTGATATCCAATTGACTAAAGAAACCAAACCAAACGAAACTAAACCCTCATAATTTGTATGTATTGTCATATCATGTGAACCAGCTCATACCAAATTTTTTAAAAATGGTACTTGATATCTCCTTGCTTAACACCCAGCAATATGAGGTACGTATCAATAGTAAAGTGGAGCAATCCTGGGAAAGGAGTTACCTGCCCTTGAAAAATTGAAAAGGGACCCTTCTGATCACCCTTGACTACGGTCGCCAACTTTTACTCTTTTATATCATATGATGGAAATTAATAGTTATGTGCGCTTGCGTGCGTGAGTGTGTGTGTGTGTGTGTGTGAGAGAGAGAGAGAGAGAGAGAGAGAGAGAGAGAGAGAGAGAGAGAGAGAGAGAGAGAGAGAGAGAGAGATTTCCACTGAACCAGGCATTGAGCAGTTAATATCAAAGATTCTTGTAGGGAATGAAATACTCGCTAAAACTGTGTCCAAGACATTTGTTTTGAAAAATAAACGTATAGTAATAAATACAGTTTTGTTTTTTGTTTTGTCATATATCAGCTGTGCAACTCTGCATAGGGATAGAATGTTATCGAGAAAAATATTGTTGGATGCCAGCATTCCGATATTTCAAATTATAGATAGCAAATTGTAACCTCACTATCGTCATTGTCCTCTGTTACAAAGAGAACTTCATGGTTTCCGGGATCGTCTAGTGTTAATCCTTTTTCCATTGGAAAACATTAAAATCATGAAAAAGGGATTGTCATAGATCAGGAAATAATAAAAAATATGATTAACTCAATAGGTTTATTATATCTTATAATGTGTAATATTATTCTTCAAATACACTGGATTTTTTAAAAAATCATTGAGAGTAATATATACTGTATTTTTCTGGGGGGATCTTTTCTTTTACATATATTTCATAGCATTTAAATGAAATGTTTAGTTTATTCAGAAGATGTTTGAACGTGTATTTTTATACTTCTGAAATAGAAATTACCTGGAAAGCGTCTTCGTCTACCTCTTTGTCAAATAAGAATGAATAAATTTACACACAGAATGAGATGAATATTCACAGCAGCCCATTTTTTTTTTCTTTTAAATTTTTCTTCTTCGCAACTAACATTTTCAAGTTAACACAAACACCCAAATAAACAAACAACTTAAATTCAAATCGAAAATAACCACAGTTATTAAAGAAATAAAAAAATACATGTCATTAATTATATTTTTCTGTAAATGAATTAGATCAAACATTGTGTGAGAGATTAAACAAGAGACCTTGTTCTTGTTATTTAAAACAAAAATTTTTCGAGATAATAAATGCAGATGGCATCTTGAAAAAATGGGAATGAGACAAACCGCTTTTTGACTCTTATTAACAAATTGTAGAGACTTTCGCTTATTCTTACATTTATTAAATTTGATAGCTAATTTTGTTGAAAAATACTTGCGGATATAATTTTCGCTACAACAATTAGATACAAAACTGCAAACCCAGAAGTTATTAAAAAGAATCAAATAGTACAATTACAGTGAGCCACAACATTCTAAACGGTAATGAAATCAATATCAATAGCATTTAATAAATCAATATCATTTTATAACTTCCAATATAATAAAGGATCCGACAAACCGTCGTTTTAAAAATAGGAAGTTGTCTCATCACGAGGTGGGTAGGCGGCCACGACATTACAATTATCCGTAATTTAGTGGCATCTTCCTGCCCCCAGTAACCCACCAGTGTGACCAAGAAGAAAATATCCACCAGGAGAACTCTAGCATTGGATACGAGAAACGATATCCTCTTAGTCTAGCTGTTATGGTCGAGAGAAATGGAATTGGTGACATGAGTTCAAAACCTTGTGGAGGCTGTTTGCGTCCCACTTCATGCTAATGTGTCTTAGGAAAGGTATCAATCCATGGATATATACTTGGGCAGATTGGGTTCCTTAGCCTTATCTAAGCAACCAATCTAAGAGAAGGAAATTCTATGAATTCTAACTAGCTTTACTCTACGTTACATCCAGTTCGTAGCATAGGGTTAAATAAATACACACGAAACACAGTCACACACAAGTACTAATGATTGTTAAGAAGGAACAGTTAGTTGTTTACCTGGAGAGCGAGAAGTAACGGCTTAAATTTTCGATCTAGCATCACGAGCTCCCAGGTGGGATTGATCGATTTGAAAATCTCACTTCACCTCTTCCTGTTTTTGAGATAGATTAAGAGAAACGTTGTAACATCGACAACTGAATCAATAATTTTTTTTTTCTGACTATGAGTCTGAGGTTTTCCTTTGATCTTGTCCTTGTCTCTTTATTCTCGAAATCCTTTTTTTTTTCGAAACACTGCAACGTTACATAAAATTCACCAAATGAAGACAGAGGAAGCAGAAAGAGATAGAATAATCCAGTAGAGGTCATTTGACCGTAAATTAAACCCATGTATAAGTAGTCAACCAATTTTCTGACGTGAAACTCAGAGTCAAGATTTTTTTTTCCTTTCTTTCATCTCTTTTGTTGACATTGTGATATTTCATTTATTTTTCAAGTTATGTTCATTATCTATGGTCATTATATCATTGATTTTGCTGTTATTTCAGAGTCTATCTTTCCTCTTAGTCATTCAAAATGTTCTTAGTTTCACCAAAAAAGAACAGTCATGGCTGAACGTGTTTATTGCACCAACACACTACCACTTCTTACTCATAAAACTGGAAAAACTAATCCAGATTTTTATAGATTCATAAAAAGTGGTTGTGTTTTGCCACAACAACAAAATATCATGAACAACTTTCTGAGACCTTTAGTGGAAATTCTTTCAAACAAATATCACCAAGATTTAGAAGTAGAGAGTCTCCATAAGATAGTGGTTAATGTGCTGGATTGCGACATTATAGTTCGCGAGTTCGAGCTCTAGTCGAGCTATTGCATTCATTTTTGGAAAGTTATGAAATCCCTGATACCTATCGTTGTGGGTTAAATATTACTATTACACTGATTTTTTAAGGAGGACTTTAGCATTAAATAACCCATAAAGACTAATATATCATTACAATAAAATAAAACAAAACAAAGAAGAATCATCGTATATATGTATTATTTGTTTAGGTTTATTTGCACACAGGTTTCACGTATTGTTATTTAACATTGATAATTCTTTTTATCAAGTATTACTATCTTTTACAAACAACTAGCATACAGCAGTATAGTTTCAAATAATAACAATAATCTTAAGCAAAAGATATAACTGTCCTTTTTTATCCATAGATGTGATCATAACAGTTAAGGCCACACACAGTAAGAGTATTTAGAAGTGCAATCGACCTATTCTCAAACCTCAGTCGATAGGGCGGTGATGTAGTGGTTAACCTGCTTGTCGTCTCGTGGATTTTGTCGCTCCATCAAGACCACTGACATCCTATTAAACGATTTCGAACTCCTGGAGGAATATTACGTTCAATATCGGATTAAAACCCTTGGGAATGTTTCCCCCAAGCAAATAGTATCACTGCTGTTCTTTTTCAAGTGTGGATTTCGCATTAGATAACACAGGGTGTTTGATATATCATTAAACCAAGAGACCGAACCGTTGTGAAATAGTTTCTTCGTAATTGTCATGTGAGGCAGATGGTTTTACATACATACTTTTCTATCATGAATCTATTTGTACCACGTTAAAACTCAGTATTTTACACATTGTTTCATTAATAACAACAAATGAGACTGCAAGAAAGGCTGGGTAAACATTAATTCATTTCAGTATTTGGTCAGGTGTCGTGCAGTTCAGAGAGAATTCATTTTATCTTAATTTCATCTCAACGAACACAGTCAATAAAAAAGAAAAAGAAAATCAAAATAAAAAACACGTTAAATGAATTAAAAAAACATTTATACAAAATGTTTATAAATCTTGATGGATTTTCGGTGGTATTTGAAATCTCTATACGAACTAGAAGTGAGGTTCCGTATTATATGCACACTGGAAACAAGGCAGGAAGTTGGAGTAAATTAATTATATGAGTAAGTACTTTAAATTGGAATAAGTACCCTAAACTTCAATAAAAGTGATTCTGTTCATTATTTTATAATAGTGGCAATACCGTCCGACAGAGCTGTATAATACATTCTACAATATAAACGACAATGTCATAAAGCCATGATAAACTGGGAAGTGGAAGTAACTGCAGTAGGAAAAAATATTTGTTCAGGTTAAAATCCCAAGAGATATCCCTCCAGGGAGATGCGTTTTCACCGATCTTATTTATAATAGCAATAATACTATTCAATCACTTGCTTGAAAAATAGATTAGGGGCTAAAAATCGCAAGAAATGTTAATTACCTAATATTCACCGCCGACATCCAACTGCAAAAAACGAAAAAAAGTCGGAGACAAATAGAAACAATGAGAACATACAGTCAGGAGATAAGAATAACATTTGGCATAGAAAAATGTACCATGGTTATAGTGAGAAGAGGAAACAGATAATTAACGGAAGAAATAGAACTGCAAAATAAAGAAAGAACGAAAACACTCAGAGAAATGGAATCTTTCAAGTTCTAAGGAATATTGGGAGTGGTCGTCATCAAACAAGTGGAGATGAAAGAAAAAAATGTAAAAAGAGTATCTAGGATGAACAAGAAAACTATGCTCTGCCAAAGAAATCTCATCAAAGGGGTAAAAAACTTGGGCTGTTCCTTTAACTTAGGACCATTCTTGAAAATACAAAGAGAGGACCACAGATTAATGGACCAGAGGACAAGAAAGCTAATGGCAATGCATGAAGCCAAACATCCGAGAGATAGCATAGACAGAATTTATGCACCAAGAAAAGAAGAAAAAGGATTCGCCAGCACTGAAGATAACGTGTATGCATTGCAAGAAGGACTCAAAACATACATTAAAAAGCGCAAAGAAAGATGAATTACAGAGACCAGAATCAGCCTAAGCAACATTAGGAAAAGGAAACGGGAAGAAAAAACAACTGTACGGATATTTCAAGCGACAAACTGACAAATTCTCAAACGAGAAGACTGGGGCAGAGCTAAGAAAGAGAAAATTAATTGAATTGAAGAAAGAAATTGAATCTCTTCGTCGAGAAGCACAAAAAACGCCATGAGGACCATTTAGGTTAAAGTGAAAATACAATACGCAACAGAGCAGCAAATATAGATTATGTGATGATAAAGACGAAACGATTCATAACATGATCAGCAAATGCAGTAAACTAGCGCACGAAAAAACAAAACACGACTGGATGGGGATATTGATCCACGGGGAATTGTGCTTGAAATCGAAATTGAAATTTGAACGTCCTACCAAATGGTATAAGCACAAACCAGAATCCGTCCTGTAGAATGAGACATACAGGTTCACTTGGATTTTGAGATACAAGCAGATCACGTAATCCCGGCCAACCGACCAGACCAAGTGATAAAATAAAAGACGATAACCTGTCGAATTAGGGGATTTTCTTGTGTCGGCGGACCACAGCGTGAAAATCAAAGAAAGCGAAAGCAGAGACAACTACTTGGATCTTAACAGAGAAATTTAAAAAAGCTATGGAACATGAAGATGACGGTGATACCAAATGTAAGTGGTGTGCTTTAAACGATCCTTAAAGGCTTCGTAAAGAGGCTGGAAAGTTGGAAATTAGCAGACAAGCCAGGACCATCAAACTGTAGCATTATTAAAATCGCAAGAAATAGACATCATTGTAGAAGGGATTTAAGGTAGAAACATATCACACGATCACGGTCAGAAGACCTCACCTCGTATTAATTAACATGATAAAAAGAACTTGTCATCTTGTTCCATCAGACCACTGACTGAAATTGAAAGAAAGCGAGAAGATAAACAAATACTTGGATCTTACCTGAGAACTGAATAAGCTTTGGAACATGAACGGTACGTACTTAGTTCCCTTAGTATGGTTCCAAATGACTGGGAAAAACAGGGAGAACTGGATATCCGAGGAAGAATCAAAGCCAAGTTCAACAATTCGAAGAATCCTGGAGACCTGTGAAGATTTAGAAGAATCCTGGTGACCTATGGAGACTTAGAAAAATCCTGGAGACCAGTGGAGACTTAAAAGAATCCTGGAGACCCGTGAAAATTTTAAAAATCCTCGAAACCTATGAAGACTTAAAAGAATCCAGGAGACCTGTGATGACTTGGTGTAACTCAGAATAAAATCCACTAGTTAAATGTGGTGAGAAACTCGCTTGGACTAAAATAAAAATTAATTGAGTTATAATAATCAGTTGATATTGCTTTTTAAAATGTATTATTTTTGAAAAAAATATTAATGAACTTAAGAAATATTGTGAGTGGGACTGGGGTGCAAATAGATAAGTTATATTAAAAATAGCTGCCGGAACAGAGACGAATTAAAAATTTACAAAATCTTGTCCGGTAGGTTATATGTAACAAAGAAAGTTTTGATCTAATACTACATACTGAAACAACAGTTAATCAGTACAGGTCGAGGTCAACAGACTCGATCGGTTATCTAAAAGTAATGTTTGCGGGCAAGACGATGCTGCACCTAATCTCTGTTCTACATAATATGACATTTTATCAGACAGATATTTGTAACTAGAGAAAAACTTATGGTGCAGGGTTCAATATTTACTGTTATACTTCCTACATTCACTTCTGGCTCTCTTGACCAAAATAATACAATTTTAAATATTATTTTCAGAATTACTCTCTTATGGGTTTAGCCTACAGGCATTTGATTCCACCCCCTTCAGGTCGGTAACAAACCTCTTACTACTAAAAATATATGCTGGGTATTACAAAAAACTTGGGTTTTGGACAGTGGGAAGTACCAATTTTTTTGTCATTTTTTAAAACTTGGAGTTGTAACCGTTTGGGTTGAATCTGTTGGTAAATACATTATAATTGTCGGCAAATTATGATTTACTCATTAGAGTTTTTCACTGGAGTTTGAGTGACAGCAAGTCTTCTCAAGTCTCCAGGACTCTTCTTGGTATTCTGGCCGTTCTCAGTAATGTAATTGTTTGGATGGTTTCCACTCGTCCGCCAACTTCCAAGTAACTCCAGTCTCTTTAATAATCCTTAAATTACTGTTCCAAAAGCACCAATTATAATTGGTATGATTGTCACCTGCATGTTCCATAATTTTTTTCAATTCCCTAGCAAGGTCGATGTACTTATCCTTCTTTTCACATTCTTTGAGTTTTATTCTGTGGTCTGTCGGGACAAAAAAGTCGACAATTTTGCAAGTTTTCTTTTTTTTTTTTTTTGTTGATTATTATTTGGTCTGGTCTTCTGGCCGAGATTAGATGATCCGTGCGTATGTCAAAGTTCCATAGGAGTTTATGTGTGTTATTTTCTAGGACAAGTGCTGGATTGTGCATATACCATTTCTTGGTATGATAGAATTTCAATTTCTTGCACATTTCCCTGTGGATCACCTTGCCGACTCAGTCGTGCCTACTCTTATATTCCTTCTGTGCTAATTTACTGCATTCGGTTATGTGATTGATGGCTTCATCTCTGTTACCGCATAGCCTGTATTTACTATTTTGTTGTGTCTTATCTATTCTCACTTTAATATGATTGGTTGTTACGACATTGTTAGCTGCTATTAGAAGAGATTCTGTTTCTCTCTTAAAGTTTCTTTTTTTAGCCATGTCCTGGTTTTGTCGTTTGAGATGTTGTTTATAAGTCGTTTAAAACGCCCATAGATTTGTTTTCCTTCCCATTTTTGTTTCATGATTATTGTCATTCTGTTGTCCATTGTGTTATCAGTATCATTTCCGATAGCTGTAATCAGTCTGCCATCATGCTTTTATATAGTCTTCGAGTCGTTGTATCGATGCGTCAACACTGTCGTCACTGCTGGCAAGTCCTCTTACTTCCTCTTTTCTTAAAACATATCGTCCATGAACGTCGTCTCTGGGATGTAATGCCTTATGCATGGTTCTAAGTTTTCTTGTTCTTTGGTCCATTTGTTTAAGTTCATCTGTGGTCCACTTCAGAAAGGGTCCCGGATATCTAACGAGGGGTACAGCCCAGGTATTTATTCCTTTGATAAAGTTTCGTCGTGAGAGTTTTGTCTCTAGTAGTTTTCTATTTCTCCTGATATCATTATTATTATTCACTCATTAGAGCTTTTCACATCAGCATTAGCTGATGGTTTTTCACTGGAGCAAGTCTCCTCGAGTTTCCAGGACTCTTCTCAGTATTCTGGCCGTTCTCAATAATGCTGTCGTTTAGATTGTCTCCACCCGTCCGCCAACTTCCAAGACCCCCAGTCACTTTAGTAATCTTTTAGTTACCGTTCCAAACGCACCAATTACAATTGGTATAATTGTCACCTGCATGTTCCACAGTTTTTCAATTCCCTAATAAGTCGAGGTACTTATCCTTCTTTTCACATTCTTTCAGTTTTATTCTGTGGTCAGCCGGGACAGCAAAGTCAACATTTTTGCAAGTTCTCTTTTTTTTTGTTGATTATTATTAAGTCTGGTCTTCTGGCCGGGATTAGGGGATCCGTGCGTATGTTAAAGTCCCATAGGAATTTATGCGTGGCATTTTCTAGGACTGGTGCTGGGTTGTGCTTATACCATTTGTTAGTATGGTCAAACTTCAATTTCTTGCACATTTCCCAGTGAATCCCCTTGCCGACCCAATCGTGTCTCGCCTTAAACTCCCAGGGTACTAATTTGCTGCATTTGCTTATTATATAATTAATGGTTTCATCTCTGTCACTACATAACCTGCATTTGCTATTTTGTTGAGTCTTATCTATTCTCGCTTTGATATTATTGGTTCTTACGGCGTTGTCTTGTGCTGCTATTCGGGGAGATTCTGTTTCTCTCTTAAAGTTTCTTTTTCTCAGCCATGTCCAGGTTTTGTCGTGTGAGATATTGTTTATTAGTTGTTTAAACCGCCCATAGAGTTGTTTTCCTTCCTGTTTTTGTTTCTTAGTTATTATCATTCTATTATTCATCTTGTTCTCAGTATTGTTTCTGGTGGTTGTAATGAGTCCTCCTTTGTGTTTTTGGATAGTCTTTGAGTCTTTTTATCGATGCGTCAACACTGTCTTCGATGCTGGCAAGTCCTCTTCCTGCCTCTTTTCTTGAAACATATAGTGTGTCAACGTCGTCTGTGGGATGTAAAGCCTTATGCATTGTCATTAGTTTTCTTGTTCTTTGGTCCATTTGTTTAAGTTCGTCTCTGGTCCACTTGAGAAAGGGTCCGGAATATCTAACGAGTGGTACAGCCCAGGTATTTATCACTTTGATAAGATTTTTGCTGCAGAGTTTTGTCTCGAATAGTTTTCTATTTCTCCTGGGATATTCCTTCTGAATTTTTTCTTTCATTTCCACTTGTTTGATGGTGTCAACCTCCAAGATGCCCAAGTATTTGTAGATTTCGTTTTCTGCGAGCGTTTTTATCTTATCTTTGTTTGGTAGTTCCATCCCGTCAGTTACCTGTTGTTTGCCACTTTTCATTACAAGCATTGCACACTTTTCTATGCCGAATTCCATACTATGTCCCGGCAGTACATTCTAATTGTGTGTATTAGGGTTTCCAGTTCTTTGTCATCTTTTTGCAAATAATTAGATGTCGTCCATGTACATTAAGTGATTAACCTTTTCCTGCGATCTACCATGTTTGTATCCGGCAGTGCATTTTCTGAGTATGTGGTTAAGTGGCATCATGGCAATTATGAATAGTAAGGGTGATAGTGTATCTCCTTGGAAAATACCTCTTTGGATCTTTGCTTCAGCTAATCTTCTTCCTGCCTCTGTCAATTCAACTCTCCAGGTTTTCATAGTTTTATCGATGAGGTTTATGACATCGTCTGATATTTTGTACATTTTGAGGCTGTTTATTATCCAGCTATGCGGAACCATATCATATGCCTTCTTGTAGTCAATCTAGGCCATTGCTAGATTTTTCCGTCTGGTTTTGCTCTCATCTAGAATTTGTTGATCTATGTAAAGTAATTCTGCTGTGCCTCTGGATCCTTTGCAGCATCCTTTCTGTTCGTCAGGAAACAATCCACGGGTTGTTAGAGAGTAGTAAATCTCTTCCCTTATTTGTGCTGTTAATATTTTCCACATCATTTTTAGGCAAGTTATGGGTCTGTAATTTTTTGGGACGGTTACTTTGTTTGGGTCCTTTTGTATCAATGTAGTCCTTCCTTTGGTTATCTACTCGGGTACACGTGCTATTTATAGGTATTTATTCATTTCTAGTGCTAGTCTGTCGTGAATTGAGGTGAACTTCTTGAACCAGAAACCATGTATTCCATCATGGCCTGGCGTTTTCCAGTTTGATACCTTTGTAAGAGTCGTTTTGAGTAAATCAGTGTGTATTTCAGCTTTCGGGCCTTCTTCGAGTTCTTCTAGTTCTCTTGTGATATGGTTTATCCATTCAGCCTTTTCATTGTATTGTTTTGGTTGCCATATTTTAGTCCAGAATCGTTCGTTTTTTTTGCATCTGGTTGTTGGTATGTTTTATTGTCATCTCCTGGCAATTGTTGATAGAATTTTCTTTCATTGTTTTGGAATATCCTATTTTGTCTGTATTGTTTTACCCTTTGTCAATATCTTTTTAACTTTCCTTCTTTTGAATGTACTCTCTGGTATATTTCCTCATTATTATTCTTATTCATTCATTCATTCATTCATCCATTGGAATACTTAAAATCATATATATATTAATTTGGGATACTTGAAACCATAAAATTGTAAAACTGATGAAAACTTGTAGAAATACCTGAAACCATATATGTGAAAATTATTAATATTTATACTTGAAATCATATAACAAATCAAATAATTGATATTTACAAGAATACCTAAAAGCACATTAGTGTGAGCATATTATTATTATTATTATTATTATTATTATTAGATAAGAATGGTTGAAACCAAATAATTGCATGTAATCTAACAGTTTTATATCTAAAGCCACATAGTTTTACACAGAAATGGTTACTGTCATAGGGAGGTAGTTTACATTTCATATTGTACTAATACTCCTGAAAAATATATGGATCTGACAACTATTCTTCCAGCTGTGGGTTAATTTGTAGAACAGACTGGACTGCTTAAACTTGATACAACAACCGGTGTAGGAGAAGGAATACCTTTAATTGAAACCTGTTGAACATAGCTTGAAAATTGATCCTGTGTCACATCCTGCTTATGCACAGGGGTTGGGTATATATATATATATATATATAGTTTTTGCAGACAAATGCTGATTATTGTTGAGTAGGAATTAGGACGTAATACTGTATAAAAAGTAAGTAAAGTTGGCAACCTTTGGTGGAGGGTGACCAGAACGCTCCTTTTTCAATTGCTACAACACCGAAGGGTAGGAGAGGGCACTACTCCATTCCCAGGATTGACCACTTTACCCTTGATACGTACCTTATATTTCTGAGTGTTAAGCAAGAAGGTATCAAATACCATTTTAGAGTCTTTCGTATGACGCCAACTGGGATTGAACCCAGGTCTCCCGGATTATTGGTGAATACTCTACTCACTAGACTAATGAACCCTACCAATATTATATTAGTCCTTAAAATAATTTATATAAAAAAGAATTCGTGAAATCATATATTTAAGTACAGATTCATTTTAGTATGGTTAGGTTATTTGGTTGAATAGCGTATCGGCCCACGATAGCTATTTTATGAGAAATACCGACGCCGACTACGCCGATGACATAGCGATACTGGCAAATACACCCGACCAAGCCGAAACACTACTGCATAGTTTGGAACGAGCAGCCGCAGGCATAGGCCTCTATGTTAATGCACACAAAACGGAATATATGTGCTATAATCAAACAGGTGACATCTCCACTCTAGAAGGAACCCCTCTTAAACTAGTAGACAAATTCACTTACCTAGGAAGCAGCGTCAAATCAACCGAAAAGGACATCGAAACGAGGTTAACGAAAGCATGGACAGCTATCAATAGGCTATCGATTATATGGAAATCAGACCTAACCGATAAAATGAAACGCAGTTTCTTCCAGGCAGCGGTCACATCGATACTGCTATACGGGTGCACTACATGGACGCTAACAAAACGGCTGGAGAAGAAGCTAGACGGCAATTACACAAGAATGCTACGTGCAATCTTGAACAAGACCTGGCGGCAAGACCCAACAATACACCAACTGTACGGCCACCTGCCTCCTATCACGAAAACTATTCAAGTTAGACAAACCAGATATGCTGGAGAAGCAGGGACGAACTCATAAGAGATGTACTCTTATGGACCCCCACACATGGCTGTGCAAAAGCAGGACGACCAGCACGAATATACATTCAGCAGCTATGTGAGGATACGGGATGTTGTCCTGAAGACCTGCCTAGGGCGATGAACGATAGGGAGGAGTGGCGTGAGAGGGTCAGCGCGACATGATGATGGTGATGATATATATATGTGTGTGTGTGTGCGTGCATATATGTGCGTATATATATATATATATATATATATATATATATATATATAATAGTGTGTGTGTGTGTGTGTCTGTGATTTGTCAGTAACTTAGTTTTTAAACGAGTTAACACTATTTTGCATGCACATAGTTTCATGCACTTCTATTTAATATTAGTGGTTCTATTTATGAAGAATTCCTATCAAATACAAACAACCGCAGTATGGATTCAGATAACTAAAAAAATCCAAATAACAAAATAATCTGTTCGTTATTTGTAATTTATTTGTACTCAATCTAGATAGATTTTGCTTTGGGGGCTGTAGAATAGACCGACTGCCATTCTGCGGAGGGGTAAGACATACCCCTAATGAGTGTCCGAGATATGAAACTAAATAATCTGATGGTGAGGTTCAAGTAATGCTAGAGCTTTGGGGAATGCAGAGTATCCCTTCATTGCCATCGCTCCCAAGTCCACTCCGTCTCGGTGAGGTAGCACCTGCTAGGTCCTTATCTATGGGTCAAATAGAACTGTGTCCTCATGCTAAACTGAATTGCTTGAAACATGACTGTTTTGACATTCAAAGTGCGTACTTATGCTAAACTGAATTGCTTGAAATAAAACTGTTTATGTTAAAAAATGTATTTGGTATTATTAACCTACAATGGTTAATGTGCCATAAAACCAAACCAATGTGCGTAAACGAAACAAAAAAAACTGTTCTTATGCAAAACTGAAATGTTTGAAACAGAACTGTTTACATATATAAAAAAGGATTTGGCATTAAATAACAATGGTTGATATTCCATAAAACCAAAACAAAGGAAATCCAAACCAAATTTTAGATAGCTAAAAGTATTGCTATCCCCGTAGATTTGGGTGTCAGTTACCGCCTTCTTGTACCTTTTCGATAAAATAGGGTAGGGTAACTGTTCGCTAATTGAGCAATTTGAAGAATATGGTTAGAACAATGATACAAGTGCTACGGCTTCTCATGGCCTACTGATTGATCGGATCAGATCTCTCTGACCACCCGTCTAACCAAGTAAGAGATAAAGAGGAGTGTTTCAGGTCACCTGACCACTTCGATGGGCGAATAAAATACTTTTCAGCTACCAGGGTCCCGTACTGAAGCATTAAGTGTCGTAACCAACAGCCGACAAGTGGCTTCATCGGTGCGAAGTGATCTTACGCCTTGGCAGATGTGTCGTCGACATATTCTACGGACTCACTTGACAGGTTGGTGAGATTAGTTATTTGAGGATTTTTTTTCCAAATGATTAGAAAGACCTGCTTTCACCAACATAAATGCTTGAAAATTATTCAATATATCTTTCAGTATTAACTGGGTATATATTTCAGTATTAATTGGATATATATATATCAGTATTAAATGGATGTATCTTTCAGTATTAGATGGAGATATATTTCAGTATTTATTGGATATATATTTCAGCATAAATGGATACATATTTCATTATCAAATGGATATATCTTTAAGTATTAATTGACAATATATTTCAGTATCAAATGGAAATATTTCTCAGGATAAAATGGATATATATTTCACCATCAAATGGATATATCTTTCAGTATTGATTGGATTTAGATTTCAGTATTAAATGGATATATATTTCAGTATCAAATGGACATATCTTTCAGTATCAAATAGATATATCTCTCAGGATTAAAGTGATATATATTTCCGTATCAAATGGACATATCTTTCAGTATTATATAGATATATCTTTCAGTATTAAATGGATATATTATTCCGCATGAAATAACGCAATGTTTGCTAGAGTATAAAACCAAACAAACAATGAATAGCAGATTCTTAAAAAAAACTTTGCTAATAAAATTCAATACATGAATTGAACACATCACAACTTCAATGGTATTTAAATGTAAGAGAATAATGAAGAAAAAAATCAATTCTTCGGTTTTAACGGCATGTCAATCCGTTTTATGCTATTTTATGCCTAAAGGTTAGTAAATCATGTACATTGAACAATTATATATACATTATTTTTTAGTTGTTCTTTAATAATTATTTGCACCTAGTGTATGGTTTCATATATTCCTATCTAATACAAATAATCTGTACCCAGTTGTACGGTTTCATCTGTTCTTGTCTAATACAATTAATCTGTACCTAGTTGTACGGTTTCATGTATTCCTATTGTCACGTGGTCTGCCACTGAGAGAAGAGAGGTAAGATTAATTTCCCAATACCCCTCCGTGCCTGAATTAATAGGCCTCAAAGATTGACCGTTAAAAGAAAGATGAATAAACGTCAATTCTTCATGGCCGAAGTACCAAATCCAGTTAGAATGTCGGTCAAGCTATCTGCACTCCATAACACCAACCGGGTGGATAGAGAAGGGGACGTAGAGGTCCATATAGTAGTCCGAATGAATAGCATGACAGGGGGAGGTAAAGGATGAAGAAAGAGTCCAAATGATTGGCCAGAACCCTAAAGCCGGGAGGAGTATCCCTTTCGTCAGAGGAAATAGGGATAAAGAATTCAGTTTTTAGGACAGAGGTCGCCGTGAAAGGACATGCGGATCTCGTGCCAAAACTGGGCGAAGAAACAGAAATAGATTTCTTGGATAGATAACAGATGCCTTCAAGCTGAGCTCTACAAAATCCCACTAGCCCATTAAAGATGATACTCTGCGATACTCGTCGAAAAAGCTAAGTAAACCTTAAAACCTTTTTCTTCCTCCACCCTTCCTAAGTATTGCAATTACATACTCTCTCTCTCTCTCTCTCTCTCTCTCTCTCAATTTAAAGAAATAAGCATATAGAGAAGTATATGCATTAAGAAAAGAAGAGAAATGGAATGAAAAGACTCATTTCATAAACTGTGAACATATGAATGGACTTTGCTAGCTTTTCAAGGTTCAAGAAAAAAGATAGAAAAGTAGAAAGAAAAGAAAAAAGAAGAAAGAGACATTTATGTCGGTAACTGTTTACTGGGAAACATAACCGACCCCTATAAATATTTGTTTGGACCGTGGCAATTAAAACCTTGTTATATCTTAAATCTCCCCTCGAGTCGAAATTTAATCATTGTGTCGTTTGCCTATCGAGTTACCTTCTTTTCCAGGTTCCTTTTCAGCTTCATTCGCTTCAATTTATTCTCGCTAAATGTCCCATTCGCCTTTAAAAATATTACACGGGAAATTGGAATCGCTGACTAAAAATAATCATATTTTATTTCAACCTAGAGATCCATATCTTCTGTTATCCTAGGGGTAGGAAGACGAAGTGGTCTGGTGGGTGTGTGTGTAACGTGAAATTTGGAAACCCCTTGTCAGCAGCGGTCAGTCTATCCCCAAGTTAACCCCCACATTATCTGCCAGTTCCCATATGCCCGAGAAACGACTCTTAACTAAGACTTATTCTGCGAGGGATCAAGTGCCAGATGCCCCGACTTCACACGTGCGAAAAATGAACTCCCGTCCTGGGATAAATATTTTAGGCACCGCCACACTATCTAATACAAATAATATGAACCCGGTTGTACAGTTTTATGTATTCCTATCAAATTCAAATAATTTGCCCCTAGTTGTATTGTTTCATGTATTCCTATCTAATACAAATAATTTTTACCCAGTTGTACGGTTTCATCTATTCTGATTGAATACAAATAATTTGTACCCAGTTGTATCGTTTTATGTATTCCAATCGAATACAAATAATTTGTACCCTGTTGTACGATTTCATGTATTCCTATCGAAAACAAATAATTTTTACCCAGTTTTACGGTTTCATGTATCCCTATCTGATACAAATAATTTGTACCTAGTTGTACGGTTTCATGTATTCCTATCTAATACAAATTATTTGTACCCAGAGTATGTTTTCATATATTCTGATCGAATACAAATAATTTGTACCCAGTTGTACGGTTTCATGTATTCTTATCTAACACATATAATTTGTACCCAGTTGTACAGTTTCATGTATGCTTATCTAATACAAATAATCTGTACCCAGTTGTACGGTTTCATGTATTCCTATCTAATACAAATAATTTGTGCCTAGTTGTACGGTTTCATGTATGTCTATCTAATACAAATAATTTGCACGAATGCTATATGGTTTCACGAATTGATTTCTAATTCTAATCATTATATAGTTTTAAGTAATTATTTTTATTTGATAACAGTCATTTTTGTGCAGTTATATGGTTTATAATAAATAATAAAAATCCTTACCTCTACTTAATCGTTATTTAGTTTCCTTAGAGTCCCCATGCAAGTATGGGTTTGACATTCAATAGCTTATGGCGGTTGATATTAAACAAAGACACCAAATCCCCCCCCCAAAAAACAGTAAAAATAATAACCTCATCAAACTCCTCTAAATATATTTCGAGCTTGATTAAATGGAATTAAGTATTCTAATCTAATGCAAAAAAAAAAAATAAAAATAAAAATTCAAACATATCTATTTGTACAATAACTAGAACCTTAAAAAAGTACTTCCGCTCTAGTCATTGTAGACGGGGAGTTATGTTAATGAAAAGTTACTTCATTATCCCCAGATCTCCAAAAATAGTGCATCACAATTCAATCCAACTTAGCATCAAACTAAGGGCCCCCTCTTTTTGATCGGAGAAGTGGGTGTTACCTCTCTGTAGGAGATGCAGTCACTGTATTGAAAACCTAAAAACAGGATGAGAGAAAAAGAGAGTGATTGTATATTGAGTTGACTTGCTGTCACTTGATCACATGTAAAAACCACGGGTTACAATGAATGAGAAACTGAACATGAACAAAATACATTTAAAAATATATTTAGAAAACAACAAACTTTTCCCCTTCTCATTTCAGTTAGTTTTTTTCAATCATCTCCCTGTATATCTGCTGAAAATAACCAATTGATATTCTCTCCGCAATGCAGGACCTGGAATTGTCGCATATTCGCCGAAAGACTAACAATTTTTCATCGTGTTTCCTCCACTAGGGACAAAAGATTTGATGAACATATTATCAAACACACTTCTCACGTCCGGCTTTCAAAACGTGAACGCAAAGCGCTTTCTCGCAGGAATATTGCAAGTTCTTCGAATCTTTCCTTTTGTGCCAGTGTTTCAACATTAACCACGTGAATATAGCATCCAATTGATACTACATTTCCATCGAACTGAATTCAGAATGCGACACCATGTAATGTTCAACCTGGCACAACCCCCTGCTGTACTACTTCCACACACCACACTCTTCCCCGTTCAATTTTTCGGTGCGGAAGTGACATTTCGGTGAGGTGTGCACTTGTTGAATAATTAGTGAGTTTGAGAGCGTAAATACGACTGTTTATCAGAGGGACAATTTGCGGAAACCTCCCTAAAATGTATTGACGTATGCAAGAGAAATATGCTAATAATGGCATGTGATATCAGTAGTGGATTTACCCGGGGTACTAAGGCTATAAATATTGAAATCTTTGGACACGTGAATAAAATACAGTCGCATTGAAAAAGAAAAAGGGCACTTTACCACTGCAGAAAGATTTCACTAAATCTAAGTTTTGGATTGCGTGCCTCTTAACAAGAGAGAATCATAGATTCTAGGATATCTGAGTTTGATTCTCATGGGGTACTCCTCAAGAGCGGCCTTGTGTCAATATTCTAAAGTTGTCTTATCGTGAAATAGTTTTTTTTTTTTTTTTTTGGTTTAGTTAATTCAATAATGGCATCTTAACTCCTGAGAAACTAGTGGATGCAGAAATTAGATTCTTTTTTAAATGATTTATAGTAATAATTTTATATTCTTAAACTTTCATCGCAATCATTTTTAATAGCATTTTTAATCTGTTATAAACATTTGTTTTCTCCGTTATATGGTATAAAGTATTTCTATCGAATGCGAATAATGCGATCGTATGTTTGCTTTGGTTTGGTTTTATGGCATATCAACCATTCCAGGTTATTTAATGCTAAATCCTCTTTATGCATACATATCAAATTTATATGATTTGTAAACAAATTTGTTGATAGGCTTTTAAAACGAGCTTTTAAAAAGAATACATCTATTAATAGTCATGGACACTTGCTAGATGTATACGGAGTTGGGCAGTAGTAAGGCCCAATCGCTTGTCTGCTTGTCTGCAACAACTGCCTTTTAAATGTGGGTCCCATTTGCACATCAAAACGCTAGCATTTGTTTTAGGCATGCAATTTACAAGTCAAATAATTCAAAATAATTGAAGTTATACTTTACGAAACCAGAATTTTTACCTAAGGTATGAGCTTTTTTTTATAAGGTATTCTGATATAAGAACCATGAAATTAGAAATGAAAAGACAAGATAAAAAAACAAATTAACTTAAAATAAATAATTAAATGATTTATTCGAGTTTGCTAAAGGCATATTTTATGGTGCCAGTATGTATACCAATTGGAAATATTTTTGTTTGTTTTATATATTATTAGTTTATTTTACTGCTAAATAAGAAAACAAAACCAATAAAGCTGAAAAATCATCAGAGTTAGATAATTCGATAATTTTTGTCATGTTAGGATATATTATTCAGAATGTCATTGGATATGTATTGGAGAAGGTATATATATATATATATATATATATATATATATATATATAGAGAGAGAGAGAGAGAGAGAGAGAATGAGAGAGAGAGAGAATTATGATGAGAGAAGGGTTTTCTCCTTGAAGTAAAATATTCTGATCACCACAATGTCGTTTGGATCAGAGAAATTAGATATATAAAAGACCTTTTGAATATGAAGCAATAAAATATCATACATAAAAAAAAGTAACTAGGATTAGATAAAAAAAAAAACAAACAAAATGATCAACAATAAATGAGAAAAAGAAATATTTGAAAAAATAAAAAATAGTGGGCGAACGGATTTGGGAGCAAGTGAACAAAAATGAATCAACAAAGACCAGAAAGAAAAGATTGAAGTAAAGGGAGAAAAGGATAATTTGGAATGTGAAGATGAAATTAGTGATAAAAATCGCTTAAAGAAAATTATTCTTAAAACTATAAGAGATAATGAAATTTGATAAAAACAAATAAACGAACAAAAAATAACTTGCCTATTAAATGTACAAAAAAGAAGGAAATATAAACAAATAAATTATCTATATCAATAACTGGAAATCGTTTCTTTATCTATCGGTTGCAAAAATGTTTTGTGAATAGTAATCAACTATAGTATTTACTCAAGTTATTTACCATAAGTGACATTAGGTCAATTTTTTAGAGAAGTAAAGCTTAAATGTGATTATGCTTCCTCTATTTTAATATTATTCATAATAGAATTTATTGCAATTTATCCATGAAATTCAATAAAACGAAAACAAAAAAAGAATTTATTAAAAATTAAAACAGAAAAAAAAGGAATTTACTAATTGTAAAAAGGAACATTTGAAATGGAAAAATATCGCTCTACATTCTGTACTAATTCACATATCCCATCTATTATCATTTGTGTATTCATTTTGGCAAAAAAAGGAACACCGTGTTTGCTATTTTGCACATAACCCTTGTAAACAGTAGAGATAACTCCCCACACTCATTTTACTTTTGCTATGCTGTGCTTCTCTCTCAGGACGTGATAGTCCTTTTAAACTGTTTGATTTGATCAGGTTCTATGGCAAATAAACCATAATTGGTTATTTAGATCCAACACCTGTTATTAAATATACACACACACACACATATATATATATATATATATATATATATATATATATATATATATATATATAAATTGTAAACACATTTTATGGATACAAAAAGTTAAATGATCCAACAGTTCAATTTCTAATAGTTCAATATTGCGTAAGTCAACAAAGTTAAATGTTTATAAGTATTACAAACAATTCAATTTAACATCAGTCATTTGTTTACACACCATAAAATGATGTTGCAATTCTATTTAAAGCAATTCAATTTCTCATAAGTCAGTTGTTTGCACTCAGTTTAAATGTCAAACAGTTTTATTTGACCTATTGATAGAACCCTTTCGCGTGGAACGGGGATCAATGGCAATGAAGGGGTACTCAGAATTCCCCAAAGCTCCAGCATTACTGGAGCCTCACTATTAGATTGCTTAATCCAGGACACTCGTTGGCGGGAGTGGGGTCTCACTCCTCTGCAGAGATGCGCTCGGTGTACTCTACAGTCCAAGTCGACTGAGTCCTTCAGGTTGAGACAACTGACATATAGCTACAAACCAAACATCCTATTCATTGTATTTCTGTAGCAGTTAAACATACTGGACACTTTATTATACAGTTTCTTTAAACCTTTGAAAAAATCAATAAAAAGAAAAGAATTCTCATTCTTATTTTGGCCACGAACTTTTCATTAGCTCCTTCTAAAAATATACTAAAAGTTTTTGTTGCTTCTTAAGTGAATCCAGAGCATTAGAAGTTTGACAACTTCTGTAATATCAGATAAGCACTTTAAAAAAATCTCGTCTATGAAAACTGGCATTTTGCTCTTACCTTTTTGCATTCCTTCATTGTCACTAAACATCCTAGTTCTATTTTTAGACTTTCATAAGTACTTGTTCGGAAAATGGATTCTCGTCTTCTTTTCCACGTTTTCTTCTCACAATATTCGCTTTAATCTGATCTTGAAAACTTTTCCTTTTCTCGTCCAAAAACATTGAAATCTTGTGTTCACCCTACCACTATATTCACTTTCTCTCAGCCCCACTCTTTCTCTATGGTATAGTGTAAAGCCCATCGAATCAGGGCTTCATTTTCTTAACGTGTCACATATCATCGGCTTTCGTCTCACCATTCAACAGTCAATAAAACTTGTACGAAATGCTTTTGCCAACACTGTTCGCTGGGTTGAACACTTTATCCATTATAGTAGAGATGAGCGGAACGCAGGGCTCGTAACAACGACATAAAACGCTTTTCGATCGATTGGGAAACATGATTGAAATTGTTTATATTCTTCAAACAGACACCATCATGTCTCCTTGGCGTGTTCTTTATAGTCTGTAGACGATTTTCTTTTTCCTTTACTTTTCGTTCCTTATTTTTCTTTTTCTTTCTTTTTCTCTTTTTCTTTTCTTCGTTTTCTTTCATTTTTTTGATGTCGTTCATCGTAGTTTTACATATAATTTTCTCACTTTTCTTTTCACTTTTCGTTTTTCTTCCCCACCCCCCTTTTTTTCGTATGTCGTTTTCTTTTCTTGACCTTTTTTCTCTTTATCGTCAGATAGTTTTTCTTTTGTTCTCTTTCCTTTCTTTTTCTCCTGCTTTTGTTATACAGTCTTTTTTTATTTTTTGTCAATCGGTTCTTTTTCTTTACTTTCTCTTTTTCTTTTTTGTATCTTTTTCTATTTCTTTTTTTATTCATTTTTACTTTAATTTTTATACACATTTTTCTTATTTCTCTTCTTTTCATTATTTCTTGCTTCTCTTTTTCTATAATTTATTTTTTCCTTCATTATTTTTGTAAACTTTTTCTTCGCCTTTTTCTTTTCTCCTCTTTTTCTTTTTCTTTTCTTTTTCTTTATCTTCTCTTTTTCTTTCCTTTTTCATATTTTTGTATTTTCTTATCTTTTTTTTGTATTTTCTTTTTCTTTATCTTTATTTATTTTCATTTTCCCTTTCTCTTTCTTTTTCTGTTTCTTTTTGTTTCTTCATCTTACGTTTCTTTTCCAACACTTTTTTCGCTCCTTATGTTCTTTTTTCTTCACGTTCCATTTACTTTTTTATTTTTCTTCCTTTTTATCTCTATTTTCCTTCGCCTTTCTCATTCTTAATTTTTCCATTTTTATTCAATATTCTTATTTCCCTTTTCTTTTGTTTTTCATTTACTTTTCATTTTCATTTTGTTCACTTCCCTTTTTTCTTTCCTTTTTTTCACGTTTTTGCTTTCTTTTTGCTTTGTTTTTTTTCTTCAGTATAAAGAAAAACAGAAGTTTACTCCCTCTTCAATAGAAATATTATTTCTTGTTTGCTTTTGTTTTCATTTTCTTTTCCTTTTTTCTTCTAAAATTTCCGCTTATCTTGTTAATATTAACTTCTTTTACTACTTTTTTCTCTTTCTTTCCATACTTGTTTCTTCTTGCTCAATCCAAATTTGAGCTTTTTTCTTCTTTATCAGATACATTATATTAGTTAAAGTATTCGTCTTACAGTCCAATATTTTCATGGTATCTGATTATTTTGCAATATTTGTCTTTAATTAAAGTTCACTGTAAACGCTTATAATAATTCTTACTATAAAATATAAAGCGCACTCAACAGATAAAAGATTTACGAATTATATTTTAATTTTACATTTGACATTAGTCTGAGAAAGCTTTCACTAACTTTTATGGATATATCTTTAAAAAAAATCGTTGTTATGCATAAGAGATTTATCATTTTTTGGATTAGATTGTTTAGAAAATAATGTTTGAATTTCGAATAAACATTTCATTTCAGAAATAACGAGTTTAAACAGTGTTTTAATCAGTCAAAATATAATCCTTGACCATCTATACATTTCTCCCCTCGATAAACAAAGAACTTTTATGCCTTTACGATAAGAAACTAAAGGTTTCGATGCGAAGAAATATTCAAGTGCAGTCTTTACTTTTTCCGTTGGAACGGAATGTTTTTTGGCGTAAAAAGTGTTCTATTGCTTGAAAAATGGTAGTCAATGGGGGAAAGATTAGGAGAATATGGTGGATGTCGCAAATTCCAAGTCATCTGCTGTAGCATCCTGGCAACACGTGACAGACCAGTGTTATTCTGGCAATATGTGGCCAAGAATTGTCTTAAAACAAAATTAGACCTCGTTGGTAAACCAGTGCTGCTGCATTTTTTTTAACTGAAAAAGAATTTCTCCCCTCTTTATCTTTAACACTCATACCTCATAGTTCTACGGAACTTGGGAAACCAGAGCTGCACCGTTCGATCATACATAAATCCTTCCCGCCATGCTCGGTTGATATTGACAACTTTTTAAGGAGCTTAATCACCAAACTTGTTCTGATTCAAAGATAAATCAACAGATCACTTTTTTATGTTCATGATTAGGGGCATATAACCTTCAAAATCAAATTCTGAAATAAGTGATATGAAATTAGCATAGCACACACTTTAATCATTAGGAATGTGAATTTCTTTATATAACTACTATTGAAATAATTTGTTTGAAGGGAATTTAAACATTATTACTAAATATTGGATAATATTTTCCAAAGAGCTTAAATTTTCTTAAAATCTAATTTATTATTTCAGAATAGATTTTTAATAAAAAGTGAAGGATATGCAGTTTTTTAAAAACTTTTACGGCTCGTTGAAGTACCTATAAAATTAATTAGTGGTGTTTGATACGAAGAGAATAATTATTTGATACAAAGAAATTTGATTTTTAAACTTGGAATTTAGAGACTATGTGACTAATTATAACTTGTTGTTACATGCTTAACAATTGAGTATGGTTTATTTTTAGAGACACCCTCTGGATAAGAGCTACCCCTTGCCTCTCGGACGAAGGAGACATTTTCTTTACCCAACAAACGCCTCTTGGTTCAGTAAGTATGTACACTGTATTTGGTAGCGTAACGGTTATCATGGTACGCAATGGAAAAGAGGAGTCAAGTCCAAATCTCGTCCGGGTTTGTTTCTCACTTTGCGTCAATACCCTTAGGGAAAGACATTAATGTAACTCTTCTCTACTACCCAACTATGGGTAAATAGATTGGCAGACTGGATTCTGTAGGCTTGGTTTGGCAACCAGTCAAGGAGAAAGAAAACTGAATTCGAACCGGATTATGTTTTCTCTGATTTGATTAAACATAAGACACAAAAAAGAAAAGTGCACAAGAAAGTGTGGTTGCTAATATGTACGTGTGTGTAAAGTTTCAATGAGGATAGACGATGTTGTAATCAAACAAAAATTCTGGAAATCTCAGCTCAGTCAACTAGGGCTGTAGAATACATCGAAAGCACATCTGCAGAGGGATACCCCGCCATGAATTCCTGGGCAAGACTTTAAACTACACCTAATGGAGAGATTCGATTCTTTGTGTTTGGAGAATGTGGAGTACCCATTAATTACCATTACCCTCATGGCCACTCTGCCCTAGAGTGTTACTACCTCTTAGGGTCATATCTTGATCTTTCTTTTATACATGAAATTATTTAATGTGTGCAAACAAACGATTGTTGTTAGATTTAATTATTAGATTAAAATAGCAATTCTTGAATCCATTTAAATGTGACCAAACAAATGAGCACAGGCTTGTTTAAAAATGTTATCTATAAACGATTCACTTGAAAATCATATTTGATATATTTATATATGTATATACATGATTGGGCATTAAATAGCCTCAAACGGTTAATATGTCATAAAACTCAACGCGCCAACTAACTTTTAATTATCTGCCAGAATAATTCCTCGTTGATTACTAATCTCGTTGCATCTTTTCAGACTTTGAGTGATGTCTCTCTAAATGGAGCTGGGCTTACCACATTGTGTTTTGTGTGGTACCTGGTAAATATTGTATTCAATTTGCTACAAGGTTCACTGGCAGCTGACGTTCTTCGAGAACGAAAGCAGGTCTTTAATTTTATGCCACGCTGGGAGAAAAGAATGGGATATCTTTGCACATATTTCACTCATACCAGGCTATGTCGCAATGTAGCAATAATTAGTAGCAGACTTATGTCAAGCCAGAAAGTTAATCCTACAGATTTAAAACTATTCTAATAAATTAATCTAAAGAATATTATAAGTAATTACTTTGAATTCAGAAAATAAAGAATAGTTATAAATGAAAAGCATAAGACACAAATACTTTATCCGTACATACATAAGGCATCCTCATCACGAGTTGTCACAGACGACTGCACTGTAGAAAGAAGATAAAAATATCATCATGTATTAAGAATTAATATTTCTTTTCCTTTATTATTTCTGTTTAGTTTCTGTGGTCATGGAATTATATGAAATGGATAGCGGACACAGAATCCAGTGTTGCTTCTTCAGTGTCATAGTAACGGGCTATCTTTGCATCTTTCAAAGGTTTACAGTCTTTGTCACAGCTTCTCTCTCCTCTCTCTCCCTCTGTGTGTGTGTGTGTGTGTGTGTGTGCACGGAAACGCTTGTCTTCTCGTACTCCAGCCACTGAAAGAAAAAGCAAATCGAGATACATCTGTTATTGGGATTCGCTAAGCATTCAACCACACTTTAGCTTCGTTTCGCCTCATCGTCCAATCAGCTTCTGTTACCATATAGAGAGTCGATTGAATATGGCGATTCTGAAAGTTCTGGTTAACTTCTATTTATAACTTGCGGGGTGGGGTTTCGATCAAACATGTCTTGTTTCCCCTAGCCTACCGGACGTGATGTTGACCTTTTTTTCTTTGTTTTTTTTCCCTTTTACCTCTTATTCCTATACATTATATTTGTTATTCACAGGTTCATTCTTGGGTAGTTATTGAGCATTGAAAAAATTATACATCATAAACATTTATACTTGTTAGAAGTTTTGAACATTAAAATGCATACAACGTATTTACACAAGAGTAATAAAGCTCTCGCTACGTGATAGAAGAATTAAGTTCATCTGTTGGGGACTTGTTGGCAAGATATGTTAGAGAATGTTTCTGTAGTTAGCTTGTTTTATCTTCATAAAACATTTGTGTATGCTGCTTGGGCTAGAGTGAGGAATAATTGTGTCTTTTTTGCCTTTTGCCTTTTAATGCTATTTATGTTATTCATTCTAAGTCGTACTATTTCTCGGGTGGTTTTGAGCATTTTAATATTCCCAAATTATTGATAGTAAACATTTCCACTCTCTGTATATATATAATAAAGTCTGAAATGTGGTCCAGCGAAACCAGGAAAAAAAACTAAAAAAAAACTAAAAATTCAGTAAACCCACTTACCCCACCCTTTACAAAAATTGATATCCTCTGCTTCGCGTCAAAGAAATATGTTGAGAATCTCAAATTAGTACTGGTAAAAAAATGAAGAAAAAGCAAAAGCAAAAGCAAAAAAAGAAAGAAAGAAAGAAAGACAATGAATAAAGAAAGGCAGACACAAAAACATTTCAATAAAAATAGAAACGCTAAAATAATCTAATCTTCAAACACAAGTTCAAGCAGAATGTCTTGACCTGAAAAGCCTCCAAATCTTTTAAATTTGTTCATATCATTTTTATTTCAGTAATTATTTAATATTACACTTTAAAAGATAATAATGTTGCCGAAAAAGCCACAAAGAAATAGAACAAGATATTCAAACATTTACAATTATAAGAAAAAGTCACCAATTGTAAGAAGATCAACCCATAGAGATAATTAACTTAAGTTAAAACATAAGAAAATTCAAGGAGTAGATAATAAACATTTCTTCCAAAGAAAGAAAATTCATATTTAGAGAAAACTAAAACGTATCACATATATGTATAACCCGAATAACAGTCTCCGTGGGTGGAGAATATAATAAAACCCCCTCAAATGTATATTAACAAAAAAACATGTGAAGCAGCATGGTGGATTTGAAGTAAAGCAGATCCATCCAAAGTTAGGTCAACGGCACGTTTTACTAGATCCTAGGCGAATGAAACTCATTGATCAATGGTTATGCATAAATAGTTAAATCAAGAAATTACAGCTAATAATCTAAAAAGGTGACATCTGCTGGTCAGAAAAACATCCGCTCACAAAACAACCATGGCTATAATTCAAACTGTACACCCAAACAACCTCACTTTTCAATCAAGTAAGCAAGGGGTACGCTCTTCTGTCATTCTAGCTTCTGAGACCAACCCCCCAAAAATTACTTTGAAGCAAAAGCATTTTCAACATAGTGACATTTAACGTAATGACTTTAAAGACAATAAAATGTTATCAAAGCAAACATACTCTTCAGATGAGCATTATCTGGAAATCATATATATCTAAGAATATAGAGGCTAAAGATAAAATACCATGATACTGGTGAATGATGGACATTTACATCGGCATCTGCACAGAAAAAAAAACTTTGTCAGTGCTGTTATAAGAGATGTAGGGAAGCTTCTCAATAAGGCAGTCTTAAAATCACTAAATTGGATTGAGAGAATTCAGTTGAGAATATTGAGTGCTTCATTTAAAGACAATACCTGCAAATATTGATAAACCTATGAAAAGAATCATTACAAGACATCCTGCTAGGTCAGTTTACCGAGGAAGAACTTTATGCAGAACTGAAAAAATAAATAAATAAATAAATAAAAGCAGAAAAAAATCCAGGCGTCGACGAATTTCCTCAGAAGTATTGAAGACTAGGATATTTGATGATTTATTTATTTTATTATGCAATGCTGTCTATAAACAAAATGCAACAGAGAAATGGAGAAAAAACTGAATCCCCCGTTTTCCCCAAGAAAGGTGGCCTTGGAAATATTCAGAACTACGGAGGCATAGTTCTTATATTTAGAACTGCTAAGGTTTATAAAGCCATGCTTCTCAACCGTATGAAACCTGAAATCGTGAAAATTCTTTGGAAAAATCAGAATAGTTGTCGGAGAAATCGATCAATAAATTCACTGATTGACTATTGAATCATCGAAGGAGGTCGTGCCAAGAGTCTCGACGCAACATTATTGTTCGTAGATTTCTCAAGAGTATTTAATTTCATACACATTGGGAACACTGTTAGCACATCGTCTTCCTATAGAAACCTACATCTATAATGACACTCTTAAAAAACTCGAAAACAATGGTTCACTCACCTGACTGAGACATCGACTTAGACATAGTGGCTAGACTTTGACAAGGAAATATATTAGATGGTTTTATGCTTATAATGTGCCTATACTAAGTACGTTTGAATGTTGATACATCCAAATGCTTTTAACTAAGAAAGCAAGAAGCAGACGATATGCCCCAGAAACTATGACAGATCTTGACTAAGCAGATGATTTAGCATTTTTACAAATACACGTGCCCAAGCTAAATCCATGTTGCATAGCCTCAAGCAAGCAGCAGCTGACATTGGTCTCAATGGTAAAGTAAATAAAACAGGCTTCTAGAGTTTAAACTATTTCCACTTTAAGTGGCAAGTCTATAAAATTAGTAGACAGATTCACATATCTCGGCAGTATATCTTATCTATTGAAAATGCTGTAAACATACACCTGGCGAGGAGAGAGACAGCTATTCACAGTTTATTGATTATAAGTAAAGCTGATCTCTTCGATGAAATAAAACAAAATTTATTTCAAGCTGTGGTGTGGAAAATACAACAGTACGAATGCACCACATACACGCTCATGAAACGCATGGAGAAAAAGTCGGTGTCAAATGGGCTAACCACACGGAGAGTAGTGATGATCTGTGAAATGTACTATTCTTTTTTCCGCCCTGTCGTCTGGGGCTGTAGAATACGCCGACTGCATTTTTATAGAAACGTAAAACCCTCCCTTAAAGAGTTTGTCTCGATTATGACACTAAACCGTATTTGATGTAATATCTCTAGAACTAAGACTTTGGGGAATTTGGAGAATACGTTCTTTGCCATGACTCCAAGGTCCACCCTGACCAGATTCGTAATACCTATTAGGATCCCAATTATGGGCTAAATAGAATTGGTCAATCATTTACCAAGGATTATTTATATTAGCTATTTAAGACCATACTCTCGTGTGTGATTTATTTATATTACATGCGAATACTTGATGGATAGAAATACGATAGTTAAATAGTAATACTTGAAAAAGTACCTATATGATTTAAATGATTAGTTCGCCCAGTCGGCTGGGGCTGTAGAATACGCCGTCTTCATCACAGAGGAGTAAGACCTCCTCACCAGTGATTTTTCTGGATATAACACTAAACAATCTGATGGTGAGGCTTCAGTAATGATGGAGTTTTGGGAAATGCAGATCTTTTCTCTTTCTCTCTTTTACATCTATTTGGAAGAGAAGAAAGTGTCAAGTAAATATGAAATTGACAACTTGGACAAAATTCTTAAAGCCTTTCAGTTCCTGAAGTTTCCTCTTCTCTGATAGAAATCCAGAATATATCAGAAAACATTTAATCATTCTCGAGTTTAAGTTAGCAATCAGAGGCGATAAAGAACATTTCTTCTTTACATTATTTCGAACCATATATATATGAAAATGTTTCGAACACAGTCATAATTTTCTTTGTTTACTAAATGTATCCTATAGTTTACTCGAATAGAGTTGACTTATTTTGTGAGTAACGAGCCTTTTTTTTTGCTGTATACACAGGTATATTCCCTGGAGGACTAGTGCGTTTCCATGTATATTTTGTGAACCTCTTCGGTATTTTCCGTTTTCTTACTGACCAAGAAATAGGATCTTCGCTTGTATGTAAAACTTCCTGCCATTTGAAGTAATAGCAGAATCTCTGCACAACGGAGTGGGTAAGGTTCTCAGAATTCAATAGTGTTGACTTATGACCTCTCATGCTGTGTAACATTGAGCTGTGTATAATGAGGAAAAAATCTATGAAAAGATTTGGAAGGTGCAAGGTAATATCACGGTTATCACCACGTACAACCAGAAAATGGAGTAAGAATTTCAGATGAGATTGCTTAGGCTTACTTAGCAGTAATACCGTTGGGAAAGGTATGAATTCGCATCTTAGCGTCTTGTCCAATCCCCAGGGCGCTTCACAAAGAATTCTCACCAATGATATTTTATTGAAAAGTGAGTAAGCACTTACACAATACTAAAAAAGTATTATTCCCTTTGTCAAACTTAGATGGAGTCAAGCCAAGAAGAATTGTGTAAAATGCGTTTGATTAGAAAAAAAAATACAACAGATCTTTATTATATGACAATTTACATTTCAGTATTGAAAGGCGCATTAATGCCTGAGGATTAACTTCATGTGTGAATAAAACTTGAAGTTTAAAACATTTACGTGGACTTAGCACTTGTTTGTCAAAGGTTTTCACAAATATGTCGATAAGTAGAAAGTTGACAATGAACGGAAAAGAATTCTAAATTTATGAAGTTTTCTAATAATTTAACAAATATTTGTGGGTTAAAATTTAATGTTTTTTGGATGGCTTAATTCGTGGTTGATTTTATATGAGGAAATGGTTTCAAAACATAGTATCTATCTATCTATCTATCTATCTATCTAATATGGGCATAATGGCTAGAATGTTTGCTAATGGTCCGGAGACCGGCGTTCAATCTCAGGTCAGATCATACCAAAAACTAAAACTATGGTACGTGATACTTCCTTGCTTAACACTCAGCCTTTAAGAGTAAGTGGAGCTGTCCAGGTTAAGGAGTAGCGCCCTACTCTACACTGCGTTGTAGTAGCTATTGTAAAGGGAGTCTTCGAGTCACCGTCGGCAACGGTCAGCCAACTTATATATATATATATATAAGGATTTTTAAAAAAATTTCCAAGTTTCTAGAAAAACTAACCATAACATAATTTTTGTTGATATATATATATATATATATATATATATATATCATCGCTTAAGAAAAGAAAAGGGAATCAAAAAATAATTCCATGGTAGTATTTACCAACCCCTCCGCTCGGCCAGGATATGACACAAGGTCAATTTTTAAGCGGAGTTTAACAGGTTTGAATTCAGAGTTTTCCTTCTCCTAGACTAGTTGCCTAACCATGGCTGAAGAACCTAGTCTGTCCTACTATCACCATCAGAAATACTAAAGGTAACCTTGCTTTCAAGGAAATCATAGGACACACTCAAACTGAGAGACAAGGTTTCGGAACTAATGAAAAGCAACGATAGTCAAAAACTAGAGGCAGAAATCGCCGGGAGAAGGTCATTCAGAATGAAAGGAGCGAGGTTGACAATAAAAGATTCCTAAAAGGTGTTCAGCAATCCCAACAAGGCTAATGAACAAACTAATGGAAGACCTTGCAAAAGTGTATCACATGGAACGACATATGGCAGATGGTTCCGCTCACGTTGAGTTTTCGAATAGCATCGACATACGACCAACTTTCTTCTAAAAACAATCTTTTTAAATGAAAGAAATAAAGCGATCTTACATATCGTCTGTGTAATGACAAACCAAAAATTGGAGCATGTCCTCGGCTCCTGTAAAACAGCTTTTGGAAATGGGAGATACACCTGGAGGCACAACAGAGTATTGGAAGAGTTGGTCGAATTTATAAAGAATTATATGAAATCAGAACCAACTATTTCCTCCAACAAATTTGCTTCAGAGAAGAGCAGAATATACGCTGGATCTAAGCAAACAATTAAGCATCGAGCTGTACCCGGTCAAAAACTTCTTGGATCAAGTCGAGATTGGAAGGTATCTGTCGACCAACCAGGATGGCATAACAATTATCCAAAAACAATATCCAGCAAAGGTCTGCGACCAAACATTGTTCTTTTGTCAATGGTGAACCTTAAAATAATCGTGGTAGAACTATCAATAACGAATGAAAGCAGGATGGATCAAAGCCACGAGTATAAAACCAGCAAATACGAAGATCTTAAAAAGGGCACGAAAAGGAATGACGTGGTATGCTACCGAGAGAAGAAAAGGGGGGTCAATTCCCCTACCCATCTGTATTTGAATCAACTGACCGTTGAAAGGAGATATGAACGAAAGTCAATTCCTCGCACTATATGACCTGCAGCCTGTTGAACAAAGAAAGGAATCCAGGTCACTTGGGTATCATGACCGGATTCAGTGGTGGGAGAAGGAAAAAGTCAAATGAGTGGCCAGTAGACCGTTAGCGCCAAATATCATCTTTTTTTGTTAGAGAACATTTGGAAAAGAAAATTTAGTTCTGGACTGACATTGCGAGAGAGAGACGCCAATTCCGCCAACTCCGGGGAAAGTCTCCCGTAAAAAGAGTTGAACAGAATCTTTGAACAGAAGTCAGCAGAAAGGCGCTGATTCAGCCGATTCTGATGATGTCACTCGCCCGTAAAAGAAAGGAACCTGAAAATTAAGCCTTGTCAAAGATAAGTACAACTGAAATTGTTTTTCCTTCTACCCTTCCTAAATATTAAAATTATATGTATTCAAAAAAAAGAAAGAGAAACTGAAAGAATTCTATTTTATCGATAGTAAATTAGTGAATGAACTTTGTTACATGCTTCAGTCCGGCGACTTAGGTATTTTCTCAAGTAAAAGAAAAAAGAAAGAAAGAAAAAAGGAGAAAGAAGAAAAGGACTGTTAAGAGGCATTTATGCTTAATGCTTCCTATTGGCTTAATATAGTCGGTATTTTAAAAAGAAAAGGAGAAAAAAATTGGAACTGTTTCTTAAATCTCATCATTATTTGTTTGGTCGTCGCCTATTAAAACTTTGTTATATTATAAATTCACCTGTGTGTTGAAATCTTTCGGTTGTATTATTTATCTATTGGGTCGTCTGTTTCAGCTTCATATCGCTTTTATTAATTCTCGCTAAATGTCTTATTGCCTCCTTAAAACATTACAAGGGAGTTTTGTGAATTTGACTACAGTTAATATTTTATAACCTTGATGTCCATGTTTTCCGTTATCTAAGGACGTAGGGACACAAAGGACTAGGTTGAGTATGTGAAATTGAATTGGAAACCCCCTTAGCAGCGTTGAAGATCAGTCTAGCCCCAAATTAAGCCCCACATTATTTGCCAGTTTACCGTATGCCCGAAATAGGAATCTAGACTTAGACTTGTTTTCGCGGAGGGTCAAATGCCAGACTGCCCACGACGTCACATGCGCATGAAATGAACTCTAGTCCTAGGATAATTATTTATGCTACGTCACAAAGGGTACAGCGTGATCGTGAAAGCTATAGAAATAGGAGCAAGACGTTTCGTAGCAGGCACCCTGTGCCAATTTATGAGTCAAATCAGAATCAAAGGCCGTAATATAGCCAAATGTATAAAAAGCCTCGTAGAAATAACGGAAAATAGTTCCATGTGGATGTGGAGTAAAATAAATATTCCGTGGAATAATTCAAAATGAAGTTCGTTAAATCAACACTCGATTGCGAATTCGTAACGAGATTAACGTAATATTATCATAACTCACGCAGTTATTTTTAAAATCACATTTAGCCATTACACTTCTGAATTAATATCTAAGTAAATAACTAATAAGGCCTCAGTGATATATACATTTATATTCAGTGAAGGGGAACCCGTGTACAAATAAAACCGTTGAGAGGAAGGCCCCTAAACGCTGCTCATTCTCTCTTGCTGTACTTAATACGATTTTTCGATAAGAAAAGGATTAAAGCTGAAACTTTCATTCAATGAAGAAAATCCCATTATGTAGAGTTACTCTGTGGAATGTCAATGGCAAGAGAAGCATTTGTCAGTCCGCCCACAATACTTTTTGGTGTGTATAAATTACTTATTAAGTAATTTCCTTTCCCATTCGATGCATGCCGACAGAACAGATTTATTTGATTCATTCTCGCCATCTGATCCTATTTGCCATCACTTTTGGACGGTCCTCTATATGACATCAAGTGTCCTGAGAGAACTTGTGAACGTAGGTTTTTGCTTGTCAGCCAACATTTGTATGTCTATGTTTAAGTGTCCATAAGAGAACGTCGCTTATGAGTTTGTCCAGACTACCTCAGTTTGGTTTGTTTATTATACTTGGATGGGTTGTATGAAAGGAGGTAATTGGACGTAAAACTGATATTTTGTTGGCTGCTGCAAAACAGTACACATCACCTTTGTGTGGTCTCGATCATGTTTTTTCTAGCGTTTTGTTCGATTTCAAGTGGTGTAGCCATACAGTAGTATTAACAGAGCGATGGCTTGGATGAATTCGTTTTTTATTTATCAGAGAGATCAGATTTACATATGGTCGATAAGCTCTCAACAGAGTTCCGTGATTTATATTTGCATATGTTGACATCGCTTTCAGCAGTACAGATTTTTAGAGCATACTTGTACTTTTTCTACTATCTTTCTCAGCACACACATTACAAACAGCTTTACAGTTATGCAATAAAAAATGGAATAGTTTCAAGATTTTCTAAAAAGATGCTTCTTGTGAATTTCTCCAAAATGTTACCGAATACTCATACAACAGCTGATACGTTGGTATTTAATAGAAAGTTGAAGAGAATTTACTGAAGTTTTGAATATAAAAGTACCTAATATCAGTTGAATTCCATTAGAATTATATAGTTAAAGGAGTATGAGCCACAAAATGACCATTTTTTTAAACAGCTCCAATTCAAAAGTTATTGTAGGTGGACAAAGTTTGTGATTTGGTATTTTTCTCTCCTCTTTTCTGGGCTAATATACTAATTGGTACTGGCTTACAAGAGGTAGTAACAAAAGATAGTTAATGGGTGGGATATTTATATATATAAATAAAAATTTAACTTGTTATCTTTGTTAAAAACATTACATTTGCCTTAAGAATTTGTTTAATCATATATATAAAAAAAAGAAAATACAATGAAATAAAATAAAAACAACCCTATTTAAAAAAGAAATTACAAAGCATCCGGCCAAGGTAGATGTGAAAGCACTCACGTAAACACCCACACTCATTCAAAATAAACAACAAAAAAACAAATTAAAAAAAAATTTTTTAAATCACACATGTACAAATGTATATATACATATATTTTGTAAATATATTTGTTTGAATGTATATCCATTTCTACATTTCTGCACTCATGCATACGTGTACGTATATATATATATATATATATATATATATATATATATATATATATATAATGCTTATAACAATTACGTATAAAAATATACGTATAAAAATATAATCATGAACACATGAAGTCCGTTACTTAAAGTTTTGTGTGGTGAATACGATCATCCGACAGAAATCTCTCTCTCTCTCTCTCTCTATATATATATATATATATATATATATTCTGTTATTCACTTTGCTATGCAGGTGCCAGGCTGCAATCGTACCTGATCAGAAATTCTGTTATACTGACATTAATTAACGAAATATCTCTCAGCAATTCAATGCGTCGATTGAAAGTGCGGGTCCATCGCTTTCGGGCATGTCTATGCCAATTGAAGCCTGGCTTGCAAGAGAACAGGCAAATACTAAACGCCTCCTGACGTGTTCACAGTCTCTTACAACAGCTGCAGAATTTCTACGGTTCACGAAAGCATTACGAACCTCCCCTGCCACACACAGAAACGGCCTGACACACAGAAAGATAAAAAAAATCATTTCCCACTGTCTGTTTCATTCCATTGACATGAAACTAAATTTATTACCATGTTCATAGGATTCATTTTTTAGCGCAAAAATCCTTTCTTTTATTCTTTTCTTTTGTTACTGTGTGCGAAGAACTTTCGATTTTCTAAGCGGTCTATTACGCGAAGTGATTTTTTTATGCTGCCAGGATTTTGGTTCTTATGTTCATATATTGTTCTGCTATATTTCTGCCCAAGGACGTGATGAAGGAGACGTCCATTGTCGAGTGGTAAAAATTAGATGAATATCTGAGAAATTATTGGCCTAAAAGTAATGTAACTGGTTTAATATTAGCTACTTTTCGAATTACTAACAGCTGAGTTGAGTTTCTTTCATATTCTTTTAGCGGGAAAAGTGAAGCAAAAAAAGGTAGATATTAAGAAAGACATTCTTTATTTTACACTGGAGAAAGTCCTCACTCGTTAAAGGTAATAATTTTGCAGTTTTATCACATAACGGCGCCTACAAGAGCGTCTGTCTCTAGCTTAACACATCTATAATCTGACAAAAAATTCTGTCTGTGACGAAAGAAGAAATAAAAAAAGAAAAAAGATTATGAGATTTGATTTAATAAAAAATAACTTAATTAGAAAAACAGCCAAGTTAAATGTCATTTTCAAAACATCATTTGAGTTTTGGACACTAGAAGGTCCATATCAGCTATTTTCCCAAAAGAATCACGTACATAGCTTTAAATTGCAGAAAATTATAAGATTAAAAAAGCTCTTTGGAATTGGGGTATGTCAATATTTCTTTTTCACTTTTTACAGACATTTAACCCTAAGCTTATTTCATATAAACATTTCACTAAATTGTATCACTTTTTCAGAGCTTATTACCAGCGTTTGCTGGTGATCTTTCATTGGAGTCTGAGTGATAGCAGGTCTCCTTAAGTCTCCAAGACTCGTCTCACAATTCAAACTGATTTTAGCAATCTCGCGGTCTTGATGGTTGCGAATTTTTCTTTGGTTTCTAAATCCTCCATTATCGTTACCAAAACTTTGGGAAAGTTCTAAGCACAACAACAATAATTGGAATAACCGTCACTCTCATGCTCTACAATTTTTTAGGTGTCTTGTAAGGTCTGAGTATTTCTCTCTCTTTTTGCTTTATTCTATTTTTACTCTAGTCAACTGTAACTGCAAAGTGCACAAGATAAGAGTTTATTTTTTCTTGATAATTAACACTAGATAATGTAAATCGACGATAAGTTTATAACTCAAAACCCATACAATTTTATCCATCTCATTCTCCATGAAGAATTCTCATCTGTGCATATACCATCTACTATTATTATTATTATTATTATTATTATTATTATTATTATTATTATTGTTGTTGTTGTTGTTGTTGTTGTTGCTGTTGTTGTTCTTGTCGTTACTCCTTGAGAGTTTTTCCCATCAGCGTTAGCTGATGGTCTTTCACTGGAGTCTGAGTGACTGCAAGTTTCCTCAAGTCTGCAGAACTCCCCTCAGTATTCTGGCCGATCTCAGTTATACACTTATTTAGATGGTCTCCACTCGTCCTTTTATTTCCAAGTCCGCCAGTCCATTTATTAATCCTTAGGTGACTGTACCAACCGGACCAATTATAATGGGCATAAACATCACTTTCATGTTCTACAGTTTTTTCAGTTACCAAGTAAGATCGAGGTATTTATCGTTCTTTTCACTTTCTTTTAATTTACTCTTTGGTTAGCCGGGAAAAGTCCACAATTTTACAAGTTGATTATTATAAGGTCTGGTCGTCTGTCTGAGATTAAGTGATCCGTTTGGATGTCAAAATCAAAGAGGAGTTTGTGTGTGTCATTCTCCAGGTCTGTTGTTGGGTTGTGCATTTGTTCTTATGGTCAATATGAAATTTCTTGCACAATTCCCTGTAGATCACTTTATCCAACCAGACGTGTCTAGTCTTATACTCTGGGCTAATTTGCTACATTCGCTTATGTGAGTGATGGTTTCGTCTCAATCACCACATATCTTACATTTACTGTTTTATTGCGTCTTATCTATTCTTGCTTTGATATGATAGGTCCTTATAGCGTTGTTCTGTGCTGCTATCAGGAGAGAGTCCGTTTCTCTCTTTAGGTTTCACTTTCTTGGCCACGTCCATGTTTTCCCGTGTGAGATGTTGCTTATTAGTCACTTAAAACGCCTATCGAGCTGTTTTTCTTCTCAATTTTGTTTTCTCGTCATTGTCATTCGGTTGGTCTTCGTGTTGTCAGTATTGTTTCTGGTGGCTGTAATCAGTCTTCCTCCAGGTATTTTTACGTAGTCGTTGTATTGATACGTCAACACAGTCTTCATTGCTGATAAGTCCTCTTCATCCTTCTTTTATTGGCTCATATAGTCTGTCAACGTCATTTCTGGGATGTAATGCCTTATACATGATCATTAGTTTACTGTTTCTCTGGTAGATTTGTTTAAGTTCTTCTCTGGTCCACTTCAAGAATGGTCCCGAATATCTAACGAGGGGGGCACCCCGGGTATTTATTCTTTTGATAAGGTTTCTGCAATATAGTTTTGTCTTGAGTGCTTTCTGGTTCTTCTGAAATACTCTGTCTTATTTTTTCTTTCATCTCCCTAAATATTTATTGATTTCCTTTTCATCGAGCGTTCTAATTTTGTGGTTTGGTAATTCCACTCCGTCCACAAATGTCGTTTTCCGCTTTTCTTTATTACCATGGCATATATTAGATGCCAACTTACATCTCTATGTCCTGACTGTATCTTCTGACTGCGTGTATAAGAGTTTCCAATTCTTTTTCGTTTTTGGCAAACAGTTTGATATAGTCCATGTATATTAGGTGATTTATTATTATTATTATTATTATTATTATTATTATTATTATTATTATTATCAATTAATTTTCAAATTTACTTTCAGTTTCTTAAAATCCTTCCTGAAGTCTTTATCTAAGACTTAGCGTGAGGAAAAGTTGTAATTATATGCTTTCTATGTATTTATAATTTTGCTGCCTGTTTTGGGGGTAATTTTTCAAGTCATATTGATTGTCCTCTCCAAAAGAAATGAGCTGTTCTACTAAGTGCATTTTTTCTTATTCATAAGTGATGAAACTGCCAGATATCTTGCTAAAGTAATTGTTTTTCCTTTTCTTGATCATACCCTGAGCTCCTACAATTTCTGGCATTACTGGTAGTTTTAAGGTGCCACATTTCTCCTTTTTCTTTTTCCAGGTCTTTGTATATACTTATTTTGTTATGTACTTTCACTGATATATTATTATCTATTGGCATTGTCATATCTTTAGGAAAACATATTTTCCTGTTAAAGTCCTCAAGCAAGAATATCTGGTCTATTACTCTTTATTTTTCTGTCGGTTTGGATTACTAGATTTCAAAGAATAATAGCTGTTCTGGTTTCTGTTATTGATTCTGGTTTGTGCTTATACCATTTTTAATATTTCAGTATTCCATAGTATTTGAATATTTTCCAATGAATATAATGTCCTATTATATCATATATTTCAAAATATTCTGTTGGTTTTAAGATTGGACAAGCAGATACAACCTGGTAGTTTGATTCATTGTTTTATTCTCACTTTCTTCATATTGAGTTTTATTCGTTTTGTTTTTTTTTAATAATGTTTGTCTTGTACATGTTTGGCACTGACCCCCTACTGATTTTATTAACACTTCTGTTTCCGCTTTTATACCAGAACTTTTCAACAATCGATTAGTCTTTACTATATTCATATCGGCAACTTTAATTATTTTCTTAGCCATATTCACCTTCTCTCCTGCCCAATCCTCGGAAAGTTTTTGATTAAACTATCCATACAGTTGTTTTTCTTACCATTTCTGTTTTCTTTAAAAGAATCGTCTAGAAAATCTCATATGTGGGACTGTCTAAGGATTTTTTCTTTTGAAGAGAATTATGCTGTTGGGCTTTCAAGAATTATCCTTGTTCTTCTGATTTCCATTTATCTTGCTCTTTCTTTAAACTCCTTGATGATGTTCTTTTCTGATATTTTCAAGTATTTGCAATTTTCTTTTTCTCAAATGTTCTGAATACTTCTTGATATTGTAGGTCTATTCCTTTCGTTTCTTTTTTCCAACTTTTCTTTATGAATGTGGCACATTTTTAATGTCAAATTTCATCCCTACATCCAAGTTTTATATCCTTATGTTTTGTTGTTTCATGTTCTTTTTAATTTTTGGTAAAGATCTTGACATCGTCCAGATACATAAGGTGGTTTTCTTTTTCCTGTGGATTAGTAAATTTGTAGCCGTCTGTGCATTTCTTAGTGGAGTGGCATCATGAAACCAACTGTATTGGTAAGTGTATGTCTTACTTAAAGGTGCCTCTTTGGATTTTTACCTCTATTTGGGCTTTTCCTCCTGCTATTAAATCAACTTTCCAGTTTTTCATGGTTTTTGTGATGAAGTTTTTGATTTTGTCGGATATGTTTTATATTCTTAGACATTATCTAATTCAGCGGGACCATATCATTGGCCTTTTTGGAGCCAACCGATGTTATAGATACTTCTACCTACTATTTTATTTTCATTGAGTATGTGTGGATCTATGTATAGAAAGCCATGTGTTCCTCTTATTTCCATGTGACATTCTACCTCTATTCCGGGAATACTTCACGGCATTCAATCCAATAGTACTTTTCTTCTTTTATCTGTGGGGGTAGGATTTTATATATTATCGTTTTGCATTTGCTGCGAACATTTCTTTGAGGGTCTTTGCAGATCAGGGTAGTTTTCCCTTCCGTCATCCATTCGAATATGCTTGTTTCTTGTAACTTAGTTGCTGTGATAATCTGTCGTTGATGGACGCGAATTCTTTAAATTCCTTTTGTGTAATTGATTGTTTTCCATTGACATGTATTGCTCCTTCAAAATTTAGACCATTTAGTTTTGCTCTTCCAAATATTAAATTATTTAATTTTTCCTCCTCCAAAGATTAGATCATTTAGTTTTGATCCTCCAAATATTAAATTATTTAATTTTTCCTCCTCCAAAGATTAGATCATTTAGTTTTGATCCTCCAAATATTAAATTATTTAATTTTTCCTCCTCCAAAGATTAGAACGTTTACTTTTCATCCTCAAAATATTAGATTATTTAATTTTTCCTCCTCCAAAGAGTAGATCATTTAGCTCTCCTCTTACAAATATTGGATTTAGTTAAGTTATATTGAACGTAGTTAATTTTTTTTTTATTTTTAAAAGACATAATTCTTAATTTTTTTGTTTGTTTTCTATCTTGATTTTTTTCCATACTTGATTTCTTAGTGATTGTATCGTAGTGTTCTTTTCTGTCATGATTCTTTACTCAGTTCTACATTAATTCTTTCATTTTGTTTTAATATTGGTGCTGTCGGTCTGGGTTCAGTTGTGTTTGGTGTCCAGTACTTTGTTTTGCAGCTCTTTTGAGGTGACTCCTTTCGGTCATAACCCTCAGGACATATCTGTCGATAAATTTTTATCAATTCTATGTTAAAAAAACCAGCTTTTCTTTAAAATCATCCTCAACTGCTCTGCAAGTGGTTGTTTGTAACTCAGCAGTTTCTTCAAAATGTTTATCATCCTTTTCAAATAGCCTATTTGTGTTGACTTGCTCTTAAAATAAAAGTGGATTACATTTTTGCTTTTTCCACTCTTCCATTTTTTCTAGGGTCTCTCAGCTGTTGATTTGGATATTGTTTGTGTACCTGCCATTAGAATAGCCAATATTGGCAGGATGACCAATGTGTTTCTCCAATTTGCGATAAAAGATGCACCAGTAGACAATGGCATTTAAAGCTGTTATTGGATCCCTGGTTTAAATACATTCATATATTTCATTTTTTATGTGTAGTATATCGTGGCTATACCAGACGTAGGTGGTGTTTACAATATGTGCTCCAATCACATATTTGATCTGGTATTCTCCCAAGGAAGAATACCATCGGCGGACCACAAAAAACTTCCCACGACTTTAATTTAAACAAAAGTAAATTTCAGCATAGTTCATCTATCTCTTTGTATTCTAATCGGGTGGTTTATATCTAAATTTTTACGATTGGAATTCTAAATCGTAGCAACAAACTATTGAAAGTTTAATCATTACACTTCTAGATACGTCACGAGTAGTTCGTAAGAATAAAAATAATTTATGATATCTTTCCTGCTTCTTTTTCCTTTCTGTCACTCGTGTTATATTTTCAATTCTAGTTCATGGATATTTAAGAAACCTTTCAGAATTAAAACAGCTCTTATACTGTTGACTTGCATAAGATACTAATGTGCACCAATAATATTGACTGTTATTTGTTTATATGGTTTAAAGAAAAAGTAAATCATCGTCATCATCATCATCATCATCATTATTATTATTATTATTATTATTAGTAGTAGTAGTAGTAGTAGTAGTAGTAGTTGTTGTTGTTGCTGTTGTTGTTGTTGTTGAAGTAATAGTAGTAGTAGAAGTAGTAGTTGTTGTTGTTGTAGTAACATTGCGAGTTCTTTTACACCTGTTTTAACTGATGGCTTTTCACTGGCGTCTAAGTGACAGCAAGTCTTCCCAGGACTCCAGGATTTTTACCGATTTTAGTAGTTCAATAGCCTGGGTGGTTTCGATTCTTCCATTGATTTCTAGTTTCTCTAGTCTCTTTACCAAACCTTTGCAGAACTTTCCAATGGCACTAAATACATTTGATATCATCATTACATTTTCACTTGTTTGACAAAATTAAGCTTTTTCATCTTACTTTTCCATGAATATCTAACTCTTCCAATTCTAGCTTTCACATATCTGATTCATGTGATACTCTATGTGGATATTAATGATAGCAATCGAATTTCTCTCTTTAGATTTCTCTCCATGGAAGCATATCCATAAAGCCAGGGAATATATAAGTTTGGTAAGTTACATCGTAATATTATTTTGGAAGGTTTCATCGAAATATAATTTTGATAAGTTTCATCGAAAAACTTTGAATATCTATTTTTAGTAACAAGGCAAATTAGTCGGGGGTAGATGATTGTTGCTATGGAAACGAAACGAAATCTGGAGAACAAATCTACGAAAGCAATAGACGCCATATATAAATGCTTTTTCCTAACAAGTCTCATGAAAAAACATGCCGCATTGACTTCAGCTGTTAAAAATTAGATTGAGGATCACCACCCTAAATTACAAATCACCTGTGTCTCGTGCAGAAGTCTCTTTAAATACATCAGTTGTGGATTAGAACGTATATGAGGGTCATTCAATAAATAAGAGAGGTTTTGATCCAGAAGTTAACAATAGGAAGCATTATTTACAGTTGAACAATTTTCAAGGAAATCAATTATGATGGGTCCATTTTTGTGTCCAAGAAGACTGTCAGTATGACCTTCTTTACTGCCCGCTACGCTGGAGACACTTTCTTTAGCAGAGAGTAATTTTAGCCTCAATAGAAATATTTTTCCATGATTTAGATAATTTTACTATAAACCAATTTTAAATAATGCAGAATTTAAATTTATGGAGTAAATTAGGAAAAAAAAATTATGTTCAAAAAGAATTTCCATAATTTATTAAATGACTCTCATATATATATATATATATATATATATATATATATATATATATATATATATATATATATATATATATATATATACTTTAAGAAAGACAACAAACCGGTCACATAGGATTATAAATTTATTTCCATCCTGTTACGCATTTTTGAAAGTTCCAAAAACACGAAAAAAAAATTAACAGGACTTCTTCAGATCTTTTAGATAAAAAAACTAGAATAGACACAGAAAAGTGGGAGGGAATAGAAGAGGGGTGAAGAGTTATCTCTTCATTAAGCCCACTTCCGTTTTAAATTTTAATTTCGGTTAGAAATGTAGTAAATTTATTTTAAACAAATTTTTTTAATTTTTATTTTTCAATTACATTTTGACCTAAATTACAGATTTTTTTATTGAATTAGATTTAAACTTTAATTAATAACCTTACGTAATGATACAGTAATAGATTTTTTAAACTAAAACAAATATTTCATTTATTTAAAATATTTTAAAATTTCATAACTATTTAGAAACCATTAATCAGTTACACTTTTTATGAGTAGTACGTATGTAATATATTCTTTTTCACAATTTTCTATCTACGATTTTATTTTATTCATTCATTTACATTAATTCTCAATTTAACTCTATGCTTTAAAAAATTTTGTTAATTATCTATAGCTTAAATTTAGCCCTATGATTACACCTAGATATTTATTCACTTCTCTTATTTGATAATTTTTTTTTTTTTTTTTGGCTCTGGAAAAAGCAAAATGTTGATTTTTTGCCTCAAGACACAGATTGCACCTACTATCGAAAGACTTTGGGGTATTAGATCTTTTCACTATGGACCATTGAATGTCAGGGGTCAACCCTTTACTTTTCAATCCCCAATAATGTTTAGATAGAGCAGTTTGAATTTTTTATGCTCATGGGAGAAGGAAAATTTATGATTTCCATACTTAATTTTCCAATTAGTGGACAAAATGCCAATGTAAGATTTCCTATCATTTATGTCCTCTTTTGGATAAATAATAGCTTGATATACTACATTATCTAAATTATACACACCGTTCATAGGACAATCACTTCGAGATTTACAATTGCATTCTATTTTTTTTACTATTAATATTATTATTATTTACTCGGTATTGAAATTCATTAATTATTTCATTATTATGATTATTTATTATTTGAGAAATATTTCTAGTGCAAGAATAACTTATTTTCAAGGTTTTTCTATTAAATATTTTATGTAATATATTATCTTGTTTAAAATGTTTATCTATCAGTCTAAAAAAATATTTACCAACATCTATATTTGCTAGTTTACAAAAAGGGGGGTTAAACCATATAACTTTCCTTTTTCTATTTTTATTTTTTTGATCGTAATTATTATTTTCTTTATTAATCTCATTTGTTATATCATCTTTTAAATACTTAAAATCCTCCTTAAAACCACTATTTCTAAGGGCATCTATATACCTCTTACAAGTCTCTTTGAAAAATTTTTCATTTGCAGATAGCTTACATATTCTTAAATTTACTGCTTTTGGGACTTGTTTAATAATGTTTTTAGGGTGATTTGAATTAATATTAACGTACGATGGGTTCTGATTAGTCTTTATGAAAGGTGTGTGCGTGTGTGTATTTTAAGCTAGGTTCTCTTAATTTTTTTAGTGTGTGTGTGTGTGTGTGTGTGTGTGTGTGTGTGTGTGTGTGTGTGTGTGTGTGTGTGTTCTTTTAAGCAAGGCTCTTTTAACATTTTTTCATTGATATTAATTTGTCTTACTATGTCGCTCAAATTTGATTCCATTAAAAATACTTAAAATATCCATGAACGCTTTCCGCTACTATTTATCAGTTTAAGTAAGTGTTTGATTTAATCGCATATCGATAATGTCGGACGAAACATTTTCCCTCGCGTATATTGTTCTCATTCTTTTATCTATCTCGACAGGGGTCCTTCTTAGAAACTATCTGAACTCACAATTGTCAGATTGTTCCTATGAAACCGCTAAGGTTCTACAATGAACGGAGGCCTATTCCTCAATATTCTCATTCAGGAATTAAACTTGCGACTTTCAAGAAAATTCAGAAAAATCTTATGTAAAATCTGCAATGGCAAAGAATGTGAATGTAATAGTACGACTGGAGTTCAAACTCATTTAGTAAGATGTTGCAGTGAAGTTTGTTAGTTATTACACCACAATGTCTTCTCTAAGAGAATTGCATTCCTTGTATTTTTATATTCATCATTTTGTGCAAATGTTTCTTAAGTTCTTTGCATACATTTATATATCAATAATTCCAAATTAACATCAATAATTTCCTGTTAGTTTTATGGTTTCAAATATTCGTATTCTATACTAATAATTATATTGTTTCAAGTGATTCTTTCTATTTACTTATAATCATTTGTCTTCTAAAAGATGTATTCAAGAAACTAAATCGTAATAATAATCCTGAGTAAAAAAATTACTTCAAATAACTTTCCTTAATATGAATAATTTAAAGTTATTTATAAAGTATTCCGATCTAACACAACAATTTACACACAGGTGCATGGTTCGTAAGTATCCCCTCCAATGATAGTATTTACGTGTTTTTTAGTAAACGTTTCAATATAATAGGAGTCGTTTGCTTGCACACAGTTAAATGATTTAAAGTAACAAATAATAATCCTTAATAAACAATTATAGTTTCAAGTCACTATTTTTCAGAGAAATAATTTTCAATCATGTTATATCAAATATTCCAGTCGAATTCGAAATGATTTTAAACAGATCTATTTTACTCATAAATTATTCAAAAATATACCACAAAGTTTGATATGCCATTAAAACAAATAAACCGAAACTTAATTTAGGTTTATTTGTTTTAATGGCATATCAAACTTTGTGGTATATTTAATGTCATTGATACTATTTAAACCAATGACTGGGTGGATAAGGTATTTCATAACTTAACCAAGGGTATTTGTCTCCAAAGTGAATATTTATTTATCTATTGCTGTATCCCTCCAAACAGGATTTGACACTACGTCGTTGTTATTCTATTTTTTTAGGGAAGGGTGAGGTTGGACACGAACCGAGTTTCGTATTCTGCTGGACTATGTTAATCATAGGCTCCCTGAGTGCAATATGAGCCAAATAACTCAACAAGGACTTGGACTCACTAAGAGCAATAAGAGTCCGGCCTGTAAGCCTGCTCAAAGCTTGAACCAAAGTGGAATGTCCAGTGCTATGTATGCTGTCAATAACTGTTTGTCCACCTGAAGGTGGCCCAGCGGAAGTTGGGGGCTTGTCGGCCTTGAATCTATCATTCACCTTAAGCCTCATCTGGCACGAATATCAGATGGCCCGGCTAAAAAGCTTGGTGTAATGAGTACAAATGCTCGAAAGTGAACGTAATAACGTGACTGGAGTTCGAACTCACTTACTTCGAGACCGCAGTCCAGTATTTTAGCAAATAAGCCTCAAGAACCTCATTTATAGATGGGAAAAATGTGTCCGAATAAAATTCACTTAAACAGTAACAGCATTTACTCCTAGAAATTCAGGCGGATAGAAAGCCGAAGAATACACCGTGAAAAAGTAAAAAAGACACGTAAATACGTTCTAATGAATCAACGCAAAATACAAACTGCTATGGATCTCTGAGATTTGGACAGATAGAAGTCCGGAGTCTAAAGCAGCCAAAATCATGTATAAAAGCAACAATGATGAGAAAATATGAAGCAAGCAACTCAGCAATTCAGGCAGATGGACTGGAGTCTCAAGCGGTTAGACGATACTGTAAAAAAAACTGATTAGAATCATTATATAAGAGTAACAAGATTTCATCAAAAAAATTCCAGTAGTTAGAAGGCGGAAGGATACATCGGCAAGAACGTTGTGATAAAACCGATATGTTAAATTAAAGAGAACATTTCTTCCCTGAAAGAAAAAAGAAATAAAGCGGTAGAAAATGTGTGATATGAACAACAAAGACAAGAAAAATAGTCCAAATAAATACGTGTATTATTATTACCGGACCTCACAAATTAAAAAAATATCAAAAATTCAATTATTATTCGGCGTTCGTGTGAAGATACGAAATCGTTTAAATGGAATTTTTGTTAAAAGTATAGAAAACGAAATAGGAATATTCGGTAAGTAAAGCACTTATTCCTGCAATATGCAGGGACATAAATTCTTAATAATCTGAAAAGTTATATTTAGACAAGACATAAAAGCGTTTAACGTCACGGCTTTCTTCTTCCCCTGATCTTAAATTGGTCTGCTAGAGAAGTTAGCGCCTGAAAATCAACGACCATGTCAAAATTGAAATTGGCACCTTGACAAGAAAAGTGATGCGAGGCGAAATGCTTTTAAACTAGATGGACTCAATCGAAGAAAAACTCAGACAGTATTAGAAACCTTTCAGAAGATTCAGTTATCAGGTAATGGTTAACAAGATGTTTGGCTAAATCAATTTGCACGTTTCAGGAGTTCTTTCTTCGCTTAGGTCCTAAATTCCGTAAAACTAGGTCAAATTCAAGCTTTAAAAATGCTCGCGTAGGTTTCATGATCTATTTAATACCAGAGGATTATCGAGACGGCCAGAATAATCGGGAGAGTTCTGAAAACCTGAGGATACTTGTGGTTTTTCAGATTCTGGTGAAAGATCAACAACTAACGCGGCTGTGAAAATTTTATAAAGACTAAAATAATAAAAATAATGATAATAATAAAGTTTATCGAGGAAACCATGAAAATCAGGAAAATAAAGTTGACTGCTGGATGAAAAATTTTAGTTGAGGAAAAAATCCAGAGAGGGATCTTCCGGGAATATGCACTGTCACTGTTACTATTTTTGATTGCAACGACGCCACTAAATCATATATTTAGAAAATGGCCAGGGGGCTACAAACTTACTAAATCGCAAGAAAAGATAATTGCCAAAAATGAAATAAAATTAGAAACCCTAAAACAGGCAGAGAAGATATACAAGTCCGGTTATAGGGATGGAATTAGACTTAGAAAAATGAGCCACACTTATAATGGGTGAAAAAAAACGACACACAACGGAAGGAATAGAACTGCCAAATCAAGTAAGAACGCTCAGAGAAAAAGTAAACTTACAAGTACTCGGAAATATTGGAAGCAGACACTACCAAACAAATGTAGATGAAAGAAAGAATATATAGTTATCTCAGAAGAACGTGAAAACTACTTGAAACTAAACTAAATAGGAGAAATCTCATGAAATGGATAAACATCTGGATTGTCCTCCTTGTAAGGTTGTCAGGTTCATTCTTAAAGTGGACGAAGGAAGAACTTCAGCAAATGGTCCGGACAACAAGAAAGTTAATGACGGAGTATAAGGCCTTACATCCGAGAGATGACATAGATATATTAGATGTATCAAGGAAAAGAGGAGGAAAAAGACTCATCAGCTTTGAAGATAGTGTCGATGCATCAATACGACGACTCAAATGCTACAGAAATAAGCACAAAGAAATAATTGTAACGGCAACCAGAAACAACACTAACAGCATAATAATCAATAGAACAGTAACTAGGATACAAAAATGGGGAGGAAAACTAACGTATGGATATTTCAAGCTACAAACAAGCGAAATCTCACATGAGAAGACTTGGACATGGAAAAAGAAAACTTTAGAGAAAAACTGAATCTCTTCGAAAAGCCACACAAAACAACGCCATAAGAACCAACTGTAAAAGCAAAAATAGATAAAACCCAATAAAATCGCACATGTGGGGAAAGAGAGGAAATGATCAATAATATTATAAGCGAATGTAGGAAATTAGCTCAAAAAGAGTATAAGAGGAGACATAACTGGGTAGGAAAGGTGATTCACTGGGAACTGTGTAAGAACAAGTGGCATATGTACAACAACAATTTCCGTCTTAGAGAATGAGACACAAACTTCTCTAGGATTTTCAGATGCAAACGAATCACCAAATCTCGGCCAGATGACCAGACCTAGTGATAGTCAAAATAAGAAAAAAGATAAAAAGAAAACGAGAACCAGCCGAATAGTGAACCTTGCCGTCCCGGTGGACTAGAAAATAAAAATAAAATATAGCGAAAAGAGAGATAAGTACATGGATATTGTCAAAGAAATAAAAACAAACAAACTTTGGAACATGAAAGTGACGGTAATATCAATTATAATTGATGCACCATGAACTATCCCCAAGGGTTTGGTTAAGACATAGAAATTAGAGGACAACAGGCGATCATCCAGACAACAGCATTTTGAAGAACGGCCAGAATACTGAGAAAATCCTGTTGACTTGAAGAGACTTACTCAACATCCAGTGAATGACCATCAGGTTACGCTGGCGTAAAAAACTCTCAAGGAGTAAAATAATAAAACTACCAAACCAAGATAATATTAAAACGCCTGGAGAAAACGAAACCTACAAATACTTGGGCATCTTGGAGGCTGACACCATCAAACAAGTGGAAATGAAAGAAAAAATTCAAAAAGAATATCTCAGGAGAACAAGAAAATTACTCGAGACAAAACTCAATAGCAGAAAGCTTATAAAAGGAATAAATACCTGGGCTGTACCTCTCGTTAGATATTCCGGACCCTTTCTCAAGTAAACCAGAGACGAAATTAAACAAATGGACCAAAGAACATGAAAACTAATGACTATGCATAAGGCATTACATCCAAGAAACGACTTTGACAGACTATATGTTTCATGAAAAGAGGGAGGAAGGGGACTTGCTAGCATTGAAGACAGCTTTGACGAATCGATACAACGACTCGAAGACTATATACAAAACACGATGGAGGACTGATTACAGCCATCAGAAACAATTATGATAACACAATAGACAACAGAATGACAATAACTAGGAAACAAAAATGGGAAGGAAAACAACTCTATGGGCGATTTAAACGACTTATAAACAATATCTCTCACGACAAAACTTGGACATGGCTAAGAAAAGGAAACTTTAAGAGAGAAACAGAATCTCTCCTAATAGCGGCAGAAGACAGTGCCCTAAGAACCAATCTTATCAAAGCGAGAATAGATAAGACTCAGCAAAATAGCAAATGCAGGCTATGTGGTGACAGAGATGAAACCATCAATCACATTATAAGTGAATGCAGTAAGTTAGCGCAAAAGAGTATAAGACTAGACACGACTGGGGGAGGAAGGTGATCCATTTAAAATTGTGTAAGAAGTTTAAATTTGAACATCCTACAGAATGGTATATGTACAAACAAAAATCCATCCTGGAGAATGAATAACACAAAATTCACTGGGATTTTGAGATACAAACAAATCATCTAATCTCGGCCTGACGACCAGACCTTGTGATAGTCAACAAAAAAAAAAGAAAAGAAAAAGAAAACCTGCCGAATAGCAGATGCTACCGTGTCGGCTGACCACTGGGTGAAACTGAAAGAAAGCGAAAAGAGAGATTAGTACCTTGACCTTGCACATGAAGGTGGTACCAATTGTAATCGTTACGCTCGGTACGGTCACCACAGTATTGGTACAAGAACTAGAGGACTTAGACATAAGAGGACGAGTTGAGTCAAGGCAAACGACCGCTTTATTAAGACCGGTCAGAATACTGCGAAGAGAGCCGGTGACTTAAGGAGACTTACTGTCACCCAAACTCAAATGAAAACCATCAGCTATTGCTAGTTTGAAAACATCTCAAAATGATAATAATGATAATAATAATAAAAGACGAAAGAAGAAAAGTGATCCAAAAGGAATACTAAAACAGAAACGACTGGGTGGTAAGGGGATAAAATGAGAACTGAGCACAAAGTAGAATCGATCCAGAAAATGAGACGCATGAACTTCACTGGGATTTTGAGGTGAAAACGGATCCCTAATCAAGAAGATCAGAAGAAGTATTAAGAAGAAAAAAAATTGCATGCCAGAGGATTTTGCTGAACCAATAAACCATTGATTGAAAATGAAATAAAGCAAACAGATAAAGAAATTCTTACAAAGAACTAAAACTACTTTTGAAAATGTAAGTAACAGTGATACCAGTTGTCGTTAATGGTCTTAGAAAGAATCCCAAAGACACCCAAAGACCTGGAAAAGACGCACGATGAACTGGCGATAAAAGTGAGAATAAAGACTATTCTGATGAAAGGGCTGTAAAGATCCGTTAGAATCTTTAGAAAAGTCATGGAAACTGCTGTTAGTTGGATTTGATTGAAAACCAATCATTAAAACTGGCATGAAAAACAATTTCTTCTATTCTTACTGAAACTGGTTTTCAAACACTGTAATAAATTCAAAAAGTATTAACATGTTCGATCTTCATGGTTCAACTGCTTCTTGGATTTAAAGTATTAGTCTTTTACGTTTAATCATATTTACCCAACCCCTCCGTTCGGGCAGGATATGACACAAGGTCAATTTTTTAAAGCAGAGTTTAACAGGTTTGAATTCAGAGTTTTCCTTCTCCTAGACTAGTTGCCTCACCAATGCTGAAGAACCTAGTCTGCCTTACTATTTACCCATAGCCTTACTATTTACCCATAGCTGAAGCGACGATAACCATTACACCACGGGCACCTCCTTAGTCTTTTACGTTTAATACAGCAATGATTTTGCACATAATAAAATCTTTCATGCACTATAAAATGAAAATATAATAAAAAGACAGAATAACTAAACGTGAGTTGACCAGTGCCAAAGGTAGAAAGTGTTTGCTTCCCTCTCAGCCTTCATAATTTTACGGCGGTCTGGGGTTTTCTAAATCTTTCGTCTTTTATAAAGATGTACACGTGCTTTCTAGCGTTTTCTTTTTTTTGGTCATTCATTTTATCTTCGTCCCTTTTCTAACTATTTCATCACCTAACACGAAATTCTCAATTTATTCTGTTCTTACTCTAACTTCGGTTTTCGAACACTAATAAATTCCAAATGTATTAACATCTTTTACCTCTTTTTCATGGTTTAACTGCAGCTTGAATTTACTGTAATAGTCTTTTACATTTAATACATCAATGATTTTATACATAATAAAATCTTTCAGTCATTTTTAAATGACTTCCTACTGCTACATAGACTGAAACGAGCAGCAGATGGTATAGGCCTCCACGCCAACGCAGACAAGACAAAATACATGTACTTTAATCAAAGAGGCAACATCTCCACACTAAAGGGTTGTCCTTTGAAACCAGTGAACAAGTTCACCAACTTCGTAAGCAGCGTCTCATCAACCAAGAATGACATCAACACGTGACTAGCAAAGGCATGGACGGCTATTAATAGACAATCGGTCATATGGAAGTCAGACCTGACCGATAAAATAAAACACATACTTTCCCAAGCAGCGGTCGTGTCGATACCGCTATGGATGCATCACGTAGACGCTGACTAAACGTATGGGGGAAAGGCTTGACAGCTATTACAAAAGAATACTGCGATCTGTTGGGAACAAGTCCTGGAGACAAACACCAAAAAAACAGTAGCTGTGTGACAACCTACCACCCATCACGGAAACTATCCCAGTTAGACGAACCAGACATGCGGGACACTGCTGGAGAAGTAAGGACAAACTCATAAGCAATATACTCCGGTGGACCCCTTCACATGGATGAGCAAAGGTCGTTAGACCCGCTAGAACCTATATACAATGACTCTGTGACGATACGTGATGTAGCCTGTAAGATGTCCAAGGAGTGATGGACGATAGAGACGCGTAGCGAAAGAAGGTCAGGGAGATCAACGCAAGCAACACGATATGGTTATGATGATGTTAAAAAAACAAGCATAGACTGAAAACAGTAAAGTAGCAGTACAATACTTATGAAAAAGTGCTCAATATCGGTGATAGATCATATGTAGAACTTATTAAGGCTAGTTTCGACACAGAATCAACAGAGCTAGGTTACTGGCAGTTTGTTGTCTCTGCTTTCATCAGACCAAGTCATTGATTCTTTGTCAAATTACAAAGTCTTTCTCAGTGCATATATATATATATATATATATATATATCTGAAAAAAATGTAAATGATTGAATGAAAACACCGATTTACGAATTGATGCATTTCATTTTTTAAAATTAAATGAAAAGTTTGTTGAAAACGTGAAGTTACTGAGTATTTATTTTTTTTAAAATGGCATTTGTGAGAGTGTAAATATTTACGTTATAAGAAGGAAGAGATAATACATTAAATGTGGTAATTTGTGTTGTCGAAATACTAGTTCATATATTTTGTGTGTGTATAACATCTGTGTCTAAGATTTTCACTGTGAAGAGTGAAATATATATTTATGCATTAAACATATGCGCGGCTACAACAGAAATTTTCATCAGCAAGCTTAGTAGATGTAGAAATATATATATATATATATATATATGTATATATATTATGACGGCAAATTAAAATGAAATGATCCCCGGATGAGCATCCATTTAAAAGCGTATTGGATATGGTGCATTTAAATATTGTTATCACCAAACGGAGAGTTTATTTTTTTGCACGTGTGAAGACGGGGCGGTCTGGCACTTAATCCCTCGTAGAATATGTCCTTGTTCAGAGTCCTTTCTCGGGCATATAGGAACTGGTATATTATGTGGGGTTTAATTTATGGCTAGAGTGACCGCCGCTGGCAAGGGGTTTCCAAATTTCACACCACACACACACCCACCAAGGCCACTAGTTCTTCCTCCCCTAGAACAATGGAAGATATGGACCTCTAGGTTTAGATGTAATAATATTAATTATAGTAGTCGACAACTCCGGTTTCCCGAATAATATTTTTAAAGGAATTCATTGGACAATTTAAGCGAGGATAAAATATGGCGAATAGAAGCTGAAAAAGAAACCTAAAATAAGCAATTTAGTCTTTCTTCAAATTGAGAGAGAGAGAGAGAGAGTATATATTTGGGTATAGGGAGAAACAGTCTTAAAGTTTACTTATCTTTACGACGACTTTCCTTTGGAGAATATTTTCCTTTTTTACGGGTTGACAGAATTTGTTATTTTTAGTTCTAGCTTGAAGGTATGGCTTCTTTTCCCCCTTGTCCAAGATTCTTTCCGCTTTCTTTACCCGGAGTCTTGGCATGGGACTCGAATCCTAGCACGACAACCTCATCTTCAAAACTGATTTTCTTTTACCCTATTTCCGCTGACGGAAAGAAGGTACCACTTCCGTTTTAGGGTCCTAGCCAATCATTCGGCTTCTATCTTCTTCCTTCCCCAGTCAGGCGATTCGTTAGGGCTACCATATGTCCCTGTACCCCACTTTTTACCCATCCGGTCAAAAAGTACAAACATCTGTTGGTTTCGATTCTGACCTGGATTTGTTACTTGAGGAATTAACCTAAATTCCTCTTTCAACGGTCAGTCCTTGGCCTGTTTATTCAAATACGGAGGAATAGTAGTAATCCCTTATTTCTCCTCTCTTAGTGGGAGACCATGTGACAATATATATATATATATATATATATATATATATATATATATATATAAACAATAATACCCGTTCAATTTAAGATAATTAAGCAATGTTGAAAAGGCTTACTACTTGAAAGAAAAGAATGTTAAATTTTCACTCAAAAGAAATAAAGAGAAATATCTTTTTTCGGCAACAGAATAAATCCGTGAAATCTACTGAAGAAATATCATTTTTATCACTATTTATAAAAGAGAGGTAGGCTTAGAATTAGATAAAAATGTTGATGATGTATCTACGATTCTACTTGGTTAAAGAATGTATTATAAACAGTCTTGGAAGGAAAATATTTCTATAATTATTTTTGATTTTCATCCATCAAATTTGGCGCGGTAAGTTAAATATTGTCGTCTGGGCAATCTAAAAGAAATTTTAAAATTAGCGCGTTTATGCTGATTGACCATAAAAAGCAAAAATACAGATTAGTATCGAATTCCGTTGATGTCCTATGTATATATTTATGTTGGGAGAGAGAGAGAGAGAGAGAGAGAGAGAGAGAGAGAGAGGTAATTTTAACACAAATAAGAGAGAGAGAGAGCGAGAGAAAGGGAGAGAGAGAGAGAGGGGTAATTTTAACACAAATGAGAGGGAGAGAAAATGTTTTAACGCAAGTGAGAAATAGATCATTTTAACACAAGTGAGACTGAGAGATCTTTTTAACACAAAGGAGAGAGAGAGAGAGAGAGAGAGAGAGAGAGAGAGATCATTTTAACACAAGGGGTCAGAGAGAGAGGGATCATTTTGATACGAGAGAGAAAGACAGATCATATTAACGCGAGAAAGAAAATATTTTAACTCAAGTGAGCGAGAGAGAAATAGAGATCATTTTAACACAATTGCCCTGCAATCAGAATGTAGAATACGTTAACTCCAAACCTTGCAGAGGAGCAAAAACCTCCAAAAATCTTTAAGATGAGTGTGAAGATATATTCTTTGCCTTATATAATTTGAGATTATATTTGTTAAACTAACTCCCTCACAGAGTAACTCAGCAAAGATTGAAACCGTAAGACCAACTAACCATTATTACGGTAACAAAAATCCTGCTGTGTTGTGGCATTGTTCTTTGATTCTGTAACGTAGATTATATCGAATTATGGTAACGCAAAATTCCAACATAGATATTTTTAAATGTGTATATGAATACTTCTTTAATGCGTTGGTCTCGAGATAAGAAAATACTTTTCATGTATCGTAATAAGTACGGGAGCTCTGTTCTGCAACAATGGTTAGCAAATTATTCTCGCAAATCATTATTAATCTAAATTGTTTAAACATTGGGAATTACGTAGTTTCATAGGTATATATACGAATCATATTATTATGTTTAAATAATTCATGCACTCCATCAATCACATGAAACTGGATCTGGGCCTGGTTCTCTGCACAGGCTTGAATTAGGTCGTATTGAAGGTCGGCAATTGTTCACGAATAGATTATGTCCAAGATTTTGGCAAGAGCATATGCAATTTGGAATCATTCTCACCGGCGCAAAATAAAAAAAAAGGGTGTTCACAGCATCATATTGCTTAGGATGTCAACTTCATGGTTCTGAATTCAATTTGCAATCCCTTTAGATCTTTTGACCTTCCAAGGAATAGAGAACCCAGTCTGCCTTACCAAGAGAGAGAGAGAGAGAACTCAGTTTGTACATCTAAGGAATAGAGAGCCAAGTTTTCTTGATCTGTATAATATTATGCAATAAAGACAATTTGGAAAATTAAGTTGTGTTTCGCCATGGTTCTAGTATCATTAGGAAGCAAATGATTATGATCTAATCTCGATTTGTTTAGTTCTACAGAGGATCATTCTAGCTATTGTTTGTTTGCTTCTTCCCAGCATCGACCAGTCGTCCCACTTTGAATAAATACAATTTAGGTAGAATTTCTAGTCGAACCTAAAAGAATTAACATATGATTATATTAAGGCTTACTTGATGACCTGAACTAGTAGTCTGGGGAAATACTGCTCTAATTTTACTGTTGTTGAAAAATTCTCTGTCCAACTATAGATGGAGCGAGAACATTTTAGTTCCCGGTAAAATAACTTGTATTATGGTTAACGGTTTTCACTTTTTCGTCGGGAGTTCGATATCACCGGGTATCTTACTGTTGTGGAAATCTATGAAACTACACGAACTAATATAAATCACAGTATTTATCGAACCTTAACACGAGCAGAGGCGAAACAAAGTCACTTTTTCCATGGTTTGGTCAGGTCTTATGGCATATAAACCATTGTCGGTTATTCAATGCCACCTCTCATTCATTCATATATATTGAATATATATGATTTGGTTGGTCACTTTTAATGGCATATCAATCATTCTAGGTTATTTAAAGCCAAATCGTCTTTGTACATATATATTGAATATATTTTATATGGTTTGGTCAGCTTTTATTGCATATCAATCATTCTAGGTTATTTAATGCCAAATCCTCTTTATACATATATAATAAATATATAGGATTTGGTTTGGTTTAGTTCTATGGCATATCAATCATTGTTAATTCATATATATTAGATAAATGATTTCTAAAGACATTTTGTAAATAACATTTTTAAACGAGCCTTTGCTCATTTTTTCACAGAGTTAAATAGTTTCATATATTTCTATTCAATATGAATAATTTTAGAATTTTATCCAATATGAATAATTCTATTTTCTTTTTATTGGCACACAATAAGAATAATTTTATTTTCTATTTATTTGCACACAGTTTAATGTTTTTCAAGTATTTCAATGTATCAGTAACAATTTAATGAAACATCAGTCATTTGTTTAGACACAATTAAATGATCAAGCAGTTCTATTTCAAACAATTCAGTTTAGCTTGTCAACAAAGTGAAATGGTTCCAAGTATTGTTATATATCAATGAAAATTCAATTAAATATCTGTCATTTGTTTACATACTGTTAAATGACCAAACAGTTCTATTTCTAACAATTCAGTTTAGCATAAGTACTCAGTTTTTTGTTTACATACAGTTAAATGTAAAAATTGTTCTATTTCAAACAATTCAGTTTAGCATAAGTATACAGTTTGAATATAAAATAGTTCTATCTAACCAATAGATTGGACCCTGTCAGGTGCTACCACTCCCGGCCAGCGTGGACCTTGGATGGATGGCAATGAAAGGGTACTCCACATTCCCCAAATCTAAAGCATTACTGGAGCCTCTTCATCAAATTATTTAGTGTCATATGCAGAACACTTCTTAGGGAAGTGATGCATTCGTTGTATTCTGCTGCCCCAGCTTAAAATGGCATAAAACTGGTTTAAATCTGTTTTTTTTTTTTTCTGTTAGATTTGTTGCCTAACCAAGGCTGAAGAAGCCAAGCTGTCCTTCTATTTATTCATAGCTGTTAGCGAGGACATATGGATTCCTGCCTTTCCCTTAGTCCTTAGCGTGAAGTGAAATATAGGTAGCCACGTGTAGGACTTGATCACCGATTCCATTTCCTTAGACAATAACCGTTAAGCTAAGAACGCACTCTTTGGCAACAATATATATGGTTCATTTCTTTTTTGTTTTAATCGTTTATCAACTAACCACTATGATTTACTTAATACCAAAGCCACCCTTGTTGAAAGAGAGAAGTAGTACTATTTATCTCATAGCTAGTGGCATAAGGGGGTTTCATCATTTTTGTAAGGGTATTAGCCCAAAAGTGAACGTAATAACTTTGATGGGAAATTAATTCGCTATTGTACACGTTAATCACTTCACTACTGAGACATCCGCCTTTACATTTTCCAAATTTCTTTTTCATACGTAGAAAAACAAAGAAAAATATGATGAGAACTTCAAACGATAACTGCATTTTTCTAGAGGGAATACACCCCCAAGCCCGTCCTACAAAAAAATTGTCACCGAAACTAATCCTGGCAATTCCATGGTGGCGTAATCGGTAATACAAACGAATTAGCTGTCTACAGCTTTCAGCTTCGAATGGCAGAGCCATAAGTTATATCCGTGATGTATTCTCTCTTTGATTAACATCAAGTTGTGACATTTATTCTTTGGATTAACATGATGTTATCTCAGAACATCTCTTTCATTTCTTCCCAAGGTATTTGTCTATATACCTACTTATATGATCAAGAAAAAGTTTGTGAATGTTTAAAATCCACATCATTTATATATCTATTCATCCATTTATTTATTAATTCATTGTTTTTGTACCGGTGTTTCTACTAGCATGGGTATCCGAAGGTAATTTGAAGAATTTTCGCTACATATACTACGTAACATAGGTGGAATACTTATTGAAAGCAGAGCGTTTTAGGTTCTTTCAACGTTGCCAATTCAAAGGGAAAATTCATTGAGCTATCAAGAAAATAGTGCTTTAAGAAACGTCAAAATACACACACACACACACACACACACACACACACACACACACACACACACACACACACACACACACACACACACACACACAGAAAAAAAGACAAGGAGGAACAAATTCGCTTCTAATAAACTCTAGCACGAACACTTAAAATTCCGAAAATACATGAAATGGCTGTAGTTCAGTAATTAGTATTTGGTTCCAACTTTTACCAATGTAATAACACGTGCATTTTAATCATATCGTCGGATAATATACGTCAGGAAATCTTGTATACGAACCATGGACACTGCAAGAAGAAACGTTTAATACAATATAAGACAAGCAGTATATTAAAAGAAAATGTAATTTGTGAAAATTTAAGGCAATTACTGTTTTTTATACGTTAATTTTTCATTTGCTGAATTTATAATTAAAAACGTTTATATAGATACACATACGTATATATATATATATATATATAGAGAGAGAGAGAAAGTTGGTGGGGTGCAGAATACGTTTTAAATTTTAAACTGTCACCTTTATGGTACAAGTGCACAAAGGTAAGTGATAATAGCTCCCGCTAGCAAATGTTTTTTTTTTTCAGATGTCATCATCACGATCATGACTCTTAACAGTAAAAATCGTTCATTTACTCTTAAAAATTTTTTTGAAGGGTGGTGAATATGTAAATGCTACAAAGAGAACTTACAGTGTTCATTTAATGTGACGTCGAAATCATGCTGTTGCGGATAGAATTTTGAACGCATTGCAGTATCGATGTTCTTTTCGAAACAACATCATTTCGTCGTAACTTCAATTGAGCACGAAAAGCTCTCTGTTTAAGAGATACACATTCACCATGTATGATCGTAACTGATTTTAGCTAAAAGGAGCTACCATTACCATTTAACTAAGATAATTTGCACCACACAG
>OY757921.1:60784091-60809091 GCA_963585895.1 Sepioteuthis lessoniana
CAAGTGCCTTGGAGATATATACAATTCACTGTGTTGTGTCGACATTTTTCACACGTACTTTTCGATGGTTCGACGAATGGTCAAAATCTATAAGATATAAATCGATTTCTCTGAAAACTGTAGATTTTCCAGAGAATTTTCTCAACTTCTGGTTGGATTCGATTTAATAGCTGACATTATAAATCTTAGCATCATCACCATCATCATGTTGTGCCGCAGGCACGGATATCCCAGACCGTCTTTCGCCACTTCTCCCTATCGTTCATCGCCTCTAGCAGGTCTTCAGGGCCACATACCGTATCCTCACATAGCTGCTGGATGTATGTTCAAGCTGGTCGCCCGGCTTTTGCCCGGCCATATGTGGGGGTCCATAGGAGTACATCACTTATGAGCACGTCCCGGCTTCTCCAGCAGTGACCTGCATGTCTGGTTCGTCTAACTTGGATAGTTTTCGTGATGGGAGACAGGTGGCCATATAGTTGGTGCCTTGTGGGGTGTTGCTGCCAGGACTTGTTCAATATTGCTCACAACATTCTTGTGTAATTGCCGTCTAGCTTCTTCTCCAGCCGTTTAGTTAACGTCCAAGTAGTGCGTCCATACTGCAGTATCGATACGACCGCTACTTGTAAGAAACTGCGTTTCATTTTATCGGTCAGGTCTGACTTCCATATGATCTATAGCCTATCGATAGCTGTCCATGCCTTCGTTAACCGCGTGTCGATGTCCTTTTCGGTTGATTCGACGCTGCTTCCTAGGTAGGTGAATTTGTCTACTAGTTTAAGAGGGGTTCTATCTAGTGAGGTGATGTCGCCTGTTTGATTATAGCACATATATTCCGTTTTGTGTGCATTGACATGGAGGCCAATGCCTGCGGCGGCTCGTTCCAAATATGCAGTAGAGTTTCCGCTTGTTGGGTGTATTTTCCAGTATCGCTATGTCATCGGCGTAGTCGGCGTCGGTAATTGTCTTTGCGGGGTGCCTTCTGCTTCTTTTCTTTGTCAGCTCGAAGCCGTTTTCTCTGATTTTATCAATCGATATTCTAAGCACGTAATCTAGACCGATGATAAAGAGGTATAGGGCTAGCGTGTCTCCTTGTAGTACTCCTGCTACAATGTCGAAGTAGTCTGTGTCTCCATTCGGTGAACGTACTTTCACTTTGGTTTTTCTATAGAGAATATTTATTGCTGCCACGGTTTCTTTTGGTAGGCCGTATGCTAGTTGGATTTGTTCCATATTTCCTCTGTGAATGAAATCGAAGGCCTTGGTAAAGTCGACAAATAGTAATGTTGCTTGTAAGTTTTTTGCCCGTACGTCCTCTAGGATTCTACGGATGGTTAATATTTGTGAGGTCGTGGATCTATTTCTTCGGAAGCCATTTTGGTTTTTCCTAAGGATGTTGTCTATTTTGGGTTCAATCCAGTTTCGTATTAGGGCATTGTAAATGTTGGCTGCTATGGATGTAAGTGATATGCCTCGGTAGTTCTTGGCTAATCCGAGGTCACCCTTTTTAGGGAAGGGAAGGATGCATCCCTTCATCCATCTGTCTATCGTATTTTGATTATAGACTGCGATCAGTGTCGGAGCAGTATGTCGTCGAATTGTCTGGTCTTCCATACTTCTGGGGGAATCTCGTCCAGCCCTGCAGCTTTCCTATTTTAATTTATTTCTTAGAACCGAGTCAAGTTCTTCTTGAGTGAACGGTCTTAGTTTAATGTCCAAAGTAGTAAAAGTTATTCTTCTGTAGTTGTAAGTGATTTGGAGATTGCCATTCCTCAGGAAGGATCGGAGGCAGTCTTTCGTCCATTTTCAAATGATTATACACTCCGTTGCATAATCGATAAAATATATCATCAAATTTGTTTGTCTTTCAAACTGCAATACACACACACACACACACGCACACACACACACACACACATACATATCTATCTATCTATCTATCTATCTATCTATCTATCTATCTATCTCTCTCTCTCTCTATATATATATATATATATATATTAGTGTAAACGTTTTGGGGCAAGAAATTTGTCTAAATTTGTGCGAATTTTTTATCCAAACCCATCGAAGCCTTTATTAAGAAGTGTCAATTTAAAATAAAAAAAAAATGTACAATGTGCTTGAAACTTAGCGACATAGATATTATATAACATAGTGGACTTAACACACACACACATACGCATGCACACTCATAGTCGATAATTTAAAGTCTTTCTTCCGATTCATACTGCATAAAGCTTTTACTATCAACTAATAGTCGTCAATTATTTGTAGGAGGTCTTCGATCTAGTGTGATATGTTGATTAATACATTTACGAATAACACTAAAATTTAATAAGTGTTATGTTAATCTAACGGAAGAAGTTGTAGTCATGTGATCAGCATATTAATATTTCTTATGAATAGGAGATGCAAAATACCGATTGTCATGAGAATCTATAAAAATAGTTATCTCGGTACAGTTTTTTTTTACGATAAAGCTGACTGTTTTAAATTTTATAGAGTAAGTTGTTGTCGGCGACTGTAGTCAAGGGCGAGCAGAAGGCTCCCTTTTCAATAGCTACTTCGCCGAGGTATTGAGGGGGGCTGCTTCTTTCCCTTGATTGCTCCACTTTACCCTTGATACCAACCATATATTGCAGAGTGTTAAGTTAGGAAGTATCAAGTACCATTTTTTAGTCTTTGGTATGATGCGATGTGGGATTGAACCCAGGTCTCCCGAACCATTGGCGAATACTCTATCCACTAAACTAATATAGTAAATGATAAATATTTTGCTTTATTCTCGAAAGTTTTGCGATATGTATTTGGGAATAGTATTTTTACTTGCAGTTTTATCTTGTTGAAACTTCGAGTGAATTTTGTAACAAATGAATACTGTCATATTGCAGTGGGGGGCCTCAAAAGTGGTCATTTGATTCTACTGATGAAGAAACAAATAAAAACCTTCGATACAAAACCCTCCTCCTGTTTATTTTACTGTTACGTTTTAATGAGCTGGTTTCAAAAAAGTAACACTTGGTGTGTTTTTTGTTGCTTTATTTGTCAATGGAAGAAAGAGTCATTCTTTCATTTAGATGTTTCTCCCATCGAGGGCAGTTTCATTTAGACGCAAAAATTTTTGAATATCTTTGGGTCTCAAACTCAAATGAATAAACCTTTGAAATCCAAATTAAAATTTCAAAGAATCACATGACTTGATCTAGACAATGAACGCATAGGAAATCTTCACTTATCAATGACTGAAAAAAATTGTCGGGTTTTCCATTGTTTGAAACATGACTAAACGTATATTTTAAAGTGCTGCCAGTTCTCTAAGGATTAATTTTCATTAAAAAAAAAAACAAGGAAAAGAATCTTGGATCTTATTATAGTGAAAAGCTGAACTGAACCTTGACCCACTAACTGTTAATCATCCCTTCAAACTTTGACTGGTAATGGTTATGTTCATTAACTAGCAATAGTTGAATGACAAAATTAAAACGTCTCATTCTAACATTTCATTTTATATCTGAAATATTAATGAGATTCTTTCTGTCCTAATCCCATCAGCATACGACATTGGATACTCCAACATTTTCTGTAAAACGGTACGATGTACGGTACTTAAAAATCACTTAACAACTTTTGAATTGAAAACCATAAGCAATCCCTCTAAAAAGACATAAATTAAATTGACGAAATTAAAACCTTTAATGAGAATTTCCTTTTTGATACAACTAAGGCAAATGTAAAATTCAATTAAATTCCAAAACTTCAGGTGAAGTGTTTAAGTTATTATACGAACATGCTATTATCTTAGATGTTAGGTGGGCAGAGGTCAGCAATTTTGGGTGAGGTAAGACTCAAGCGATGGTGGTACGTCCGGTGTGGTGCTCACTTAATGACTGGACTCTGGGCTTTAGTACTAATTTACAAAGCTCTTTGCTTCGATGTGGCACAGGGTCGAATGAATGGGGCTCTCAGTGTGACTCGAACTCACTCGTTAAGGTTTGATAGTCGAGCTTGCTAATCATTCTACCACCTGACTACTACAATATTGCAATTGGTCACCGCTTATATATCTTCTATATGTGTTCTGTATGGCCATATTTGCAAGCACAAGTGTGTGCGTGCAAATATGCATATTCATATGCCGGCGATGTGAATTCGACGAAACATCCCCGAATAATATTCTTTCACTACCATACATTAAAAAGAGAGGAAATCTAATTAAAACAAATACCGTATAGGTAATATTTAAAAAGATATTTTCAACCAGTTCGACGGTTTATGGGTGAATAAAAGTATCACGTGTATAGCAGTGTAATAGACGAAAAATTTATGAAATTAGATTAGAAAAATAAATGAAATAAAATAAAAATTAAAACAAAATAATATCAAAATGAAAAAATATTAAAACCAGAAAAAATTTAATTAAATAACAAAAATGATTTTTAAGACTTTGATCAAAATGAAAATATAAAATAGAATTAAACATTTTAGAAAACTAAACTTGAAAATAAAAATATTAAATAAGAATCAAAAACTAAAAAAAAAAATGAATTTGGAATAAGAGGGGAGTCCTCTCAATGTAAGTGAGTTCGAACTCCAGTTGAGCAATTACGATCATTTTTGGATTGATACTTTAGGGTTAAATAGTATCAATACTGTACATCGCCAAGAGTGGTTTTGGCATTAAATAGCCAATAAAGATTGATCTGCCATTAAATAAAGAAACCAAAGCAAACAAATTAAGCGATCTGATAAAAATAAACTAAAAGGAAATTTTCAAAAATTGAAATGTAAAATTAAATTTACGAAAACAAAAACAAAACTAAACAAAACAAAACAAAACAAAAACAAAAACAAAGACAAATTCTTCCCGACTAGTACGTTTTTTCCAGAACTTCTTGGAAGATACATTTCAAATTTTATCCAATCGGATATTCACTAGTGTTATATAAGCAAACTAAATAGCGGTTCGTTGGATAATTTTGATCTGCTACACTTTAGAGAAAATGGATTCAATCACCTGACGTCTGTATGATTTAATAATTAAAAAAGTAATACAGCGTTAGCAATGTAGCCGTAAAAGACATGGAATTCAGTTCGGTGTATCTTATTCTATGATTTATCACATACGATCTATTCTTTATCGATAAATATTATGATTTTTATACACTGTCTATTCTTTATCGATAAAATCATCGTATAGAAATTTCTAAAAAGTTTTAAAACGTTTTTTATTCAAAAGATAAATAATAATCAATTAATTAATTTTGTACTCAGAGAATCAAGTTATTGCCCTCGGGTGACGGAGCTAAAAAAACAAACAATAAATGAAATAAATAGATAAATAAATAAATAAAACTAAACGCAGGTGGAAGTGCTTCCTATTGCAGAAACATGATTCAATTTTCCAGCAATTTCATGTGTTCACGGCTTGGTCTCTTCAAAATCTTTTATTAATTTGTCTGTTCCCAAACAGCAGCCACCCCCATGAGATTTTTTTGACCTAAGGCTAAAAACTGTTTTTTTTAATCTTTGCAAACAATTGCCAACACGTGCTTGTTACACATATCATTATCATAAGAATTGCTTTGATTCTCCTTCACATTGTCTAGATTAAACAGGATGCATTAACAGATTTGGATGTTTATTCTATATTTAATATTTAGACATGGAGTCAGAGAACTAAAATAAAGATAGCGCTCTCTTCAAATAATTCTTATTAAGAATGTACGAATAATTGTAGGGTTAATTCTGTTTTCTAAAAGCAACTTGTATGTACGCATTTCAAACTTATAATATTTTAAAGGCAATCGAAAATTACCTGATTAAAGACTGCCTTCTTCGGTCAAACTTATTTCAACAGAGAACGAGCACATCATTATTTGATCAATGATCTCACTCTCCTCAAATGAAGGAAATGAACGTGCATATTTGATATTTTATGTTGTTGGAGTTTAAAAATAGAAAAAATCCTACAAAACAGGGAAAAAGTTTTCGTGTTTACAGCAAAGGTGACATTAGAGACTGCTACGTTTGAAGCTGGTTTTCCTTGTCCTTCCAGCGATAAAGATATGAGCCCAGACCAAGACGCTGATCAAAGTCCGATCAAGATTTTTTAAAAATTTGGTTGAATGCAATCCGTGCAAAACTACTCAAGAATCAGCACTTGACATGCCAATCCACAATTTTCTGCTAATAAAAAAATGAAAAGTGAGCAAACTGCGGCATTGAGTCTCTTACTCTCTCAGTGAAAAGAATAAGGAAGATCACATCCCCAGCGAGAAGTTTTGTTATCAAGGCAGAGAAATGCGAAATTTCTCAAGAATCTGTGTTTACTCAACCCCTTCGAATGAGGAGGATGCGAAACGAGGCCAATTTTTTTAAAGTGGAGTTCAACAGGTGTAAATCTAGAATTTTCCTTCTCCTTGACCGGTTGCAATTTCAAGTCCAGTCTGCCCAACTATTTATCCACGGCTGAAGAAGTGTGGTCCTATGCTTGTCACGGAGCCTAATGTGGTATGACTACTAGTCACAGTACTCGTGGCTGTTGTGTTCATGACTACCACATTAGCTTCCGACTGTTTGCTTTGTCAAATCCTTCCGTGCCCACGCTGTGTTTGAAAGATCCACGAAGTGGGGTTGACACGATTCAGCTGGATCTTCTTCTGACATTCAGGTAATATGAGTTGCTAGATTGTCAAGCAACTCAAAGAAAAGAGAAAACCCGTTGTTAACAACCAAAAATTGTTTTTATTGAAACACGTTTGTGAGACAATAAATAACAAGCAAGCGATTTTTGCTTTCCCGGCAAAAAGAAGAAAGAATATCTAGAGAGGAAGAGTGACGATGAGGTGCGGTTAGAATGACACTAATGTCTCTAAAATCTGGGACTTTGAATTTTTGTAAAGTCTGAAGGTTGTTCAGAGTGCCTTGTGTGTAGAATAGAAGGGAAGCTTCTTTGGCAGTCTTGAGTTTCTTCTAGGTCCCTTTTCTCATCCTCTCTGATGATTCGTTTAACTATCCCATTTTTATAATTCAATATCTGGACTAAAAAAAATTCTGATTGGTTGTCTAATAAAAGACAATTCGGAGTCATATTCCCATTGGTCAGCCTATCCTAATTTCGGATTATATCTTACAGTTATAGGGGAAATTCTTTTTAGATGCTTTGAAAAATGGGAATCCGTTTAGAGCAATGGAGTTGAACTAAAGATTCTCAGCCTTACCTGACTGGATGAGCCATGCCAGGCTCACCTTTATTTAGGGTGGAGCAAAATTAAATCTTGCTTTTGACATTGACCTTTAAGATAAGGACTAGAAAGATATGTTTTACGAAATGACCTGTTTCATCATTATGATCGATGAAGTAAGTTGACAACTGAAAAATTAAATAAATTCGCTGACCTTTAAAACCAAAAACAATTGCCTCGCACTTAACTGACCTTTAGGAACTATCAACTAGCTTTTCAGGTCAATTTGAGTCTTGAACAAAAGCATCCTTATTTCAAGGATCTTTTTGTTTTTGATATATATATATATATATATATATATATATATATATATATATATTAATTTTCATATATTTCATAAATTCTAATTTCTGCATATTAATTAAGTATTTAACCACACGTCGTATCACAGAGAGAATATTTTGATATATACCTTTCTCAAGGGTATAAGCGCTATGACAAATAAAAATAACTTCCTGGATTTGAACTTGGTTCATTGTGTCCATTTCCTACAAAGGTAACCTTACATCAGACACAACTATTTCTCAAGAGTATTATAACAGATGACAAGGAATGTGTCTTTTATGACAATGTTAAACGCAAAAGGTAGTGGATTGACAAGGACGAATCTTCGCAGCCAACTCAAAATGTGGGGCTTTATGAAAGAAAAGATGCTGTGTATATAGCAGAATCAACGTGGTATTATTCGTTTTGAGCTTTTAAAGAGTAATCAAAAACTCAGTGCAGATTTATACACTCAAAAGTCGCAATGTATGCTTAAGGATTTTAATAAGAAAAATCCCCAAGTCGTAAATAGTATTAACGCTATACTTCTTTCTGATAACGCAAGATCATGTTCAACAAGAATCACACTGGAAAAAATATAGTATTAAGGCTGCTATGTTCAACCCCATCCACCTTAAGCACCGGGCCCTTCACCTAGTAATTTCCATCTTTTTCGTTTTCTACAAGATGCTTTGAATTAAAAATAATATTTTCAATAAGATTAGGTGAAAAGGTTTGTTGAAGAATCCTGAGTTCGAAACCACCTGATATTTATTTGATTGGAATGCTGATTAATGGCCAGACGTGATTCAAAATAATAATGAATATACTATTAATTGAAATGAATTCATTGATAAATAATTCATGAATAAATCATATTTTGCTTGAATTGTAAATTCATTTTTTAATTATATTTTACTAGAATGGAAAGTATTTATGGCTCACTCTAATAGTAAAAAGCTAAGAAAAAGCTAAGACCCTTCTAAGATTTCTCAAACCCATTTAAATCAACTTTACAAGTATAGATATATGCATACATAATATGCACACACACATACACACACACATAGACGTCTCTGTGTGTGTACATGTGTTTACATTCTAGCGAGACTAAATCTGTATTTACCTAGACAGAATTTAAAGATAAATGAAGCGTAGAGTTTTTTTTATTGTCTTCTTGTCACTCCAGTCATTCCAACGAATGTTCCATTGGTCAAACATTATTAAAATTATATTTTAATGCACTTCCGTATTCTCTAATTATATATCTAAGAATAATTATAATTTTACGAAACAATGAAAACTATCTTGGATCTCGATGCGATCAGTATGGAGGGTGTTGAAGATTAATCATTTCAGCTAATGTAAAAAAGAATATCATAAAGATAATAATTTTTTCTCAATGAGAGATTTTAACACCAATTTTAAATGACATTTTTGTGTGAATTCTGACTGACAGGAAGTCTCTACCGGTCTTAAGACTTTTATTTGGATTTTAACAATGTCATGACCAGGATGGTCTTGTTTCTCTCTCTGATTTTTAGTTCCATCAATCATTTTCCCAGCCTTTGTGAATAGTTCCAAGGTATCACAGTCGTCTTCGTATTCCATAAACTTAGCTATTTGTAAAGTTTTCGCATTCTTTCATTTTTACTCCAGGGTTCCCTAGAATGGAAAAATTTACTCGATAACAAGCTAATGTTTTGTTTTTGTCCTTTTTTAAAATTTTGGTCTTTTGGCCGGGGTTTCTTTGTAGGTTTGCATCTCAAAATCTAAGAAAATTAAAAGCGTCTCATTCTCCTGAACGGCTTCGGGTTTCTGCATAAACTATTTGGTAGTATGACCAAATTTGAATCTCTTACATAATTCCCGGTGAATCACGTTTCCCATCCTGCCATGCTTAGTCTTGCACAGGTTTTGAATTTGTTATATAATCAACCGTTTCATCTTTGTATCCACTTAACATAGACTTGCTATTCTGTTGGGCATTATCAATTTTTGATTTTGATATTTTTCCGCTATTAACACAGATTCAGTTTCTCTCTTGAGGTTTTTTCCTTTCTCAGCCATGGCCAAGTCTACTGGAGTGCAATTTCACCATGTAGTTGTTTTTTTCCAATTTCAATTTTTCTAGTTTCTGTTGTTTTTCTGTTTTATCCAATGTTGTTATTGCTGGTATAGATTTCTGTCATTAATCTTGCTTTTCCCTTATTAATATAGTTCTCAAGTTCTACGCAATCCTCAATGCCAGTGAGTCCTTCTCTTTCTTCTTTTCTTGACGCATGGCATCTATTTCACCAATTTTGATGTAAGGTTTTGTCTATTGTTATCTATTTCATTGTCCTTGGATCCATTTGTCTGATTTCCTTCCGTATATATTTTAAGAATTTTCCGGAGTTTATTAAAAGGGGAACTCTCCAGGTACTAATTCGTGAGAATTCTGTTGCAGAGGTTTTTTTTCAGAAGTTTTCTTATTATTCTGAAATACTATTTTCTTATTTTTCTTTCATCTCAGTTTATTTGATAGTGTCCTCTTTCAATATTCCTCAGTAATTTTCCTTCTTTCCAAGTGTACATACATTTCCCTAATATGGCAGCTTTACTCCTTCCGTTATTTCTCGTTTTAAGTTTTTCAATGCCAGATTCATTCCTGTATCCTGGCTGTATATTCTAATTGTTTATACGATGGTCTCTATACATAAACTGCTGCGTACAGGAACTATAACACTTATATTAAAAAAAAAAAAACATTTATTTCTTTTTCTTTATAACGAAGTAGTCAAAATGATTGGAGAGAGAGAGAGAGAGAGAGAGAGAGAGAGAGAGAGAGAGAGAGAGAGAGAGAGCACCTGCTTAGATTTACACCTGGTTGGTATACAATGTATCCAAAGAACCTTACTTCTTCGCATTGCCTCCCTTAGGCTGGTACAGGACCGACCTAAAACATTAAATAGTCTTCGTTTCTTCTCGGTTCTGGGATCATACTCGTTTTAGACATTAGCGAGTCTTGTATATTTAGACTTTTCTCTACCTCTCAACTCACTGCCATCTGGCTCTCCGCCGGGCCAAAACCGAAAACGACATGATATCTAGTCTCTCTTCGCTCTGCTCCCTGCCAAATGCTCTGTGTTCTGGGGTTGGAATTTTTATTTTTATATATTTTTTGAACGCCCACACAACCACAGTTACTCTTCATTCCGCCATCCCACCAACGCAATTCACAAAGTATTTCTGCTGTTTTTTTTTTTTTTACCTTACGACATAGGTGCATCGGACTGTCAAAGTTCAATATATAACAAAACTTTTCCCTATTATTTTATGAATTTGTCGTCTACAGTGCATAGTCGTAGAATTGATTGTAGTTGGGTCGCTAAGTCCTTAACCAAGAACGTTCTTATTATCATTTATTAAGTTTTAGTTTTTAGCTTGTACATGATCCCTAGATTTCTACAGCAGCTGCGGTTGTTTAGTAGAAATCCACTTAAGTATTTATACAAGCTTTACTTGATGATAACAGGTACTTTCAGCGTCGCTTGTTTGCACGACTCATTGATATTTAACATTAATAGTCATTTCACAATTTTCGACCAAAGTTTTAATTGTGCTCCCAGCAAAAGTTACGTAATTAGCATAATTACCTGATTTTCATATTGTGTTTTTATTTAGCGATGAATAAATTTTCATTTCATTGATAGAAATTTGGTTTTGTTATGATGAAATTATTTTTTTCTGGATAGTAATTCATCTTGTCACATTAAAAAAAGGATTAAAACTTTTCTTCAGGAAAGGCATATAAGATTAATGACATGAACGGTGAATTATAATTTTATGGTGGAGGTTTTTTAAACGGTTGATAGGGAAGTTCCATCCACAAAAATCTGTTAACTGTCATTCAGGAAAGTTGGAACCATGTTGGTTAATAATATTGCCTTAAATTAGTGAAATAATAAAGTTGTCCTGAAAGATCTACGAGAGGCAGTTGAATATTAATTCTAATTTTTGTCAATTAATTCCATAGTTTTCATTAACATTTAGTTATTCCATAATATGAAAAAATTATATGATTATTCGAAATAATCTAGTTTGGTGAGGATATATTTTCTGAATGTTCAATATAATATATTTTTTTTCTTTTTAGTAACTTTATTAACTGTTACATGGATCCCAGTCGTCTGAGGGTGAAGAATACATCTCTGTAGAGAGGGACATACCCCGAGTTTCCTGAAGATAACCATAGTCAAGGTGAGGCTCCAGTCCTAGAGCTTTGGGGAGTGTGGAATTGCTCTTCACTGCCATTACTTCTAGGTCTATTCTGACCAGGAGTGGTAGCATCTGATAGAGTCTTATCTATGGGTCAAATAGAACTGTTTGTTATTTGTGTCCAAGCAAATAACTTATGCTAAGGTGAATTGTAACTGATACATTGCAATACTTGAACCACTTCACTGTCTGCAATCAAAGGATTTATACACCAAAGACTTTTAAAATGGTACTTGATACCTCCTTGCTTACACTCAGCAATATAAGGTACGTATCACGGAGTAGCACCCTTCCCCTATAGCTTGGTGCAGAAGCTATTCAAAATGGAGCCTTCTGGTCACCCTCAACTACGGTCACCTAAATCTACTTTTACTATAAGAGTAAAAAAAAATTAGTTGAAACTATTCAACTGGGTAGAAGCTACAGCAATACTTGTGTTCGAACAAATTAATTTTAACCCATTTAAAAATAAAATTACCTACAAACTATTGACTTAAAACCCATGTGTATATCCATTTAACTGTGTGCCAAAAAATAATTGTAAATTGAATTATTCCTATTTGATTGAAATACTTTAAACCATCTGTCTGAAAAATATAGACTCAGGCTCTTTTACAATGTTATGAACGATATCAGTTTACAGATCATATATATTTGATATATATTTACAAAGAGAACTCGGCATTTGATAATCAACTATAGTTGGGTAGTATAATACAAATAATACATATCTGGAAACGGGTAAGACCCCACTACCGCCAATGAGTATCCTGGATATGACACTAAGCAGTCGGATGGTGAAGCTCCAGTAATGCAGGAGTTTTTGAGAATGTAGAGTTCCTCGTCATTGCTCTCGCATTTAGGTCTCTTCTGACTCGAGGTGGTAGTACCTGATAGGGTCTTATCTGCTGGTCAAACAGAACTGTTTGACATTTAAACTGAGTTCAAATAAATCCTAATGCTAAATTGAACTGTTCGAAATAGAACTGTTAGGCCATTTAACAGTGTGTAAACAAATTAATTATGTTTAATTAATTTGTTAATGATACATAGGAATACTTGAAACCATTTAACTGTCTGCAGAATTTTTGTAATGTTGAAATTGAATTAAAAGTGTGATATAGAATGATTGAATCTATTTAACAGTGTAAAAACTACAGCAATACTAGTGAGCCAAAAATTAGTTCTAACTCATTTAAAAATGAAACTACCGACAAAAATAACGTCTTACATATTATCTATATCCATGTAACTGAATGTAAACAGGCTCATTTTTAATGTTATCAACAAAATTTGTTTATAAATCCTATATAATATGTATATTTGTACAAACTGGATTTGACATTAAATGCCCTAAAAAGATTGTTATACCATAACACCAGACCAGACCAGACCAAACCAAACCAAACCAAACCAAACCAAACCGAACTTATGCTAATTAATAATAATAATAATAATAATAATAATAATAATAATAATAAATAGGATGGTCTGTGAGCGTAAATAAATGGGCAGTAGTTGATTCAGAATCGAATATTCTCTTATGTCATGTGACCTCTTATTAAAATAACAGAAATGGTATAGTTTCGAACAATTGCCAGCTGAGGGATAGAAAGAAGATATCTATGCTGCCTACTATCTGCTGGTTGAAAAATCGGTTAGTAAAACTTGTCTTTAATTTGAAATACTTATTGGATTTTATCTCTGGTCGACTGAAAATAAAGTCCCTGCCGGATATTGATTATTCAGATTAAGACATGATTAATTTTAAACCGTTTTTTCAACTGAACTTTTAAAAAATTTAAGTGTTAGATTTGAACATTTTATCTATTCGTTCTGTGAGAAATCCTATAATATTTGTCAGTGTGAATCCTTAATTTAGAGTAAAATCAAAATATTTACGTCAGGTTTTGTAGTCGTTGATAAGGATAAGCAAATTGCATCCACAATGAGCCTGGAAAAATTGGTAGGAAGAAGTTTTATCCCCAATTTGAAAGGGGATAGTTTTATGAGTAACGTAACTCCCATAATCTACGGCAATAAAAGCAAGTGCTAAAACAACGATACAGGACTACCTGTTTATAACTCAAGGACTAATTGAAGGATACAGATTGTAAAAAACGCCAGTGGATTTTAACTTAGTTAAAACTTAGCCATTTTGGAATTAAGCAATTTAATCTATGCAGAAACAAAATTAGTTTGTTAAACAATCAATGTCCTTCTGAAGGCTACAGTCAGAAAATCAAAACCCGGATGGGAACTCAGATTAGAATTGAAAATAAGAAAACTACGTCAACAAGCAAAAATATTGAAACAGAACTTGAAAATATATTTGGACAATGCGGAAAAAGTACGACAGCTTGAAGGAAAGTATAACTCGAAGAGACTAATTAAAAAGTACTGGCGGAAGAAGGAAGACTAAAAAAATAACGAGACAGGACCAAACAATACAAACAAAACAGGACATTCCAAAACTACGAAAAAAAAAAATTCTACCAACAAGTAGGGGGAGAATGGGCAAAGATATACTAGCAACTGAATGTAGAAGAGGAAAAAATATTTTGGAGCAAAATATGGGAACAGAAAATGTCATAACAAAAAAGCCAAATGGATAAACTACATGGAAAGAGAATTGCTAATACTTGAAGAAGGACCTAAGGTGGAAATACACTTCGACGCACCCGTGGCAACACTTAAGAATGCCAAACTGGAAAACCCCTGGCCTATATGGCATACGCGGAATTTGGTTTAAAAGATTCTCCACTTATAGCGAGAGACTGGCAAACGAAATCAATAAATACAAACAGAAAACTTAGACACCAGAATGGATGACCAAAGGAAAGACCACCCTGATCGAGAAAGACCCCCTTAAAAGAACTGTCCCAAACAACTACAGACAACTGATGATGTGGAATATACTAACAGCACAAATTAGGGAGGAGATCTGCAGCTCATTGATAAACTGCGCTCTTTTCCCCGAGCAATATTAAATAGGTCCTGGAGGCAACACCCCGCAAAGCAGCAGCTGTACGGCCACCTACCAGCCATCACAAAAACTATCCAAATTAGACGAACCAGATATGCAGGACACTGCTGGAGAAATAGGGACGAGCTAATAAGTGCTGTACTCCTAGAGCTCCCTTCATATGGCCGAGCACAAGCAAGGCGACCAGCTCGAACCTACATACAGCAGTTCTGTAAAGATACTGGACCTGAGGACCTGCCGCAAGCGATGAACGATAGGGAAGAGGTAGCAAGAAAGAGTCAGGGATATCCGTGCCTGTGGTACGACAAGATGACGATAAAGATGATGATGATATGTATGTGGCTATACAACATTATACGATTTGGTGCCGAAGGACAGTTCATGCTCGCATGGCGTGGTATCGAACCAGAGTTTGAACCTAGATGATCAAGGAAACGGCCGATAAAAATGTTGACCAACAGAGGAAAAGAAGTTTAAACGAAGAAGAAAAAAAAGGAGCCAGAACGAACAAGACACGAAAAGAAAGAAGAAAATGGAAAGATAGAGGGAAAGAACAAAGAAAAAATGCAACAGACTTGGAGAAAGAAGAAAACCAGAACAGACCAACAACAAAAAACAGAAAAGATGAAAAAAAGAGAGAAACACTTCAAAGACTGAAAGTAAATTGCTCGAATATTGTAATTTGTTCTCTCTGTCGTTCATATTAGGGTTTTGTGGTGAAAGAATTTGAAATTATTATAAAAAGATCATGTCAAGTGGGAAGTAAAATGAGTCTTTTAGGCTTATATATTAATGCTATTTGGCCTTTCTAAAAGTTAAAATGGAAATAAGTTTAGAAAAAAAAGCGATTGAGCCCTACATATAAAGCATAGAAAAATGATGAAAACTACTATATGTAATTTTAAAAGGGAGTAAAGCAGAGAGAAAGAAAGTGAAAAAGGGGAAACATACAAGCAGGTTGCTGTGAATAGAGAAGAAAGAAAGATGGCCCCTGGGACAGATATACTGTCCCTAGGTTAAAATGATTGACGGTTCATAATGTAAACTTCCACTTGGGTTTTGAATTTGAATTTTTATGAATGAATTTAATAGTAAACAGTTTTTTGTGAATGAAATTTTGTTGTAAATTATGAATGCTGTCGTAACGCATTGTAATTTGAAATTAGGAGTTTCATCCAAAGTGTGGAAGAATACGGGGCATCAATGATATATTTGTTGGGAGAATGCTCGTATACATTTGGATCCGTAGTTAGGACTGTGGGACGGGTTCGATGTTGGAAAAGTTGTGGAAATTGGGTGAAGGTATCTCCTTAGAAAATGTAAGGTACTGGTTAATGCCCAGACCGTGTTGTGAAGGTTCCCTTGGAATGGGGTTGAGAATTCTTGGGGTTTGGTCGGAGGCCAGACCATTGTATTGGGTAGAATCCATACCAGGTTTTGTGAAGGTCTTCCCCTGGGAGAGGTCGAGAATTTGAGGTACTGGTTAGTGGCAAGGCCGGGTTGTGAAGGTCCCCCTGGAATCGGGTTGAGAATTTTTGGAGTTTGGTAGGAGGCTCGACCATTGTATTGAAGAGGATATTTTGAAACAGGGGATGGGAGATTAGGGTGCATGTGTGAAAAATCTTGACCTATCTCATACCGAAAAATTTATTTTAAATTGTTCTTGAGGGAGAAATATAGTTGACCAAATAGATGAATAAAGAAGTAACCTCGTTAACTACTGAAAAGGAGTAAAAGACAGTAAAAGGTTCGGTTTCCTTAGGAAAGAACTCCCGGGATATTTTAAGTCATCTTTGGAAGTAAGCAAGAAACTAGCATTGTGTTGTCGTGGTCGCAATAAGTAAAAATGAAGAAAGAATATTATTGGAAAAGTTTGATTTACAAAGCATGCATGTTTTGTGGAAATACTTTTTATAAATTGAATAAACGTGGATACACGAACACATTGTTATTATATTAAGGTAAATACAGTGAATGAGTGATTAAAAAATAATGAATGAGTGATTAAAAAAAGAGAGGACGGCAGGACAATGGAAAAAGGCAGAAGAAAAAAAAAGAAAAGAAGAAAGGAAACTTGAACACAGCATAATAATAAAAAGAAAGGGAGAAAAACGAACATTTCTTGGAATAATAGAGCGCGCATTGATTGAAAAAAAAAACCCCAAAAAACAAAAAAAAACCCGGAACATTCGTTTAAACTTTGTGGACTTTAATGGTGGACTTATTATTAATAATGTTTTAACTTGTTCAGAATAGTTGAAAATTAGTTTAAAAAAAAAAGAGTTTATTTGAGTTTAAAGGCGACATTAGAATTTTTTTGCGTTTCATACTATGAAATTTTACGTAAACCATTGACAGGGGATTGATATCAAGTTTATGTAGATTTTGAAATTTATATTGATTCTAATTTTTTTTTTTATATATTAAGTTTTTGTGGAATTGGAAATCCTTTTTTTTTTTAAGTTTCTTTTTTCGAGCGAATCATGGGCTGACTCGAGATTAGGACAGAGATTCACCCAAGTTGTGTTACGGATTGTTTTTGGGCATACGGTAAGAAGTAATACTATAGAAAAATTCACCGTCATATTGAAGGGTTGTGGTGGCCAGAATTTTCAGATTGGAGTTCCAAGTTGATAGAATAAAGGAAAGAAAAGCGTGGCCTGCTCCAATATTTTGTGGATGATGTCTGGATCTTTCAGTCCCGATTATGTTTTGGATTCAAGCGTGATTTGGCGAAGTGAAACGAATCTGTAAAATGCGAGGTGCTTATATCTTAATAGCCATGAGGGTTCCTGATTAAATTGAAAAGCAAACAGGCGAGAATGTGATCAGCTAAAGCATGTTCCTAAAGAGTTTATAGACCAATAGGCATGGTAAAAAAAAATAAATAATCAAAAAATGAGTAACATATTGCTAATAAATATTTTTGGGTGGTCTATTTTAGGTGGTTTACTGCATGCGTGTCAGATTATGATACATTTTGATGTATTGTTATTTTATTGAATTGTGATACATTGTTTTAGGCCATGATTTTTTTTATTAATGAGGATGGTTTTGGGCCTTAAAAATATTGTTTTTTAGTTTGTGGAATTCTCCAGTTACTCCAGGTAGGAACCTGTTGAGTGAAGAACTTGGGCATGGTCATAAGGAATCAAGGCGAAATGTATTGCTCGAATGACCAGGGTCACCAGGTTTGTGACCAGGATTAGGGACCAAAGTATGGTCCTTTTATGGTTTTGAGATTCTTCAAGGAATTGCAGAGGGCTCCATTATGTTTTGGAGGATGAGAGATGCTTTCTATTGTACTTTGATGGCGGGATAACCAACCACGCAAAGAATAGTATGAAATAAATTTAGATAATAATTAGACGGAGCAAATGTTTCACAGTGAAAGGTTGCCTTCTAATTAAGATTGTATTATCTTTGCTGTTCAAGTAATTTCTTTTTGTATTTTTGCTGTTGTTGTCGATGAGCATTATTTGTAAGATGTGTGTATGAGGGGGATAAAGAGGATGTGAGGAGAATGTCCACAGATTGACATTTTAAAAAATTATGGGGGGATGAATGTTTTATATTGACCCTGGACCGAGCCGTCAATCAGAGATGTATCTGTGTAAATAAGCGGAAGAAAAAGCGGAAGCAAGTGGACGTTACGAAAGAATATTGGCAGGTGCCAGTGGCAGCTGAGTTAGTTGGGGACAGTAACGCCAGAGTGAGGGACAGCTTGCAGACTGAGGGCTGTGGCCCTCAGCGACCCCTGGTTGATCAATCCCAAAATGCAGAAGAAGTGCTGCTATGGTCAAGAGAAGAAGTTGGGTCAATATAGCTGTCTTTCCCTGTCTCCACGTATCTCTCACATACCACAGAAACATCGAGAATAACGTGCGAGAGATAATGTTTTTATAAAGAAGTGTGTTCGTTCGTTCATGGAACTTTGCAAATTATGTTATGTTTGATTATGTTTCCGCTTATATATGTATACGCGTAGTATACAACACTCCTCTGGGATTTTAAATACAAACTGATCACCAAATCTCGTCCAGACGACTAAACCTAATAATAATCAACAGAAAAAGAGAACTTACGAATTGTGGACTTTGCCGTCCTGGTTGACCACAGTATAAATTTGAAAGAAAGTGAAAAGAAGGGTCAGTATCTATAGCAAATTGAAAAACTGTGGAAAAAGAAATGACAGTTATACCAATTGTAATTGGAGCTCTTGGTACAGCCAACAAAGGATTAGTAAAAGGACCTAAAGACTTGAAAATATGAGGCCGAGTGGAGACCATCCAAACTAAAGCATTGTTGAGGTAGGCCAGAATACTGAGAAGAGTCCCGGAGACTTGTTGTCACTCAAACGCTTGTAAAAACCATCAGCTAACGCTGATGTAAAAATATCTCAAGGTGTAAAAGAATAATAACAAATAAGATGAACCTTTTTATGCGTGCAAATTTTAAAATATTTGCCAGAGGTGACTATGATATACAAGTGGATATTTTATTGAACTTACGATATTTCTTTTCTGAAATGAATTATTTTTTTCAGTATAAGCAAATAGTTTTATTTCATGTATGCCTGTATATATTTATTTATTTCTGTTTTCCCTGTCTCTTTGGCATTAGAAATAACCGGTAGCAAGAATCACGCTTCTCTCTCGGTGTCTTCATCAGTGGATTTGATATTGTTAGAAGGCCAGCTGTCTGACAGAATAAGTATTTTTCCTCACGTCAAACGTCTGTCGGTCCTACCGTTCTTACGTTTCTATTCATCCGACTCTGCATCGAGCCGGCACCCTACTACTTCCCATTTTACCTCTGTTACAATGATACAAACTTGTGTGAAGTCTCAGTTGTTCTTTCTCAATAAAAATAAACTTTATACTAAGAGAAAAGGATTAAAACACAAACGATCTGTGTTTAAAACAATCGAGACAGAAATGACGAGAAAAAAAAACCGTTAATTTTCTTTAAAATTGTTTTGGTTTTATTTAGTTTATTCTTTTAATGGTTTATGGTTTATCTAATACCAAATTCTGATTATTAATGAATGTTCGATTTTTATAGTTATATTTTAATGTTCTACTTCATTTTCATCAAATTGAACTTTTTATTGTTCAATAATCATTTGCTGCAAGCATTTGTATAGTTTCACGCATTCCTATCCGGTACAAATAATATGCACCTACCTGAATGGTTTAAAGTATTCTTATATAACAGTATGAAGTATTCCTTTCAAATACTAACAATTTTAAGAATGATCTGCTTGACCAATACATGGGTTTGGTTTTGACGGTTTAATGGCACCTGAATGTCTTTTGGGTATATTTAATGCCCAAATCTGTTTCATTCTTACGTTTTTCCTTGTTATTAACATATATTCTAATGATATATTGCATTTCATTTAATTCACTTTTCTATTTGCCTGTAATCATTTGCTTGTGCAGTAATCGGGACATTGGCCCAGCGGTTAGAGTGTTTGCCAATGGCCCGGGAGACCTGGGTTCAATCCCAGGTCGAGTCATACCAAAGACTTTAAAAATGGTACTTGATACCACCTTGCTTAACACTCAGCATTATAAGGTACGGTTCAAGGGTAAAGTGGAGCAATCCTGGGAATGGAGTAGCGCCCTCCCCTACACCTTGGTGTAGTAGCTATCGAAAAGGGAGCCTTCGGGTCACCCTCGACTATGGTCGCTAACTTTACTTACTTACTACTACTAATAATAATGATGATAATGATAATACTAATAAGCCTTGGTAAACAATTATAGCTTTTTGTAACTATTCTTAAGGCAAATAATTTACAGTTAATAGAATCAAGTATTCCTATGTAATAATAATAATTTCTAATCATAGATTAGCTTTGACGGCTACTACCATACTGGCTCAGAGAGCTCCAGGGATTAAAGGCAATGTATATGTAGTCCAACCCCTCAGAGCTCTAGAACTGAAGCCGCGTCACCAAATGTATTTTAGTGTGTAACAAAGAGCAACACTTTTTGGGTGTGGTGGTATTAGACTTTTTCAGAGGACGCAGTGAGTTTATTATTAGCCCTAGGGACAAAGCTGTTTAAAATTGGACCATCGGAAAACATCACTAATTTCAGCGAGTTATCGAATGTTCGATATTATTTTTACGCACTCTTTGTGATTTTGGTGTGATACTGGATCGCCAGATTTCGTTTAATGACCTTCACCTTGTCAAATCTTACTCTTGCGATGAATTTTTAATTATGGAAACAAGAAATAGTCACACGGAACTAGGGCACGTGCTTTGGGAGGGTGTTGAACTTGAACAAAACTGTGTTTCGCGAAAACTGCAGCTCAAATATATGAAGTCAAATCATTAAAAATACTGGGAATTGTAAATCACAATTTTTAAATCAACGTATTTAGCCATTCCATCCGCTTTAGCAGGAGGTGTCATAAGGTCAATTATTAAGCGGAGTAAAGTTGGTTTTAATTTAATTTCCCTGTTCCAAGATGGAATTGCTGAACCAAGCCAAAAATCTCAGTCCCATTGATGGGGACAGGGAGAACAGATAATTTTATACCATTTTCAAGTTTGAAGAGGAATGCAAACAGCTTTATCCAAGACAGAACTAGGGCACCTATTTAATTCCATACGATGATTACCGTTACGCTAAGCGCGACTCATATAGATCTAGTCTTCGCGGAAGTCCAGATAATTATCTCTCACCAATTTATTATATAAGTTCTCCTCTGGTTCATAGATCTTCATTTAACTTTTAAATGTTAATATTACACCAAATTACAGATTTAGTTTTGTCGATACCTTTGAACATACTGCGTATTATATAAACAAAGAAAAACTGTTATTCTTTCGATTCACTTTCTTCAAAATAATTATTTTCCCCAGGTCTGTTTTTCTTTGTGTTAAAACTTCATAGACAACGATTGAATTCTTTGTGTTAGGTAGTGACACTTGATCATGTTGGGCAGGCCATCTGGCGACCTGGAGAAGAAACCAAAAAATGCCAGGGGGTAATTGTCTGGAGTGGAGATCGAATCATCAACAACAGGAACGACCTTAAACACAGAATTTTGATGTTTACTTAGAAAAATACGAGAGTCATCGTTTTGCTTTCGAAATTTCCTTATCTTCTCAGGCTCTCAGGTATCACGCATGATGAAATTGTTAGATCACTAGAATAGCTGATCGTTGTCGATGAGTTCGATCCTCACGAGGTGGAGGGGTCTTAACTTTTGGCCTAGTGGTACTCTAAAAGACATCTCTCTCTTGTTCTTTGATTTAAAAAAAATTCTTCTGTCTTGTGAGCTAGAACTTAAAAATCAATTTTTGGCAGGTTTACAGTATGCTGAATGTATCCCCCTGCAGAGGAATAAACCACTCCCCAGAAAGCAGGTGTCCTGGATATGATAGTAAACTGCATCTGCGTTGTGTGGAGCATTTCTTCACTGCCTTTACTCCTTGGCCAGCTCATAAAGGTTTCTTTAAGATGCAATCGTTTATTAAAGAGTATTATCTGTTTCATGAACCCATATAACTGTGCGTAAATAAACAACTATTAATAAATAAAAATAATTACTTAAAACATATAATTATTAGAATTAGATCGAAATAATTGCAATCGTACAACTGCGTGCAAATATTTCTATTAGAAAGCAATGGTTTATACCATATAACTGTGTGTCGAACGCTTGAGAAAGAACGACACAAAACCTGTAACTCTATATGTGCAATGAACGCAATGTTCTAACATCATGGAATAATATAACCCTTAAGCTGCTGACAAGGTTGTATGGTTTCGGGTATTCTTATCTAATACAAAAAATCATATGATTCCACGTGATTTTTTCGATTTAATGACAGTCATTTGTTTTCACAGTTACATGGTTTCATGTAACTAATAACAAAAATAACCACGAGTAAAAAAAAAAGATTATAGCTTCAAGTAAGTCTTCTTATTACACATGATTTATTATTATATGGCATTAACTAATATATCCAATTCAGAACATTTTTAAACAGATCCCTTTGACTCATATATGGGAAACTAATAAGTATTAACACACTGAGTCAGGGTGTACCTGGAATTATTAGTAATGAACAGGTACTCCACACTCCCCAAATCTCCATAACTTGAATCTCACTATCAGATGTAGTTTAGTGTCATTCACAAGAAACACTTTTTTGTGAGGCAGGAGTCTTACTCCTCTTCAGGGGATACAGTCAGGGTATTTGAAGCCTCTACGACAGGGTTTTCAATATCACACTATGAATATCCATCGCTTAAGGGCTTTTGAGAATTCGTATTTAATCAAAAAGCAAATAAATTTTCCCTAATCATTTATCTTTAAATACCATGTCAATATTTCTTTTTTTTTTTTTGTTGTTTTGTTTTGGTTGAAATAAACCTTATTATATAGCCTTTAAAAACAAATAATATAAAAACATAAGGGAGACAATAGCGACATCAAAGAAAGGATACGAGATGTATTATTAAACAAATGAGAAAATAACAATGAAAGAGAAAATGGCTTTGACAGATGTTTTTATTTGTAACTGTGATTATTCTATTAAGAAGTTTTAATGGGAATAATGAGAAAGTCTAATATTTACTTTTATGACTGCGGTGAGTTTTGATAGCAAAAAAAAAAAAACAGCTTTCGACGGGCATTTTGTAAATAAAATCATTTTCAGGTGAAGCTTTTTACATTGTCGAGGACGGCTATTTTCAGTCATTAGGTGCAAGCTGTCAGCGGTAAAGTGATCTGAAAATGATCTTGACGTCATCGGGAGGAATGTTTATCACTTATGACGTTTCGCTCTTTACAAGCTTTATTAGATAATTTGGGATTTATTAAAACTTTAGTAAAATAATGAGGAATTTTACAAGTATATTGTTGTCATTTGTAAAATTAAGTAAAATTACTGAGAATACTGATTTGTCTTAATATAATTCCTGTCACAAAAGTGGATATTCTAAAATGTCTGAGAGGCTGTTTAATTCATACAAAAAGATTTCTGCAGATTTTATAAATATTTAGTATTTTTTCGCTTTTAAAGTAATATTAGAATTTCTTAGATTAAAATTGTGGAACGTTTCAAATTGATATGGGGTTATTTTATATGTGTACATTCATGGACAAAAATGAGTTTGCGTCATCAAATATACAGTTTTATAGAAGAAGAATTAATATAAATTCAAAAAATAGAAAATAAAATATTTAATATATAAACGTATTGGGTTCATGTTTTATAAAGGTTGGCTTTACTATGGGATGTTTTGTGCAAATCGGTTCTTTAATGTGTGTTATCTATCAATTTCTTAAGTGTTTCCCATTCATTCTTAATTATATCCTACAACATATATCCTTAAAAACATCTTACCAGACAGTAATTGTTTTATCATAGTCCAAATACATTCAAAAGGATGTAAATCTGGACTTTGCCCAGGCCAGAATATCTCTTTTAATGAATCTTTAGAAAGCCTCTTTTTTTTTTTTTTACTCAAGACGTATGAAGAGGTACGATATCCTGGTAAAGATTCACCGAAGAGAATACCTTTTCAATTGATGGAAGTAGTCGTTTCTTAAGAATATCAATGTTTTCTTTAGGATTCATATGCTTTTTGTATCAAGTTACTTCACCAATTCTAGAGGATGTGAAAGCGTTCTACTTTTTTATTCCACCATTTTTATGCTTAAACTTTGTTTTCAACCGATCTTCTAAGACAATGTGCTGAATGAAGTATTAATACAAACATTATCTTAAATCATCTGATCCTAGAATTTCAATTTTTTTTTTCAAAAGTATAACAATCTACGACAGAAATGTAATCTATTCTTGACATTCTTTTTTGATGAGCAAAGCTTCTTAGTACATATTTTTGACATAATTCCCTTTTCTATAAGATTCCCGATGATATTTCATTGAGAATGAATTTTCCTCTCGTTAATTCTGAACTGGTCTGCCACGTTTGTCAGACTTTCCTTTCTGTCTCTAAGTGCAGCAACTTTTATTAGATAGTCATCTTTCCTTATAGTAGTGTTTGAACAACCCAAACTTGTTTGCGTTGGGGTAGAACTTGTCTTTGACCATGTGGGCTAACTTTTTTTTTTACTCGGGATTCCTGTTTGTTTTCATTATATAAGATCCAAACATCTGTTTATATAGAACCCCATAGACTCATTCTTATGACACTGGTTCACAAAAATTATTAAGCTGAGGACATTTTTCTGCTGGGGACATTTTTTATTT
>OY757921.1:60811591-60999091 GCA_963585895.1 Sepioteuthis lessoniana
ATAGAATAAATCTGAAGGAATGTGAAAAAAAAGTATAAGTACCTCGACCTTGCTAGAGAATTGAAAAGGCTGTGGAACACGAGTGTGACGATTTAACCAATTGTGATTGGTGCTTTTGGCACAATAACTAAAGGGTTATTAAAAGGGCTGGAGGATATGGAAGTTGGTGGATGGGTAGAGACTATCCAAATGACAGCATTGCTAAGAACGGCCAGAATCCTGAGACGAGTCCTGGAGACTTGAGGAGACTTTCTGTCACTCAAACTCCAGTGAAAAACCATCTGCTAATACCGATGTGAAAAACTCTAAAGGAGTTAATAATAATAACAGATATAAGTATATGGAGAAATTGATCGAATGGTAATTGTGCAAGAAATTAAAGTTTGAACATAGGAACAAATGGTATATGAAGAATCTATCCAGGAGAATAAGTCGCACAAACACCTCTGGGATTATGAGATACAAATGGAACACCTACGAGGAGCATACGACAAGTTTCCAGACTTTTTTCGTGTGGGCATTTAAAATTGTCGTAGACTCTTGAAAATTCACTATGTTATTGCTATACATCTTATAAGATTACTGACCAATTTTTTTATGATTTCAGGTTGAGATGAACAGCTACAGCAGCATTTGGAATACAGCCTACTAAAACCTGATTATCACAGCTGGTGAATTTCATAAATGCAATCTGACACTTTAGAAGAACGATATGCAATAAAATTATGTTTTAAACTTGGAAAAAATGCCAAAGAAACGTATGGAATGCTTTAAACTGCTTTTCGATCATCTTGCATGAATCGAGCATCAATTTTTGAGTGGCATTGGAGATTCAAGGAAGGCAGGGAGTCTGTGAGGGATGATGAGAGGTGTGGAAGGAGTAAGGAAGTCAATAGACCAGAGTTGATTGGCCATAGGGTTAGGGTTAAGATGTTGAGGTTTTAAGGGAGTTCAGGAAGAGCTAAGGCCAGCACTCTTCAAATCGGGACAGCGGCATTTCCAGCGGGACAATGCACCAGTACACAACTCCATCCTTGTCACAGACTATTTGAGCAAGATGGGCACAAAGACAGTTCGTCACCGTCCCTATAGTCCAGACATTGCTCCATGTGACTTTTGCTTATTCCCTAAGCTCAGAGGCTGTTGTTATGAGACTATTGAGGTGATGATAGAGGCTGTGAAGAAGGTCGTTGATACGCTCACACAAGAGGACTTTCATGGGGTATTCCAGAAGTTGTTGGAACGGTACAAGTGCATTGCAGCCGGAGGAGATTACTTCGAAGGGGACTAGAATCTCATGTGTGTACTATGAATAAAAGAGCCCATACGAAAAAGTCAGGAAACTTATCGTATGCACCTCGTAATATCGGCCAGGGGATCAGACCTAGTGAGAGCCAACAAAAGATAGAACCTGCCGAATTGTACACTTTGCTGTTTCAACAGACTACAGAGTAAAATTAAAAGAAAGCGAAAAGAGGGATAAATATGAGGACCTTGCTAGAGAGCTGATGAAACTATGGAAGAAAGAGGTGACGGAGATGCAAATTGTAATTAATACTCTTGGAACGATCCCGAAAGCTTGATCAAGTGACTGGAAATCTTAGAAATCAGAGGACAAGTGGAGACCATTCAAACTACAGCATTACTAAGATCGGCCAGAATACTGAGAAAAGGCCTGAACACTTGAAAAGACTTGCTTTCAATAAAACTCGAGTAACGAACGATCAACTTATGTTGGTTTGAAAAATCTCAAAGTAATAAAATAGTAATGAAAATCAAAGAAATCGGAAAGAGAGACTGGTACTTTGACTGTTTCAGAGAGCTAAAAAAATGCAACGTAACTCTAAGGTTACGATTGATACCAATTGTAATTGATGCACTTGGAACGATTCCTAAGGAGTTGGTAAGAGGGCTGGAAGTGTTGAAAATCAAAGGACGTGCCGAGACCACTCAAACTACAGCATTATTAAGATTGGCTTGAATACTGAAATGAGTCCTGGAGACTCGAGGAAACTTGCAGGAGACCACCTGCGTTAGCTGGTGTCGAATACTCACAAAGAGTAACCAAATGAGACATTCACATTGGCACAGTTATATGGTATCAAGTATTTATATTTTATACTAATCTGGGCCTTTAGGTCGAGTTTAGAATACGCTGATTGTATCTCTAATTGAGGGGAAAGACATCCAAAAAATGGTGGAGATCTGTATGATACTAAATTACATTTGATGATAGAGCACTGGTAAGTGAAGATTGTCTTTTCACTGATGTTACTCTATGGTCCACTCTAATATGAATTTGTGGTACCCATCCAAGTCCCAAATATGTATAAAAAAGATCTATTTCAAAATTATTCGTATTCGGTTAAAATACTTGATACAGTATATCTGTAAATTGTTTGAATAAAGTAAAGATATTAAAAGTTTAATTTTTCTGAGGATTTCATTAGCTACGAAAAAACAAAAAAATGTGCAAACAAATAATTATTTCTAAATTGAAATAGTTATTTAAAACAATATAATAATTAGTATTAGATCGGAATTTTTGAAATTATAGCAATGTGTGCAACTCATTTGTATTAGATAGGAATATTCGAGTTAAGTGTGTGCCTCCATTAAAACAAAACAAACAAAAAATACTAAACAAAAAGTTGTAAAAAAAAAAATTACAGAGAAAATATCAAAATAAATTTAGAATGAAATTGATTCCCTAAACTTTAGGTATAAAATAACACTTGTCATTTTGCTATACCGTTAAAAATCAATGAATTACTCAAATACTATTCATGCATTTATATGGTTTAAAGTGACTATTTCTACTTTACATTAATCATTGGTTTGCACACACTCGTATCGTTTCAAAACTTATCCACCACTAATAATTTTCATACAGACCTATTTGAAGCATTTATGGTACCGACAAAGTAACAGAAAATCTGGTAGTAATGGCACTGAAAAGTATCCCAGACTTCACAGAGGAACAAATTTGTAGCATTAGAACTGGATTCAATTTAGTGTCATGATGGCATATTCTAAGCCCTGCTTATGGGCGGAGTCATAACAAGAAAAAAATTAAGACAGAGAGAGAGAGCGAGTTGGGGGGGGTATGAAAAAATTAAGTAGGGTGAGAGATTCATTGAGATACTAATAGAGAGTGAAAGAGATTCCGATATATATATATATATATATATATATATATATATATATATATATATACACAACTATATATATATATATACTTGCAGAGGTAACCGGTCCACAATCAGACTAATAGGAACATCAGTGAGGGACATAGAAAGAGGGAATCCTGGAGATAGCTACGAATTAAAAATGTCCTTATTTGTTGTTGAAAGATTTCGCTTATTTATTCACGTCAACTGTATTCTTTTATTTTGTGAACTTTTTTCGTTTCAATCATTTTTAATTTATATTAAGACTATTTTTAAAAAATGTAACGCTATATAGGTGAAAGGATTAATCATTTTCGTTTCTCATAAATTTTCAATTTTTACAATTAGTTCTCCGTTAGAAAGTATTTTTTAGTTAATATTTTTTTAAAGTAGCATAGTTTTATTTAAAATTTTTATTTACTCTCTAAAACTTAAGGACAACAATCTAAAATTCTTGTATTTTTCTATTTACATTTAAATTATTTCTTACAAATATCACCCTAAAATCGTGAAAATATTAAAACATTATTATAATTTTATTTTCCAAAAATATTTTTAAAACGTTGTGAAAAAAATTGAATGAAGTCCTTAAATTCCTGTTGCGTTGCAGAGATGATAGAAATGTACTCGTTTAATTTATTTCCTTTTTACCCAATAAGAATGTGACAGTAAAAAAAAAATTAAGGATTAAAAATGAGTCTTTTTTTATGGAAAATTTTGCGTATTTATTTAAATGAAAAGTATTCGTTTATTCAATTAATTCATTTATTTGCTAAAAATTTTTTTGTTACTCTGATTAAAAATTAGTTCAATTTCTTCTTGGAAATATGGAATGTATTCGTGAAAAAATCAGCGTAAAAAATCAGTTAAAAAGTTAGCTTGGTTGAATTTTTTAATGTTTTAATTTTTCCTCTCTAAATATGTAACATTATTGATAGGTACAATAAAAAGAAGTTAAGAATAAAAACATTTGTCCTAACAATATTATTGTAGAAATTAAAAATTTCAAAGTTTTTGTAATATAATTTCTTTATTTAGTTTACATTTAAAATAGTATTTAAAAAACGTACCCACTTGCTTTGAAGTATTTTCATCATTTTTTGATTCTCTCAAAAATTAAGATCTATTTTTTTTTACAATTAGAACTAAATTAAAAGACAATAATTTTTAACAAACGCATTGAATTCAATGTTAGCCTATGGTATCCGTAAGTTATTTAAACAGGGTTTGGTGTCCTCGTAGTGTAATGGTTAAAGCGATGGACTGCGGAATCGTTGTTAGCGAATGCGTACTCCAGTCGCGCTATTACGTTCACTTTAGGACAAATACCCTTGGGAAAAGTATGAACCCCCTTATCCTCCCAGCAATAGGATAAATAGTACCACTATTGTTCTTCTAGGAGAGTGGCTTTGGCATTAAATAACCTGCAAAATTTAATATGCCATTAAACAACTAAACGAAACAGGGTGGGACTTACGAAGAAGAACTAAATACTTCCCATTTTTTGTACTTATGAAGAATCTTGAAGATTTCAACAAATCGATTGATTTTTGATCATTGAATAATATCATTTAATCAGTAGAAAACTAAATTAAATTTTATAATTTTGCTTACAATTAACATAAAGTGCATGCGCAATTTTGATATTTCCTGGTATCACTTTTCTGTGTTATAAGCCGACACGCATATAACAAAACAGTCGCAACTCCTAATATATCTATCTATCTATCTATCTATATACAGACAGACAGACATACAGACAGAAAGAGAGTGATACAGAGATAGCCTCAGCGGGAATATTGTTCAAAAGTGTGTTCTTATGTGCAAGCATCTAGTCTCACAGATGATAGACCATTTTAATTTCTTATTGAACCGGCGGGAATTCACCTTCATATTTGGAGTTTAAAGCCAATATCAAAGGCAGAGAAATAAACTTATTTCGAATTGATAAGTGTTTAGAAATTTAATTAGGAATCAAAGTCCCTGAAAATAACAGAAAAATTAGAATCTAAAGCGAATTCTGAGCAAAGTAGACAGATCGATATTCCTTACACCAACTAACATTCTAAATAAAAGCTATATTGTTTTGAGAGAAAAAGAACCAACCTCTTGACTTCCTCTACAGAAATGTATGTTGCTATGTCTAAAGCAGATGAATGATAAACCTTGTAGAAAATATTATCGTCAGTAATTCTAATTTTTTTCTGGAGAAAGTCTGATTAAAGTTAACGAATAGTATGTAACGTAAATCCGGATATTCAGGAGAGAGTAAGCAATTTAATAGCACTTATAACCCAGGGCATCGCCATGTAGAAGAGCTGGATAACAGAGAGAGAGAGAGAGAGAGAGAGAGAGAGAGAGAGAGAGAGAGAGTCCATTAAAGAAAAGAAAAGTAAAGACATAAATAATCCAGGAGAAAGAAAGAAAGAAAGAATGAAAGAAAGAAAGAAAGAAAGAAAAAAGAAAGAAAGTGCCAATTAAATAAAGAAAAAATAGTGATGCATAAGGCATAGAGAAAGAAAAAGACAGAAAGAATATGAGAGTCCATTTAAGGAAGAAAATCAGAGATTGATAAATAATCCAGGAAGGAGAAAGAGTGAGAATGACAAGGTACCGGGAAAAAAGAAATAAGAGAGCTCATTATAGAAAAGACAAAACAATATATAAATAATCTAGGGGAGAGAGTGTGTGTGTGTATGAGAGAGAGAGAGAGAGGTGGGGGAGAGTAGGATGATATAAGGAGGAAGAGAAAAAAGAGAGAGTGTTCATTAAAAGAAATAAAAAGAACAGAGGTAAATAAATGAATCAGAAGAAGAAAAGAGCAACTATTAATAAACAAATGAAAAAATATAAAACAATAATGCATGCGCAAGTTACAGAAAAAAAAAAGGGATTTGGATGAATAAAAAAACGATATAAAATGAAAAGACATAAACATAAAGAAACATAGAAGACGGATGGGTTGAAAATTGCTTCGTCAGAAAAACATCTCCCTTTTTTTCTTCGTTCGTCATTCACCGAATTTCCATTGTAATTTGCCATCGGCTGATATTGTTCAGAACGAGCCTTAGGTGTTTTCTCGTAAGCCCCCAAACTGACAACATCGCCTGGATGAAAGCAATGTTGCTTAAAATACAGCTGAGCTTGGCAGGTCACATTGCCAGAATGGAAAACCACCACTTCCGAAAGATTGCATTTTTTCGAAAAAGAAAGGTATAAAATACAGTGGACGGTGGAATGGCAAAGATACTACAAGCTGCAAACCATCACCAAAGCTATCTTTTTTGAAAAGGGACTTAGAGTCAGAAGAAGAAAAGAAATTGTTCTATATCCCCAAAAACAGAGTATAGATCTTATCAGTCACCGCGTAACCATATTAATCAAAGGACAGATTCATAAATATATACAGATTATCCTTTACAAGTTTAAAGAATTATATAACTTTTTACAAATCATCCTAATTCTTTATTTAAAAAAAGAACAAACAAATGCTATCATGATAAAAGTTACTTAAAATAAATATCCATGTTAGTATATAACACCTCTGTAGCCAAGTAAAATATCTTTCTTAGCTGTGATATCCGACTGATTAACACTTTTGTACATGAAGAAGAGGTACCATGATCTACCTTCTTAACCATTTAGCTGTCCAGTTAGATTTATTCGGGTTCAGAACTAATCAAAGAATAAATATCACCAAGTTGTTGAAAAAACTTGATTTTATTCGAGGCCTTTGGTGAGTAATGAGACCTATGTTACCATGACGTTTCATGGCTTAATAACTTGAAAGGAATATATATATATATATATGAAGGTAGCAGGAAAAAATATAATCCAAATAGGTGAATATATCATGATGTGAAGTCGACGTTAACGTTTCGGTTTTAATAACGATCATCAGGACTTGGATATAAAATAGTTCAAAATATCGATGGGTGATTGCTGAGAGGACAGGAGCAAATGAGAAATATACAACGAAAACATAGATAAACATGCACATAGCGTTCAAAATTCAAAAGTCATCAGAACGTGTTTGGCACGTGGAAAAATATTAGAAAATGTAGGATTTTTCAAAGAAACGAGACAAAACCTCCCGTTTATTGAGAAATACGCAACAAATAAGGTTTCATATGTATAGATCATTAGGAATCATCCATGTTAAATGTTATGTAAGAATGTATTTGGTATTAGTTTTTTTCCGAAAAGACAGTCTGAAAGTAAATATATCTATATATATATATATATATATATATAATTTAAAGTGGTTTATTGTGATTTACATTTATTTATGTACCTCGAATGGTCATTTCAGCACCAATAAATGTTATTCTATCTTTGATAATTTTTCTCTAATTATCTTTTCTGCATAATTCTATCATTCAAAATTTTTCAATCAAGCTCCACCGACGAGGCTTAGAATTTACAGTGTGTACAGCCACTTTATTGCAGTTACTCGCTTGTCCACTTTCATCCGGAGTTGTTTGACTCAGTTTGAAGAACCATGTATATGTAGTAGATTTCGAACCGCTAGACAAAGAAGGACTCGTAGATATATAAAAATATAATTTATATGTTTATTCTTCAACGGCGACAATTGTATGTAGTAGGGATACAGTCTGAGAGTGTTCGCACATATCTTTCTTCTGTGGCGGGGACCCTTACTGTGAAGTAGTGCAACCCCGGAGAACACACACGAGGAGCTGACAGGTCTGCTTGAGTGACCTGCGAGTCGCTCCCTTCAGTCCCAAAATTACAGACCTTATATTATCTTTTCAAGTCCCATGAGGAAGTATGAACATCCTCTTTGCCTCACGTATTTTTTTTTATTTATGGCTCGTTATCGGAACTTACATTTTTTCCGGTAATTTATTGATCTTATCAGGGAACGGAAATATCTGTCACTTTATCCATAGGCAATAAATTATATTCTTCGCATCCTCCTTTATTTTCTCCACTTTGTTGATGTTATCTTCCGACTGCATTGAATCCCCTTAGTTCATCGTCACCACCTAAGCTAGTATATTACATTATAATTTAAATAGGTATAATTGCACCATTTGTTATAACGGTCAAACTTCAATTCCTTTTAATATTTCCAGAGGATCACCTTTCCCAACCAGTCGTGCCAAGACTCATACTTCTTTTGCGCTAGCTTGCTATATATCAATAGATTAATCGTTTCGTTTTTGTCATCAGATAATTTACCCTTGCTATTCTTTTGCATATTATCAATTTTGCTTTTAATATAATTAGTTCCTATGGCGTTGTTTTGTACTGCTATTAGACGAGAATAAGTTTCTTTCTCAAGGTTTCTCATTGGTAAGCCTATCCAAGTATTTCCAGGTGAGATTTGGCCAGTTTGTCGCTTGGAATATTAATAGCATTATTATCCTCCCATTTTTGCTTCTTATTTTTTGTTCTATTTGTTCTTGCGTTGTCAGTACTGTTATTGGGGCGCTGTAATTGATCTTTCTTTGCTTTTTTTTTTATGTCCACGGATATCCATACATGCATCCACGCTATCTTAAATACTAGCCAGTCATTTTTTCTTCTTCTCTAGACACATATTATCCGTTTATGACCACTCTCTCATCTAAGGCCTTGTGCAACGTTATCAACTTTCTTCTCCTGAATTCCCCCCTTGTTCATTTCAAGAATAGTCCAGGGTATCTTACAGAGGGAGGGACTGACCTTTTTCTTTTGATGGTGTTTCTGCTGCTGAGCTTGGTTTCCCGAAAATTCCACGTTTGCCTGAAGTATGGTTTTCTTATTCTTTACATATCCGCTTGTATTATGCAGTCTGACTTCAATATTTCTAAGTATTAGTAATTTTCCTTTTCTAGTTACGTTCTGATTATTTCTTGATTTGACAGTTCAATTCCTCCCGTTATTTGTCTTTTTCCCCTTTTTTTTATTATCGATATGATGAAGTAGAACACTGATTCTTCGAATGAAAATTATTTTTAGTATCCAAATATCTACAACTGGCCTTCATATGATCACTGCTATCGTAGAGATATGGTAGTAAGTTCTCTATTTGGTATATGTATGTATATATATATATATATATATATATAGCATGGTGGTGTGTGGCTCAAATTACCCGTAATTGCTTTGGTTAAGCATATTTTTATTGAGGCGTATCCATATCACTCCCAATCCTATATATATATATATATATATATATGTGTGTGTGTGTGTGTGTGTGTGTGTGTGCGTGCGTGTTGTCGAAAAGTTATAAGCTTTACAATGACCAAAAAGCATTAGAGAACATTTTTGTTACGGTAACACACTTCCAGTTCTTTTTAACGAACCTTTGAAAAATCTGAATGACTTTTTTTTACGTTTATACGCGCACCAACAGACACACACACACACACACACACACACACACACACACACATATATATATATATATATATATATATATAAAGACAAAGAGACAGACAAAAACGAGAGAGAGACAAAGAGAAATGATTCGATATAAAGGAACTGGAACTGATGGATGTATTATTCCCCCCCCACTAAAAAAAAGAGAGAGAAATCACCTCCCACACAGATAGATAGATAGATTGATAGAGAGAGAGAGAGAGAGAGAGAGAGAGAGAGAGAGAGAGAGAGAGAGAGAATTCAGGTTGATAAAGAGTTGAATACCTTGATTTGAAAAAATTATGATAGACGCATTATCAATAGTGACTGATAGAAATAGTCCTAGGCTGAAAGACATAGCGAGCTAGCTAGCTAGCTAGATAGATCGATAGATAGATAGATAAACACTTGATTCATATATAACAACAGATCATTAAGATATACTTTTTTTCTTTTTACATAAAACTCTTTTGTACTGTAGATTTCATCCTATGATTTGTTTTTACATAAAAAAAAGTCTCGTACATTCAGTATGTATTTATATTTTTTATTTCTTGAAAAATCCTATTGATTTTTTTTCCTCAAATGTTTCTATGGCCAAAATGAAACACTCCTATAATCTCCTCGCATTGAAAACGTTAGCTATTGATTACGTTTAGACATTATTCATGTGAATCTAATGTTATGAACAGTTAAAAAAATATCAATGATATCTAAAAAGGGAACGCGACGTATTGTATCAAAATAGCAGGTAAATTCCAATTCATTTATTTCGATATTTTAAAGATAATTTCTTAGAAATGCGATGTTTTTCTGCGCGAAAGTAATTCTAGGGCGAGTCAAGAATTGAGCCATATTTTGATAACTTATTTACTTTATTATTCCATTGACTAACAAAGCAGCTGAGTCTTCATAGTAGGAAACATCGTGTTGCAACCTCTGAAGGAAAATTTCTGACAGGTTTTGATCCTGCGCTGATACGGTGGAAGGGAAGTGCTCTTTTACTGAAGTTTTCAATTCCTTTTGTTCTTGAAATGTCCTCGAACACAGGAAGTAGTAATCTGAGGGAATTAAATCTGGACTCTATGTATTTACCAATTCCCTCTACACGAGTCAATTTTTAAGCTTTTTAAGCTTAAAAAAAATTAGTTGGTATGAATTTAGAATTTTCCTTCTCCTAAACAGACTGTCATACCAAGGTCAAAGAAGTCAGTTTGCCCAACTATTTATTAATAAATGGAGCGGAAAGGGTCGGATTCAATATCTTTTCTAAGAGTTGGAGCACTATGTGAAATGCAAACGACCCTGTTCAGAATTTGCATTTGAGTAACTGTGTCTATTTTCTGAGACGGTATCCATTCCACCACGAAAAGTAAGTCTGAACAATATGTACAAATGCTGAGTGCGGATTCATTTTGTTTCACTTAAGTTCCTGGGGTTTCTCCCAGCTCATTTGAGTGGCATAAGGTCTGGCGTTGTGTAACGACAGAAGATCTCGGTTTTTATTTGTGTAAATTTCTGAGATGAATCTTGACAATTATTGTTTCTTAGAATATTCTTACGATTGACCTCATCTTTATTGTTATAATCACTACGTTTCGGCCGATATGTCCTTCTGACTGAAGAAGACCGAATGATATATTGGCCGAAACATCGTGATTATAACAATAAAGATAAGATCAATAGTCCGAATATTCTATGTTATAATAAGCTCAGTTTTTATTTATAAATAATGGACATTTTGTTACATAATGTCCAATATCCGCTCCAGCTATTTGAAGTACAGGTTGGTATCGATGGTTTGATCATCCGGAACTAACTCACATTGAATGTTACGCGCAGAAAACAAACATTTCAAAATTTCTTACTCGTTCAAGTATATTTTCTTGAAATTTCTTGAAATTTCGACACGTTTGATTACTAATATATACGGTGATTTCACAATAGCTAACGCTGGTGGTATTTCAGGGAAGTGTGAGTGACAGTAAGTCTTCTCAGATTTTGTAGAGTTGCTAGCATCCCATCAGCACTCTGCCTGATGTACTGGCTCATAGCCTTAAAATAACCAATGATTAGCTACTTCAACGGTTGATGACTAAATTGATTAATAAGTTGATTAATATTCAGAAGTATCTTATTTCGTTTGGCTATACAGCATTTTGACCCTCTTCTATTCCTTGTAAGTTTTATATTAATTATTCTTAACCTATTGTACTGTGTTTTTTTATATGTATCCGTTAGCACCGGATACTGGTGATAAATAAATATATCTCGCACACATTCAGCTCTGTGTATCATTCACCTCGACGATGCAACAGATCCCCAGGGCACATCTAAGTATTCTAATCAATCTTAACAATGACGTAGTCTGGGTGGTCTCTATTGCCCTCTGATTTCTAAATCACTGGGTCTGTAATCCAAACCTTTAGGGATCTTTCCGAACGCATCCGCTACGACTGGAATCATCGTCACCTCCATATTCCACTGTTATTTTAGTTCTCTGTCAAGGTCGAAATTGTTGCCTACTGGTTTTATTTTCACTTTGTTGCCTGCCGAAACAGTATGATCTACTTCTATGAACGTAAAGATTAAACGGTTGCATCTCAAAATCTCAGAGAATTTTATGCATCTTATTTTTTAGGAGAGATTCTAGTTTTGTGCATCATTTGGTCGTATGTTTAAATTTTATCTCTTGCACACTTACCACCGGATCACTTTTCCCATCCAGTCATACCAAGTCCTAAACTCACTTTATTAGTTTGCTACATTCGCTTATTATGTAATTAACCGGTCCATCTTTGTCGCCATATTACAGACACTTGCTAATCTGTTGCGTATAATCAATTTTCGATTTGATAAAATTGGACTTTATGGCTTTCTTTTGCGCTGCGATTAAAAGAGAATCAGTTTTTGTCTTGAAGTAACCCATTCATAGCAATGTATTCTCGTGTACACTCTTCCTAGTTAGTCACTTGAAGTATTCATACAGTTGTTTTTCTTCCCATTTCTGTTTTTCTTGTTTATTTCTGTTTGTTGTCATGTTGCCAGTGCTGTCACTGGCTGCTGTAATTAATCTTTTTTTGGTCTTTTTAGTGTATTATTCGGGTCCTTGCATTGTTCCAACCACACAATCCTTAAAACTTATGAATCTTCTACCGTCTTCTTTTCTTTTCTATCTATATCGTCTCTCGTGTGTAAGGCCTCCTTGTGCGTTTTCATCAATTTCATTGTCCCTTTTTCAATTTCTCTGAGTTCCTCTATAGTCTATTTTAAGAATGGTCCAGAGTATCTTGCATGGGAAATCGGAATATTGGAGGAAATAACTGGAATGGAAATTATTCGAAGATAAATAATTCTTTAGAATCAGCTGGTATTTGTAATTTGGCAGTTACGTGTTAATTGAAGAAGATTGATGTCATAATTAATAATTTTTAAGGTTTATATATAAGGACGGATTCTAAGATTCGGAGGGGAGACATGGAAGGAGACGATGAAGGCAGTGGTCACGGAACATTCACGTGCGCACAAACAGGTGGTAAGTAGAAAAATAACAACGGTCGTCTGTTTCTCGCTGTTCATTATCTGTCTTTCTTCTGCTGACACAAGCTTCTAGCACCATATTTCTATTTTCGACTGACTACAGGACAGATTACGCCAATCAATAAATTTTGTACTTACAAAACGAATGGAATCGTTTTTGGTTTGACCTTTTTTTGACGGTCATGTTACCACGGTCATGCTGATTGTTTAAGGGGTATCCTTAGAACCTTGTAAATTGTTCTGTAACGCGACAGACGTTTAAGTGGTGCCGTAACACTACAGTATTACGTCCCACAAGAAATAGTTATTAAATCCTAATATCTTTAGTTTTAAAAGAAAATGATGTTCTTAATTGAAACTTTTAGGAAGTAGTTACTTATTGGCGATACTACATTTATACACACATGCACATATGTGTGTGTGTGTGTGTGTGTGCGTGTGTATAAATATGCATGTGTGAGCATGTATGTGCGTGTGTGCGTGCGTGTGTATATGTATGTTTGTGTGTATGAGCATTTGTGTTAGTGCTTGTGCGAACGAGTGTATATGAATGCGAGTGTGTATGAATAGGTTCATTTTTATATTTCATTATCCTGAGTAGAAATGTAAACTTTGAAGGAAATAATGGCCATTTTCTTTCCTTTTAAAATATAAAAGACAAAGAAAATAACATAAACTATCGAGCAATAAATTTCGGTAACTTACTACAATATATTATGATAATTATTACTTATTGTTGTGCCTAATTTATATATTCAACTTAATCATGGAAAATATGAATTAATAAATTTATTAATTCTTCGAAATAATTGTATTTGCCGACAGATCAATAATTTACACAATTCATAGATGATTTTTAGGAAAATCAATAATACTAGAGTTATTTCATTAAGTATTGTCTTATTCTTTAATTGTAGACATTTTGAAAATAATCACATATTCTATTATTATCAAAGTACATCCTTCATAAATCATGGTGATTGGCTATTGTCATTCATTTTTACATTCTTCACTTACTCTCTCTATCTCTCTCACGGTCTTTTACCAGCTGTCTATATCTGTTAATAAGTATGTTTTTTATCTTTTATGTAAATCTAATTCTATTGTATATTTCTTGTTTTTTTTTAAACCAATGTCCGGTAACACTTCTATTTCTTTATAATTTAGGATTGCCTGATAATCGTTAAAGCGGTAAAATATCATTAACAATATTTGGTCCTATATGCTCTTATTCTGAAAGAGAAAGGATATTAAGATTTCCCCAAATATTGCTAAATGCAACATCCGCTTTCAAAAAGTAAATAATATTTACGTGTGTAAAGTTTCATTCGTTAAATACTTTATAATCATTAAAATATTTATTTATTTATATACGAGGATCATTAAATAAGATTCCAGCCTTTTTTCGTATGGGACCTTTTATTGATAGTACACGTATGAAACGCTAGTCCGCTTCGAAGTAATCTCCTCCGGCTGCAATGCACTTGTTGTACTGTTCCAAAAAATTATGGAAGGTCCCATGGAAGTCCTCTTGTGTGAGCGTGTCAATAACCTTCGTCACAACCTCTTTCATCTCTTCAATTGTCTCATATCGACAGCCTCTGATCTTAGGGAATAAGCAAAAGTCACAGGGAGCAAGGTCTGGACTATAGGGAGGGTGACGAACTGTCTTGATGCCCATCTTGCTCAAATAGTCTGTGACAAGGATGGAGTTGTGGACTGGTGTATTGTCCTGGTGGAAATGCCACTGACCCGATTTGAAGATTGCTGATCTCTTTCCTAGGAATCTCTTCCTGAACTCCCTTAAAACCTCAACATATTAACCCTAACCCTAACCATTTGGCCAATCAACTCTGGTCTATTGACTTCCTTACTCCTCCCACATCTCTCATCACCTCTCACAGACTCCTTGCCTCCTTGAATTTCTTATGCCACTCAAAAACTGATGCTCGATTCATGCAAGATGGTCGAAAAGTAGTCTGAAGCATTCCATGTTTCTGTGGCATTTTTTCTAAGTTTGAAAGAGAATTTTACTGCATATCGTTCTTCTAAAGTGTCCTCACATCCAGATTGCATTTTTGAAATTCACCACCTGTGACAATCAGGCTTTAGAAGGGTGTATTCCAATTTCTGATGTAGCTGTTCATTTGAACCTGAAATCATAAAAATTAGCCAGTCATCTCATAATATGTATAGCAATAACATAGTGAATTTTCAAGAGTCTACGACAATTTTAAATGCCTGTACAAAAAAGTCTGGAAACTTATTGAAGGCCCCACGTATAATAAATTCTTAAGTTTTTCATATCTTTTTTAAATTTAAGATTTTAAAAAAAATTATTTAAATGTATTATTATTTTTGTTCTCTTTAGAGAGTTTTTCACATTATTATTTAGTAGTAGTAGTATTTTATTCTGTTGAAATGAAAACACTTTCATAAAACACAAAATATTATAAAGTATCTGTCACATTGACCCATATACATTCATACATACAAAAATAATAAAGAAATGTAAACCCATTTATAATAGACTGAGGAAAGTCTGGCGATTCTTAATTTGAACAGTAGCGAGAATCTAATGTAGTTCTATGCTTGTCAGGATTCCTGATTGTTGCATTGGTTCTATGACTACTACATGCATTTCCGGATAATTAGCTTATCAACTCCCTCTCTGCCCACATTGCGTTTGAAAGATCCATAGATTGGGGATGACATAATCTTCGAACAAGTTGCCTGAGTGTTGGCAACACAAAGACTAGAAAAACTCTCCGTTGAAAATTAACAATTACGTATTGAAAAACAATATATATATATATATATATATATATATGGAAAGAAATTGTCGCTTTTGTTGTGCTTGAGATGTAGACAATTGAGGTATTTGGCTGGTGCAGTTTTTCTATCTTCTTCAATTTTTCAGAGAGTGAGGCTTTTATGGAGAGGCTTTATTCACCGGAGAGATTACTTTTCTGCTTCTCCTGTCAGTGGTGTAGCCATTGGGACTTTTCCCTCCTCTAACCCTAAAAACATCTTTTTTTTTATAGAGGATTCCCTTGGGAACAAACATCCCCGATTGACTAACCAATCACACATCATTTCGTATACTTTTACTATTTTTTTTCATTCAATCAAACCCCAATAAAGAGGCTTGGTTAATTAAGGATCCCAGCCTACGCCTAGTGGAGTCCTATCTCTTTTAACTTTCACCAAAATAAAAACTAAAGATGTGATCTTTTAACCCCAACAGGTGGGGGCCAGAGATGTCAGTATTTACATTGGGTCAACGCACTGACAAACCCCGAAGCCTGTTAACCTTTTGTTTTAACAATCTGAAAGTTAGGTTAGTACTGACCTTTGAAACTGACTTTTCAATTTCTTTGAGAGTATATAATTTTTTTTTATATTGTTATTTAAAGAAAATTACATTTTCCTGAATAAAAAATATTATCACACTCTGAGCTGTTGAGAAATGATTTATCGTTATTGTTTAAAAGAGCGTAAATATTTTGTTTCGAGATTTTTCAATTATATATAGTTCGATTTTTATTTGACTATATCTATATACCTGACTGGCAATCCAAATAAAGCCACATTATCAAACCTCTCAGAAAGAAACAAAAAAAAAACTGATAAAAACAATGAAATAGAACCGAACTTAGAAATCACTCATCAGGTACAATCAAATTCCCTAGGTATTTTAGTAAACAAATTAAAACTACAATTTCTGGAGTTCGCCCTAATTACATAATATCAAATTTTGAAAGAATAACTGGTCTTTTAAATATATATATATATATATATATATATATATATATATATATATATATATATATATATATATATATATATATATATATATATATATTCGTTTTCAACCAAATTATTATCAAAACAAGACACAGCAACATTGAATAGAAAGAAGTGAAACAATAGATGATGTTTCAATAATAATGTTCAATTATATTTGATTGCATTATTAATGGAATATAAACTATATTACTGTTCGACAATAATCTAAAATTATATCTGCTAGCAATATAGTAATCAGGAAACAGATTTGCCAATAATTATCGAATTCAACAAATTTTATTAACTCCCAAACGACAAACGTTCAATGCCTGTTTCCATGACGAATAACGTCCACAAATTCCATTGTCATTAAAAATAAATGGATAAAATATAATAATAATAGTATATATATATCATCATCATCATCATCATATCGTGCTGGCAGCACGGATATCCCTGACCCTCTCTCGCCACTCCTCCCTATCGTTCATCGCCCTAGGTAGATCTTCAGGACAACAACCTGTATCCTCACATAGCTGCTGAAAGTACGTTCGTGCTGGTCGTCCTGCTTTTGCGCGGCCATGTGTGGGGATCCATAAGAGTACATCTCTTATGAGTTCATCTCTGCTTCTCCAGCAATGTCCTGCATGTCTGGTTCGCCTAACTTGAATAGTTTTCGTGATAGGGGGCAGGTGGCCGTACAGTTGGTGTCTTGTGGGGGGGGTGTTTGTGTGTGTGTGTGTGTTTGTGTGTGTGTTACCAAACCCTTTGCTCAAGCAGAATGCAATGCAAAGTCAATATAAAGCGGAATTTAACTGGCTTGAATTCAGAGTTTATCTCCATCTAGCCTGGTCGACCTATCAAATTTAAAGAACGTAGTCTGCCCTACTATTTATCCATAGCTTAAGGGAGAATAGTTTTACTCATATTTTTGGAAGAATAATACCAACGGATTGGGTGATCCGTTTGTATATCAATATCTCAGATAATTTTATGCATTTCATTCTCTAGTATAGATAGTAGTTTGTGCTTGTATCATTTTTCAGCTTTGCGAGATTCTAGTCACTTGCACAGTTCCTAGTAGATAACATTTCCTACTCAATTATACCTGCTTTTAAGATCCGTCCTGGATTTGAACTCTGGTCCGCGTGTCCATTTCCTACGATAGTAACCATTCATCATCATCATCACATCGCGCTGGTAGCACGGATATCACTGACCCTCTCTCGCCACTCCTCCCTATCGTTCATCGCCCTAGGTAGGTCTTCAGGACAGCATCCCGTATCCTCACATAGCCGCTGAATGTATGTTCGTGCTGGTCGTCCTGCTTTTGCTCGGTCATGTGTGGGGGTCCATAAGAGTTCATCTCTTATGAGTTCGTCCCTGCTTCTCCAGCAGTGTCCTGCATGTCTGGTTCGTCTAACTTGAATAGTTTTCGTGATAGGGGACAGGTGGCCGTACAGTTGGTGTCTTGTTGGGTGTTGCCGCCAGGACTTGTTTAAGATTGCACGTAGCATTCTTGAGTGATTGCCGTCTAGCTTATTTTCCAGCCGTCTTGTTAGCGTCCATGTAGTGTAGCCATTTAGCAGTATCGATGTGACCGCTGCCTGGAAGAAACTGCATTTCATTTTATCGGTTAGGTCTGATTTCCATATAATCGATAGCCTATTGATAGCTATCCATCCTTTCGTTAACCTGGTTTCGATGTCCTTTTCAGTTGATTCGACGCTGCTTCCTAGGTATGTGAATTTGTCTACTAGTTTAAGAAGGGTTCCTTCTAGAGTGGAGATGTCCCCCGTTTGATTATAGCACATATATTCCGTTTTGTGTGCATTACCATAGAGGCCTATGCTTGTTGCTGCTCGTTCCAAACTATGCAGTAGTGTTTTGGCTTGGTCAGGTGTATTTGCCAGTATCGCTATGTCAGAACGGCGTAGTCAGCGTCGGTAATTGTTGTTGCAGAGTATCTTCTGCTTCTTTTCTTCGTCAGTTCGAAGCCATTCTCTCTGATTTTGTCAATCGATGTTCTAAGTACGTAGTATAGACAAAGGATAAAGAGGTACGGGGCCAGCGTGTCCCCTTGTATAACTCCTGCTACAATGTCAAAGTATTCTGTGTCTCCATCTGGTGATCGTACTTTTACTTTAGTGTTTCTATAGAGAATCGTTATTGCCGCTACGGTTTCTTTAGGTATGCCGTACGCTAGTAGGATTTGTTCCATCTTTCCTCTGTGAATGGAATCGGAAGCCTTGGTAAAGTCAACAAATATTAATGTCGCTTGTAGGTTTTTTGCCCGTACACCTTCAAGGATTCTACGGATGGTTAATATTTGTGAGGTCGTGGATCTATTTCTTCGGAAGCCATTTTGTTTTTTTCTAAGTATGTTGTCGATTTTGGGTTCTATGCGGTTTCGTAGTAGGGCATTGTAGATTATGGCTGCTATGGATGTAAGTGTTATGCCTCGGTAGTTTTTGGCAAATCCGAGGTCCCCCTTTTTAGGGAAGGGGAGTATGCATCCCTTCATCCATCTATCTATCGGATTTTGATTGTATACTGCGTTGCAGTGTCGGAGCAGTATGTCGTCGAATTGTCTGGTCTTCCATACTTGCGGGGGAATTTCGTCCAGCCCTGCAGCTTTCCTATTTTTAATTTTTCTGAGAACCGAGTCGAGTTCTTCTTGTGTGAACGGTCCTAGGTTAATGTCTAATTGTTTGCTAATTATTCTGGTGATTGGTTCATGTGTTATTTTCGGTGGGTTTTCTAGTAAGTTTTCGAAGTGCTGTTTCCACAGTTTTATTCTTTCTTGTTGCTTTGCTGCTTTCAGTTTTGCTTTGGCTGTGTTCTTTCTTCTACTCACTTCGTTTATTGTTTGCCAGGCTATCCTAGATTGTCTATCTTCCACCGAGTCTCTAATCTTATCTATCTGATTTTGAATGTATTCTGTCTGTTCCTTTATATATATGCCTGCTAATTGATATTGTGCCGTTTTTAGTTTTAAGGCATTTGTGTTTGTTGGGTTTTTTCGATAGTTTTTGGAGGCTGTTTTCACTAGTGCACGTTTGTCTCTCACCGCTAAAGTTTCCCATGGGACTCTATATTTGGTTTTGAGTTTTGTTGGAATGCATTTCGCTGCTGCCTCGAGGTGTGCATTGACGAAATTTTCATATTCGTCGTTTGGTGTACTTTTTTCCGTCTTTTCTTGTAGTGTTTCGAATCTGTTTCTTAATTCTAAAACGTATTTATCTCTTATATCTCTGTTGTTCAATAGGGCCCAGTCATAGTGTTTGGTGGTCGCTGTTCGTCGGCGTTTTTTCGTAGGCTTAGCAATATTGTCGCCGTGACTATTCGGTGATCGGTGGACACACCCTTAAAAGAGGAGTATGCCTCGCAATTCATTGCACTATATTTTTTTTAATGAATATCTTCGTCTCTCTCTCCCTCTTTCTCTCTCTCTCTCTCTCTGTATATATATATAAATATATATGTATGCATATATATATATATACATATACTAATCTAATATCTACTAGTATTCACGGTACCAGAAAAAAACAAAAAAAAACCTGGCCAGGAACAAGGGAAAAAAGTATCTCGAATCACCGCCCAGGGGAAAAAGAAAAAAGTCTTTTGGGTAAAAAAGAAAGAAAAGGCCAACCTCGTCCGACTCCTTGAAAAAAATCAAGGGGTAATTAGTCAGTGGTCAAAAGAAAACCAAAAAACCCTCCGCGAATGCTGCAATGCTACAATTACTAAAGTGCTCAACACAATACAATGGAGCCAATTATAGAATTAACTTAAATCGCGAGTCGAAAATCTTCAACTAAAGTTTCACCTTAACGGATCATCAGGAAGTTTACTTTCGAAAGTAAACTTCCTGATCATCCGTTAAGGTGAAACTTTAGTAGAAGATTTTCGACTCGCGATTTAAGTTAATTCAATATATATAATATATATATATATATATATATATATATATATATATATATATATATATCCAACTGAGTTTATTATTGCATTCAAAGAATAATTTAAGATGGTTATGAAGTTTTAAATACCAATTATATACAGTTCGCTACCACCATTATTGATTTGATTTTTAAATCCCATTAAACCTTTTAGGATACATACATACATACATACATGTGTGTGTGTTTGTGTGTTCGTGTGAGTGTATCGTTGTTTAATTGTGTATGTGTGTATGCGTATAAATGTGTATGAGTGTGTTTGCTTTCCGTATATCACTGTTGGAAAAGTGTATTTACTTTAAAGTTAATATAATGAATAAAAATAATAACATTCTGGTCCATGACAAGAATTCAATTTCCGCTTCAGCATAATTGAAGCAAAAGAATTTTTCTCATTGGATTACATTAATTAAATCATATGTTTAAACGATAGAATTGTTTTATAGAAAAGTTTCTCTCTTTCTGATTAATAAGACACTGATTAAAAATAAACATTCCTTCGTTATCACATCAGCGTTTTCAGCTTATATTTTCTGACAAAAATATTTTCTTTGCTTTTGCCAAAAATCCTTGCTTAACAAGAATTCTTTCATATACCGACGGTAGTGAAAAATGTCAACATTTTCCTATTAAAATATGTAAATTGTATATTTTATTAAATAATTGCATTGAATTCTCGACATAATTCAATATATTTTGCAAAATCTTAGAGCAAATTGGGTATTATTAGCGAGCAATGACTCTATTCTAACCATTCTACTGGATGTACACTCACTCCAAAGAAATTCGGACAGCATAATGGAATGCATAAAATTATCATGGATAATAGAATAAGTGAGCTGAGTTCAAAATCTGTTCAAGGCTGTGTTGACTTGGCTGTAATACCACCTGGAATACATGAATACATTATTTATGGCCCGCTGGAATGATAGAATCAATTAGACAAGTTCTTTCATTGTTTTTAAAGAATACGAAATTTGGTTTTCTCATTGGAATTGGGTGATCCGTTTGTATATCAATATCTCAGATAATTTTATGCATTTCATTCTCTAGTATAGTTAATAGTTTGTGCCTGTATTATTTTTCAGCTTTGCGAGATTCTAGTCACTTGCATAGTTCCTAGTAGATAACATTTCCTACTCAATTATACCTGCTTTTGAATTTCTTTTATACCAGTTTACAGCATTCGTTTACACGATTAACTGTTTCTCTCTGTCACAACATAACTAGATTTGTCATTCTTCTACGTATTATCAATTTTTGCTTAAACGTAATTACTTATAACATTATTTTTGCTGTTATAAAAAGAGATTCACTTATTCTCGTGAGATTTTCCCTTCTGAGCCATTTCTGAGTCATCTCATGTGCAATTTTCATAGTTTTTCGCTTTAGTTATTTTTCTTCTTATTTTAAGTTTATATATATATATATATATATATATATATATATATATATATATATATATATATATTGTTTTTGTTTTTCTGTCTACGTTACTGATGATGTTATTCCTGTTGTTAGTTGCAGTAATCTTTCTTTCCTTTTTGCTGTTTCTTTTTTCTCTAATCTTCAAATCTCTGATATGTTACATTTTATTTTTTATCATTGATAGAGGCTATGTCATCCGTCGTGTAATGGTTTGTGCACCGTCATCAGTTTCTTTGGTCTTTGATTATTATTTTACTCCTCTGAGTGTTTTTCTCACCAACGTTAGCTGGTGATTTTTCTCTGAGGTTTGAGTAACTGCAAGCCTCCACAAGTCCCCAGGACTCTTCCCAGTATTTAGGTCGATCTTAGTAATACTGTTGTCTGGATAGTCTTCTTCTTCTAAAATTATTAGTATTACGTTTGATCAATGTGAGTTTTTCACGTTAGCATTAGCTAGTTGTATTTAACTTGAATCCGAGTGACGGTAAGTCTCCTCAGGTTTGCAGGACTTTTCTGAGTATTAAAGCTGATCTTAACAATGATGTCGTCTGGATGATCTCGATTCTTCGTCTCATTTCTAAATCTTACAGTCTTTTTTTCAAAGCTTTTGAGGACTGTTCCAAGGCCACAATCTACAATTGTTATCATCATTACCCTCAAGAATCCACTGTTATTTTTAAAGTTACCAAGCAAGTTTCAGTATATTTCTATCTTTTTGCTTTCTTTAGGAACACCAAAATCCACAAGATGACAAGTTCTTTTTTTTTTTTTTGATAATCCCCTCAAAGTCTTGTCTTCTGGTCGGAATTAGGTGAACCATAGGCATTTCAAAATCCTAGAGAATTTTATGCATCTCATTTTCTTGAACGGATCCTGGCTTCTACGTAAATCATTTGGTTGTATAGTCAAATTTTAATCTCACACACAATTCTCTGTGGATCGCTACCAACTCGTTTCTAGTTTTGTATTCGTTTTGTGCAAATATGCTGAATTCGTTTCTCATATGATTAGCAGTTTCATATTTGTTTTAAAAAAAAACAGACTTGATATTCTGTTACATATCAGAAATTTTCGCTTCAATATAATTGGTTATTATGGCGTTGTTTTCTGCTGCTATTAAAATAGATTCAGTCTTTATCTAGAGGTTTTCTTTCTTAGCTATGTTCACGTATTCTCATGTGTGATTTCGCCAGTTTTTTCCATTATTATTATTATTGTTATTTACTCCTTGAGAGTTTTTCCCGTTAGCTGATCGTCTTTCACAAGATATTGAGTGATAACATGTCTTTTCAAGTCTCCAGGACTCTTCTCAGTATTCTGGCCGATCTAAAAAATGCTGTAGTTTCGATGATTTCCACTCATCCTCTAATTTCCAAATCCACCAGTCCATGTACCAATCCTTTAGTGACTGCACCTAGAGCTTTAGTGACTGCACCAATTACAATTGGTACTATTTACCCAACCCCTCCGCTCGGGCAGGATATAACACAAGGTCAATTTTTAAGCGGAGTTTAACAGGTTTGAATTCAGAGTTTTCCTTCTCCTAGACTAGTTGCCTCACCAAGGCTGAAGAACCTAGTCCGTCCTACTATTTACCCATAGCTGGAGGGAGAATAAGGGGGTTCATACCTTTCCCAAGGGTATTTGCCCGAAAGTGAACGTAATAGCCCGACTGGAGTACGAACTCGCGTACTACGATTCCGCAGTGCATCGCTTTAACCATTACACCACGCGGACACCCCATCACTTGGTATCCCCATCACTTTCATGTTCAATAGTTTTTAAATTCCTTAACAAAGTCTTGGTACATACCATTCTTTTCGATCTCTTACAAATTTACTCTGTGGTCAGCCGGGATAGCAAATTTCACAATCCTAGAATATTTTTTTGTTGATTTTTAGTAGGTCCAGTCGTTTGGCTGTGATTAGGTGATCCGTTTGTATCTCAAAATCCCAGAGGAGTTTGTGCATCTCATTCTCCAGGACAGATTCTGGGTTTTGAATACACCATTTGTTTGTATGGTCAAATTTAAATTTCTTGCATAGTTCTCAGATCATTTTGCCCACCCAGTCGTGCCTAGTCTTATACTCTTTCTTTGCTAATTAGCTGCACCTACTTGATTGATCTTTTCATCTCTATCAGCACATAACATACATTTGCAGTTTTGCTGCGTCTTACCAACTCTTGATTCGATATGGTTGGTCCTTATGGCGTTGTTTTGTGCTTCTATTAGGATTTCTCTTGAGGTTTCCCTTACAATGCCACGTCCACGTTGTCGCTTCTTAGTCGCTTAAAACGTCCATAGAGTTGTTTTACTTTCCATTTTTGTTTTCTGGTTATTTCCGGTCTCCTGGTCCTCGTGTCGTCAGTTTTGTTTCGGTTTGCTGTGATCAGTCTTCCTCAGCGTTTTTCTATGTAGTCTTCGAGTCGTTATATTGATGTGTCAAAGCTGTTTTCAGTGCTGGCAAGTCTTCTTCCTTCTTTTCGAAACACATAGAGTCTGTCAACGTCATCTCTAGTATGCAAGACCGTATGCATCGTCATTAATTTTCTTGTTCCATTGTTCATTTGTTTAAGGTTTTCTTTGGTTCACTTCAAGAATGGTCCCGAGTATCTTTCGAGGAGGACAGCTCAGGTATTTATCCATTTGGTAAGGATCCGGCTATTAATTGCGCAAATTATTGATATCAAAAACAGATACTATTGGTAAATTATTTGTATTAAAAAGCAGTTACTGTTCTTAATATAAAATGTAGTTGCTTCGAGTGTTGATGCTATGCAACTAGTGAAGGAGAAGAAAAAAAATTAAATTCAAATCATATAGAAGGCAGTTGAAACTACTGCAGCTCTTTCAAGAGCATTCTTAGTATCTTAGAGTTTCCTGTGTAGATATATATTCTCAGAGAGAAAAAGTAGAAATCTTTAATAAGGACTTTGAAGATGAAATCTCAAATCTTTGTGTCCTTACCTTAAGAGTTAGTCATTGTAGAGATAAGGTTCGGTTAGTCGCCACACACAAAAAAAACTACGTTACATATACAGTAATGAACATTTCTACTAATGACAAATACGCATTTTCTATTTCACGTTAATCACTTGCCCAGGTTTATGCAACATATCCACTGACTGTATCACTGCACAGGAGTAAGACCCCCCACTACTGAATGTTCTTTCTGTGACGCTAAACTATTCAATGGCGAGGCTCCAGTAATGCTGGGGCGTGGGGAATGCGAAAAACCCCATCATTGCCATCGTTCCCAGCTTCACTCTGCCTTGGGGTGATAGCACTTGATAGTGTCCTATCTATGGGTAAAAAAGAACTAAAATATATACCTATGCTAAATTGAATGTTTGAAATAGATCTGTTTTGACATTTAAACTGTGCACTGGTTGACATCGTTCTCTCGTCAGTGAATCATTCTCACCTTTTTTATATTATATATTGGTTAATTCTCGTTGTGTAATGGTTATCGTCGTAGGAAATGGATACATCGACCCGAGTTCAAATTCTTAGGCTGTAAGTATTTTCATTGAGCCTTAAAATCCCCTGAGAAAAGTATGAATACCACTATTCTCCCTTCAGGTATGAGTAAATAGTAGGGCAAACTGCATTTTTTTACTGTGTGGCAATCGATTTAGGAGGAAATCTCTGAATTCACTGTTAGACCTGCAAATGTTTCTCTTTTCAGTTCAATTTTTCTGCGTTAATTTTCGACAATGATTTATCAATATTAATTTTTGACCATATTCTTCCTACCACTATTTATCCAGAATAATTTTCTACACGAAGTTTTTAAAAACAATTTTTGACAATAAACATTTAACAACAATTTATCTGGAATAATTTCTACATTAGTTTATCTGCAACAATTTTTGACAATTCATACTTGACTAAAATCTCTCGGCAGTAATATATCTGGAATAATATTCCATAATTTCTCGACAATAATTTTCTACAATAATTTATTATCAACGATATTTTACATAACTCTTTCTAAAACAATTCATCTGGAATGATTTCTACAATAACTAATCAATAACAATTTTTGACAGTGATTTTTCTACAAAATTTTTTTTTGAATAATTTTCTACAGTAATTAATCCGAAAAGGTTTTGACCATAATCTTTCTAGAACAATTTAATTACAATAATTCTTCTTCAATAATTTATCAACAATATTTTTTCTGTAACAATTCTGTTTTCTGTAACAATTCTGCAGCAATAATTTTTACAATAATTTATCAACAACAATTATGACGATTATCTCCCGAGAACAATTTATCTGCAATAATTTCAACGATAAATTTTTAAATAAGATATTTTCTCACATTTTTAAATAAGATATTTTCTCTCATAACTTATCTGGAATAAAATCCAACAATAATTTATCAAAGCGATTTCTTTACACCACATTTTCCCCAAATAATTTATCTGGAATAATTTTTACAATCGAAACAATTTTTTACACCAATTTTTCCAAAACAATTTATCTGGAATAGTTTCTACAACAATTTATCTACAATAATTTTGACAATAATCATTCTTGGACAATTTATCTAGAAAAATTATAAACTAACGTTTTCCAACAATTTTTGACAATAAACCTCCTAAAACAAGTTGAATGGAATAATTTTCTACTATAATTTATCGACAATAATTTTTGAATCAGTCTTTCTGCAGTTATTTGTCTGGAACAATTATTTTCAAAATCTATCAACAATAATTTTCGACAATAATCTTTCTAGTGCATTTTATCTGGAATAAGTTTCTCCACTAATGTATCCGGAATAATTTCTATACTTTATCCGCAATAACTTTTGATAATAATCTTTCTGCTTCAGTTGATCATTAATAATTGACTGCAATAATTCATATTTGACTAAAATCTTTCTGCAGTGATATATCTGGAATAATTTTCTATAATAATTTCTCTACAATAATTTTCTACAATAATTTATTATCATGGATATTTCACATTACTCTTTCTAAAACAATTTATCTAGAATGATTTTTACAATAACTAATCAATAACAATTTTTTACAGTAATTTTTCTAGAACAATTTTTCTTGAATAAATTTCTACAGTAATTAAGCAAAAAAAATTTTGACCATAATCTTTCTAGAACAATTTAATTACAATGATTCTTCTTCAATAATTTATCAAGAATATATTTTCAAAACTCATCACCTTTTGGAGTTATTTAGAAACTAATATGCTATTAAAAGGTTCCACCTCCCAATAGCAATCACCGAAAATAGGTGGTTTGGTTTGGTTTGGTTTGGATTGTTTTTATGGTTTATCAACTATTGCACGTCATTTAAAGCCAAATTCATTTTTATACTAATAAACAGTTCTATTTCAAACAATTTAGTATAGCATAATTATACTGTTTAGTTCTATTTAACCCTATCAGTAGTTACCTCTCAGTGCAAGAATGGACCTAGGAGCGATGGCAATACATGGGTACTCTGTATTCCCCAAAGCTCCTGTGTCCCTGGAGCCTCACCATCAGTTTGTTTAATGTCGTTCGTATGTAGGACACTCTTTTGGGGAGTCTCTGTGAGGATGCAGTTGGTGTAATATGCAGCCTCAACCGACTGGGGTAAAAAAATTGTTGGTCCAAGATTTTGATGTCTTTGTGTTCTGAGATGGGCACTGCCATCGTCATAACTCAAAGAAAAAATATTTTATGCAAAATTTACCAAGATGTGTCTTAAAAGAAAAGAGAAAAGTTGAAATAGAAAGGAAACTAAAACGAAGTTACAATCTTCAATCTTATTAGAATAATATAAAATATCCAAGTACAGTTGTCTAACGACAGCAGAAGAATGGGGAATGATAACCATTCATATCTCAATAAATTTTCTTTTACAGCTATCTATTTCTGTTTCTGGCAGTCAGGTTTCGGTTCCTTTCCAAGTATGGGAGGATTTCTACACGTAATCCGGTTACGAAGATAATGTTTTTCTATCTTTTGAAAAGACAGCTGCAGATAAAACTAGTTAAAAATAGAACTATATATATATTTTTTATGTATATGTATGTATGTGTAGGGGTGTAGGTTTCTACTGGTTGATTCATGGCTCAGTAATTCCAGCAATTTTACGCAGAATAGCATCTGCTATTTTTGCAAAGATCTACATCACTGTCAGAGATGTCAAGACTGTATTCTTGAGGAATAATCCAGTCGTGACCAATGTCAGCTTTGGTTTACGTCAGTAGTAAAGCTTTGGGTTTATTTTCGTCTGTTTTTCAGGCATGTCTTTGATTTTCACGCTGGGTTGTGTAAATATAGAGTTTTGTGCGAGAACAACCAGCATTTGGAAACAACGAAAGAGGCCTTTGTAGATATTGCAAAATTCAACTTTGTCTTGTAGAAGATTCTCTGTGCTCCAGAAATTGTGACTGCCATCTAAATACCTAGGTCAATCAGCTTCCGAAATCCGGATTTAAAATCGAAGCTTTTACGTTGAGTGAAACTCTGTTAACTTGTGCTAATGGGATTTTTTTTTCAGTCAATACGCTTTCCTAAAAATTAAATGATGTTCTGAGTAAGACAATTGACAGCATCTGGAGGGTGATGCTCAAGTTCATTAACTCTGTGGCGTGTCCTCAGGTTTCCTCTAACCCAAAGTAATACGACCTACTATAGTCTATTTGATGGATCTCATAAAGCTGTTTAAAATGATAAGTACTTAATTAGAATATCTGTATTAAGGATATCTATAGGAACTAATTGTTTACTAAGTTTTATAAGTTACTTAAAATCATACAATTTCTAATAGATTATTCGAATTAAATAGGAATAATTGCCAACATACAACTGTGCAAATAAATGATTATGAATAATCAAACAAAATGCCATAAAAAAATTGCAAAGGAAAATCGAAAATATAGTTGATTACGGTTTACCATCAACAAATGAATTGAAATTCTGTATTGAATGGCCTATAAGGAGTTGCTATGCCGCTAATCAAATAAACCAAAGGAAAAGTTTAATTTTATGCATATCAAATTGATTGACATAAAAAATGCTTGGCAGTGTTTGATGTAGCGTGTTGTTAACATTTTAGATAGTGTACATGATGATATGCCAGTCTTAATAAAAAATTGTTTGCATGCAAAATCATCATTGGACTTTAGTATTTGTGCCAAGAAATATATATATATATATAGGGCACAATATTTTCTGCCCTGTTAATCTAGATAGAATTATGTGAGCAGCATGTTTTCTACATTTTTAACCTAGATACATTTATCAGTGCAGCATGTTTTCAGCCCACTTAATCTTGATAGATATATCTGGGGCAGCACTTTTTTCTGCCTGTTAATCTTGATAGATATATCTGGGGCAGTATGTCTTCCGCCCTGCTAATCTTGATATCAACATCTGGGCAGCATGTTTTCTGTCCTGTTAATCTTGATACATATATCTGGGCGCCTGTTTTTTGCCTTGTTATTCTTGATGCGTATATCTGGGCAGCATGTTTTCTGCTCTGTTAATCTTAATAGATATATCTGGTGCAGCATGTCTTCTGCCCAGCTAATCTTGACATAAATATCTGGGCAGCATGTTTTCTGTCCTGTTGATCATGAAATATATATATATATATGCCCTGGTAATCTTGATACATATATCTGAGCAGTACATTATTCATATTTTTTATATCACTATTGTCGATGAAATAGTGTAATATGTTAATTAATAGCTTATAAAACTGTTAGATAAAAATTAAAATATTTTATATTTTCAATTAGAGCCGGGTGAAGGGATCGGGCACGGGTGTGAGAATTTTAAACACTTGAAATGTCTATTTCTTACAGAATTCCAACTAAAATTTGCTAGATCTGAATATATTCCCTATCTATCTACCTATCTATCTATCTATCCCTGTTTCTCTTTCTCTCCATGTTTTTCACTATTTCGAGCTTTCTGTCTCTGTATCTCTCTCTCGATCTATCACTCCTGATCCATTAATATCTATCTATCTATCTATCTATCTATATTTATCTGGTTATGTATATCTATCGATTTCATCCCGTTCATATGTAGTGTAGTGTTTGATTAATATAAAGATTATATATTTAACCCTAAGGACACGAGCAGTCGATACCTTTTCCGTTACCTACAAGTACATATACCAGGGCGATTTGAGTTTTAGCCAAGGAATCACTTTTACATTGCTATTGCCTGTAAAATGTTGAAATTTTGTATTTTATGTGTAGTGTTATTAATTTATAAAAATATGTTTTATGTTGACTGTTTAATATTGCAATCTGTTATTTGACTGCCTGTAAACATGATAAGATCTAGGAATGTGAAGGATATTAAATGAAATATGATGGTGACAAAAAAGGGGGGCTAGGGACGCATTTTCTACCTTTGGAAAACTTTCCGGATGGAAAAGTGCTGTGAATAACCAAGGGACTGTTTTGTGATACGTTTTGATACAATTCATTCTAGAGAGACAGAGAGAATCAGGCAGAAAACCATAGAGACGGAGACAAACAGAGAGATGAAAGAACGAATTTTGTCTTTTTTTTTGCGTCTCTTTAATGTACTGATTGCTTTCGAGAGAAATATTTCTCTATCGCATAGGTTATCAGACCATTGGATGAATGAAACGTAAACTTAAATAAAAAAAATTGAAAATCCTTTTAAGAATAAGATTTAAGGAACTGAAACATATAAAAATAGTTCAATTCAATAAATAAAAAGATATTTCGGAGTTGCTTTAATCAATGAAAAAGTAACTGGGTGGAATAAAAAAGGTGACGAGAATATATATATATATATATATATATATATATATATATATATATATATGTGTGTGTGTGTGTGTGTGTGTGTGTGTGTGTGTGTGTGTGTGTGATTCATTAATAGTTCATTTCTCTCTTGGTAAATACATCTCAATACATTTTAACTCATATAATATTCGAAAGAGAGACAGACAGAGAAAAAGATAAAGACCAAAACAGTAAAAAGGGGTAAGTTTATTCTTATTTTCTGTAACTCTTTGTTCTGATTGCTTTTAAGGGCAATATAATCTATCAGAAAAGTCATCATCCAATTTGATAAATATGCCATACACTCAGAGAAAACAACTATTTATATAGCCGAGGGAAAAACCGGATATATAAGGATATGTGTAATCTTTTTAAGATGAAAAAATTCAGAGATCTTTTTTGAAATAAATCACACGTGTGATCAGAAGTAAATGTCTTGGGGGGAAAGATCTTTATTTAATCGCTCGTCAACTTCGATCGAGACGATTTTGGAATTGAGAATCCAAATGTAGCAGCCATTTTATTTTTGTTCCGATTTTTCTACAGCAACTGACTTGGGGAAAATAAGAAAAATAAAACATAGAAAATGAAATAAAATATCATCAGAACAAAATAATTCGCTTTGCGACCGTTTTATCACAAAATAACACAAGAAATGTACCCAATTCCCTGAAATGACATTTTATCGGAACCATATATCCCAAGTCCAATTTATTTGCTGTCAAGTGACAAAAATGAAGGAAGAAAACTTTGATAGTTCTATTAAATATACAATTGTTATTATTTCATTCCTGGTGAATTTTTCATGAATTTTTCATGGGATAGAAGCAGAGACTAAGTGACAGCAAGTCTCCTTAGATCTCCAAGACTCTTCTCATTATTCTTGTCGATCGCAATTAAGCTATTGTCTGAATGGTCTCGATTATTCTTCCGATTTCTAACTGTTCCAATCCCATTAAGAAAGCTTTGGGAACTGTTCCAAGTGCATCAACTGCAATCGGTATAATCGCCACCCACATGTTCCATTTTTATTAAGTTCTTTGACTAGTCAAAGTACTTTTTAAAAATCTTTCCGCCTTCTTTCATTTTCACTCTGTGGTAGGCTGGAACAGTAATATCCACTTTACGGAAAGTTCTTTTATTTTTTGTCAATTAGCTCAAGGCCTGGTCCTTTGGCTTGAATTGTATTATCTCAGAATCCCTGAGAATGTTGGGCATCTCAATTTCTAAGACGAATTCTGACCTGAGCTAATATCATTTGGTAGTAATGTTCGAATTCAAACTTTTGCACAATTCTCAGTGGATCACCTTTGCCATCGAGTTATGTCTCGTCTTTAACTTTAGTTTGTTTGCGGCATTCAATTACAACGGGATTAGTCATTTCATCTCTTTGTCCGCAAAACCTACACCGGCTATTTTGTTGTGCATTATAGATTTTCACTCTAACATAAATGGTTTTTATGGGGTTGTTTTTCTTGCTTTTAGAAGAACTTCAGTTTATCTCTTAAGATTTCTCTTTCGTAGGCATGTCTTCGTCTTGAGTGATATCTTGCCAGTTTGTCGCTTGAAATATCCATACATTGGATCCACCATCTCTGCTTCCTAGTTTTTGTTGTTTATTCTATCTATACTCATGTTGCCCCTGTTACAATTGACATGTGGAATTAATTGTTTTTGTTCTTCTCATCCTTGATTCCTCGTATTCTTTTCTTAACACGTACAGTCTGTCTATATCATATCTTGGATTCAACGCCTTGTTTATAGGAATCAACTTCCTTGTCTTTGGTCCCTTTGTCTGAGTTCCCCCCTTGTTTATTTTATGAATGGTCCCGAGTATCTCACAAGAGAGACTGCCAAGGTGTTTATCCTTTTAATGCGATTTCTGCAGAATGAGAATGTTCTGGTCTACATATAGAGGGTCATTTGTTTCTCTTTTTTCCCCTGCAGAATCCTTCGTGTTCTGGGAATAGTCCGTAGCGTACAAGCGAGTAATTTTTTTTTACTCTTTTATCTAGGGTCAAGATTTTGCACATCATAGATAAACATTTTATCGATCTATAGTTGTTACAGCTAGTTCTTTTTATGGTTGTCTTTCTGGATCAGGGTAGTTTTCCTTTCGGTATCCATTTGGATATATTTCCTTCTAGTAGTAATTTACTCAGTTTTATACCAAATCTGTCATGGATGAACACGAATTCTTAAACCAATATTCTTCTATGCCATCATGACTTGTCACTTTCCAATTTTCTTGAGTGTTGCTCTCAGCAAGTCGAGGTATTTGTTTGTCTAGAGTTCTTCTTGCAGCCCAGTTGGCAAGGTCTCTGTATTTGTTCAGCTTTTTACCTTCCTCCATTTTCACTGTAAAATCATCTAGATGCAATTTTTATCTTAAGTAAAAATATATCAGGTCTTCTGTCCTGGATGGGTGATCCATTTGCTTCTCGAAGAGAATTTTATGCTTTTGATTTTCAAAGACATCTTGGTTATACATATACTATTTGGCAGTATGGAGATGAATTTCAGTTTCTTGAATAATTCCCAGAGAATCACCTTCCTCATTCAATCATTCTTGTTCTGGTATTCTTTTGGTGCTAGTTTGTTGCATTCACTGATAATGTAATAAACCGTTTCATCTCTCTCACCACATTGCACACACTCGCTATTTTCAAGCGTGTTATTACTTTTTACTTTGATATAATATTTCTTATGGCTTTATTTTCCGCTGCTATTTATCATAATTATCTAACTCTTTTGAGAGTTTGTCATACCAGCCGTGGCTGATAGTTTTTCCCTCCTCAAGTCTCCAGAACCCTTCTCGGTATTCCGCCAGATATTAATAATACTGTAGTCTGAATTGCCTCCTCCCGTCGATTTATTTTCAAGTCCTACAGTCCCTGTAACGGCAAAGTCCACAATTCGGCTAGTTCTCTTTTTTATTTTGGTTGACCTGTGAGTTCTTCTCACCAGTGTTTGCTGGTGGTTTTTAAGTCGTGTCTGAGTGACAGCAAGTCTCCTCAAGTCTCTAGAGCTCTTCTCAGTATTATGGTCCATCTTAATGCTGTAGTCTAAATAGCCTTGGTTCGTCTTCGGATTTCCAACTCATCCAGCCCTCTTTCCAATCCTTTAGGACAAAATTGGTTTCACCGTCACCCTCATATTTCACAGTTTTCTTCCTTGTCTGGCAAAATCTGAGTACTTGTTTCTTCATTATTATCATTTTACTCCTTTGAGAGTTTTTTCCACCAAAATCAGCTGAGTCTACTCAAGTCTCCAGGATTCTTCTCCGTATACTGGCCGATCTAATCAGTGTTGTCGTTTAGATGCTCTCTGCTCGTGTTCTTTTTTCAAATTCCTCCAATCTCTCTAACAATCCTTTGGTGACTCTACCGAGCGCACTAATTACAATTTGTATCATCCTCATGATCCTTATTTTTTTTCTGTTCCCTACAAGGTGCCGGTACTTCACTCTCTTTTCATCTTCCTTCATTTTCATTTGTAGTCTGCTGTGACCGTAAAGTCCACAATCCGTTAGGTTCTTTATTTTTGTTAACTATCAAAAGGTCTGGTTGTCTGGCCGAGATTAGTGATCAGTTTGTATATCAAAATCCGAGAGAATTATGCACGGAGGGGGGTTCCTAGTGGTGTAATGGTTAAAGCGCTGGAATGCGGGATCGTAATATGCAAGTTCAAACTCCAGTCGCGTCATTTCGTTCACTTTCGGACAATTACCTTTGGCAAAGGTATGAACGCCCTTATCCTCTCATCTATGGGTTAAATAGTACAACTACAGTCCTTCTAAAAAAGGGACGGATTTGGCATTAGATACCCCGAGAAGGTTGATATGATATTAGATAAGAAAAATAGAAGGATTCCGGATTCCTGTTTTTGCCTATGCAACTTGTTCGGATTGTCAAATTTAAATTTCTCGTAAAATTCCAAGTGGATCATCTTCTCCACCCAGTCAAGTCTAGTCTTATATTCCTTTTGCTCTAATTTGCAGCATTCTCTTAGTATGTGATTGATTGTTTCATCTCAATTATCATATAACCTTCAACCGCTATTTTGTTGCTTCTTATCTATTCTTGCCTTGATATAGTTGATGTTTATGGCGTTGTTCTGTGCTGCCATCAGAAGAGATTCACTTTATCTCTTAAATTTTCCCTTTCTTAACCATGACCAACTTTTTTTCTTGGTAAATATCGTTTGTTTGTCACTTGAAGTGTCCTTAGAGTTGTTTTATTTCCCACTTTTTTTTCTGATTATTTCTGTTTTGTTGATGATTGTGTTTTATGTATTATTTCTGGTACCTGAAATCATTCTTCCTCTGCCCTTGTTTATGTAATCGTCACGAGATTTCTTTTTCTTTTGTCTATTTGTTTAAATTCTTCTCTGGGCCACGTTAATAATGGTGTTATATAGCCTTAATACAAATACACCGGCGACTCCATTGTTTAGATACGTATCGTTTATTAATTCTGACTTTAGTTTTTAAACACGAGGAGAGAGACACAATTAACTGCCGCCGCAACGGTAGAGAACTCCATTCTCAGCCCCAATGGCAGAAGCTCAATTGTCTGCCTGCATGGTCCAATCTGTTTCTCAACTCCATGGTCAGACTTCAATTTCTCAACACCATAGTCGGACCTCAACTGAATCTTTTTCAAAATCTTCCAAATTCTCAGCCCATCTCTTCTGGGAATGACGTCATCCACTCCCCAGCCATATTTCTTGTCTGGGGGTTTATTATGACAACAGTGATTGTTATACCCTTTGCGCACGAGCGTAAACTACACACCTGAACTCTTAACCCGAATATTTCAAAGCCCAACCAAACTGGATAATAAAATGTAATTAATGAAAATTGATTAAAATAAAAAATAAAAATCATTTCTTAATTATATAACAATGGTCCCCAGGATCTAATGAGGGGAATAGCCAAGGTATTTTTCTCTTTGATGAGATTTCTACTATGTAGTTTGGTTTCGAGTAGTTTCCCATTCTCCTGGGGTATTCTTTTTTAATTTTTTCTTTCATCTTTGCATGTTTGATAGTATCTGCTTCTAATATTCCCAAGTATTTGTAAGTTTCCTTTTCTCCGCGCACTCTGATTTTTTCCATCCCTTCCGTCATTTGCCGTTTTTCGCTTTTCATTATTAGAATGGCACAGTTCTTTCTTTCAACAACATCTCTATATCTTCATTGTATAGCCTCTCAAAGATTTTCTAAATTTCTCATTTTTTGGAAAGAATTTGATGTCCTCCATGTACATACGGTGGTTGATTTTTTCTAGCAATTTACGAAACTTGAATTTTCCTGTGCATTTCCTAATAATGTGATTGAGTGGCATCATCGATATTACAAATCGTAATAGTGATACTGCATCTCCCTGGAAGATCCCTCTCTAGATTTTCACCTCAGTTAAGCTTTTTCCTTCTACTGTCAGCTCGACACTCTAGTTTAGCAGGGCATTTTTGATAAACTTCACTGGATATCTTGTACATTTTGAGACAGTTTATTATCCAGTTTTTCGGGACCATAACTTTCGGTTTCTTCCAACGAGTCTTTACCCATCGTGATGAAAGATAATGAGTTCATGTATGTATGTATGTTTTTTGTGATATTTTTCGGTCATATTGATAGTACTCTCCTATGGAGATGAACAGTGATTTTTTTTCATATAGGTTGGGACTGCCATGTATCTTCTTCATGTGTTTATTGGTCCCTTCTGTGATCAAACCACGGGCTCCAACAATTATTAATGTTATTGGTATTAAGAATTCAAGTTCATCATTTTAATCATTATTATTGTTAATAAAAATCTATCTTTATTTTTGATTTGTATTTGTTAATTTGTTAGTGCATCACTTCGTGTCTTCACCACAATAGAAAAATATTTTCTTTATCGTTCTTGATCAAAAAGCTTCCCTAAACAAATCGTCTCAACCATGATGAGCCTTCATATTGTACACAGAAATAAAAGTCTGGAATTCTATAATAGTTTTCCTATTCAGGATGTTAATTTGTAAAATTACTCAAACAAGTGAGAATATTTGTCTGTTGTTGAAAGAAGCAGGCTGAAATAGACAAAGACCGATACAGTAAGATGAAAGAAATTCGAACAGAGATAGTAACATGATTATTTGTTGAGTTTAACAAAACGGTCCGATATATTTTGAGACTTATATTGATTCATGCCTCTAGAATTCGCTTAAGGGTTTTTTTCTTCTTAGTTTTGTTCTCTCGTTTTCCTCTTAAGTGGAACAGTGCAAAAAATATCTGGCCATTGTAAATTGTCTTTCTTTGCTCTTTTTAATGGAGTCCCCGAGTCCAATAAACCTATTATGCCTTATCAAATGAAGTTTATAAATATGACTTGAAAATAGAAAGAAATTGTTGAAATAAACAATTTACTTACGTGAAGATATATTTTGCTTATACAGCATCATAAGATACATGGAAATTTATCCTTTAGAATGAAAACAGAGTTTATGATGCAAATCGTTATGGAAAAAAAAAACAGGCGTTGGACGCTCGCTGCTTCCTGAAATTTTCTGAAAATGACTTGAATATCTGTTTTATGATATTTATAGACAATAAATACAATAGAATAATTTTACTGACAATGAAAAAATAGTATTGTTGTTCAGATTCCAATACACTAATATTCAATTTTGTCTTTATATTTATGTAATATATATATATATATATATATATATATATATATATATATGTATAAACATACACACACACACAAACACATATATATATGTTAAATGTCAGGGTATTTGAAACTTGGCAAATATTAAAACCTTAAACAGAAAAAAAAATTATCACTCTTCCCTTTTTCTCCCCAAGAATATTGGTGACATGTGTTTTTGGGAATACATGCGTATAAAGATGAATGTGGTTACGTTGGTTGGGTTGTTTGGTACACACACACACACACACACACACACACACACACACACTCACACACACACACACACACACACACACACACACACACATACTCACACGCGAGCACACACACACACATATATATATATATATATTGTTTGTCGTGGTTTTATAGGACACTCAGTCATTTCGTTTCTTTCAAAAATAGGAATCACTGGTCGCAGTTTGAAAATTGCCTCAAATCGTTTTCAGACCACGGCGCGATATGCATCTAGTTGGATATGGTCGAAAGCGAAAAGTTTTCAGCATGAAGGAAATACACGCGGAACCGCCATTCCCGTGTGATTACGAAAAAAACGGTTACTGTAAACGCGTAATAACATTAACGGCCGAAAGTAAACGCGTTTTTTTTGTTTGTTTTTTTAAATTCACAAACTGCACACTAAAAATGAAGATTAACGTCCAATGTAGTCTCTGCTCTTAATTGATCTGGCTTATATATATATATATATATATATATGTGTGTAATTCTCTTAATACCCTGTCCGGTGGCAAAAGCTATTTAGTAGCGCCCGGGGTGGTAGTACCGCCTTGAGCTACCCAAACTGTGTTATCACCCTGGTTGGCGGCTGATGAGGACATGGTATCGCACGTGCTTTCACATGTTGTATGATATATATATATATATATATATATATATATATATGGTTTGGTTGATAGTTAAGAGGAGACACTTTCACGGTAATGTTTACCGTCGTAAGAAATATCCGTGTGTTATTAAACACCAAAACTCTCCTTATAGAAAAAAACAGCAATGACACTATTTTACCCAACCCCTCCGCATTAACATGATGAGAAAAAAAAAGTTAACTTTTTTTAAATTGCAGCTAATTTTTTTCGGTTTTTCCAAGATACACTTTTTTCTTCATTGTATCATATATTCTACATCTTTTATTTTAGCATTTTGAATGTTGAATACATAAATGGATGGTTGTTTTATTATTTAGTTAGGTAAGATCAATTCCGATGCTATACCTTTTCGTTTAAATTTATTTTGCAACTTTTGTATTATACACCATTAATTTATATATTTTGATTGTTTTCATTTTTTTGGCTTAGAAGTTCGTACAAGCAAATGAAAAGCCACAGTATTGGGATATCTAAATTTACTTTTGGAAATGAAATTGTCTTCAGTAAAACTTAATCGATATATGGTACATATTCTTTGTTTGGGTTTGTATTATTTCAACCCAGTTTTTTTTAATTTAATGCCGGAATCAGTATTTTCTTCTAAATTATTTCAAGTTTCAAGTAACAATACTTATTTGATACTTTGCTTGTGTAGAGTTAAAGGGGATCAATTATTCCTATTTCGTATTAATAATTTCACAACAGATATATTTCACCCATTGTGGACTTTTGAATAATGGAAACGAAGGCGAGACTCAACAGTTCCCTGATAACATACTGGGAAATATATACTGGAATTTGAAATTGCATAGTATACAGACTGCACAAATAAAACATGGAATAGTTTTTAAAATGCTTTTTTATTCAACTCTTGAAAAAAATGCGATAAATTTAATTTTTCATGGTTAGCTCTAATATTCAAGCAATTTTTCATTAAAATTCAGCCCAATATGAGTGAGCAAGAAAAGATACGACAAGCGGATCTATGATTTGCTAAACACCGAAACCAAACCAAATCTTTTTGTCTACTGCATAAAAAAGTGGAGTTTTTTTTTCACTGATAAACAAATTGTAAAAGAAAAGAGGGAGTGGGGGATTGAGCCAGAAAGAGAAAAAAAGCTTTTTAATTGTTCTCGCTACGGTGATTAAGAAGGACCCCACAATCTCAATAAGAAAGCACGCTCATGAATTAAAAGTCCGCGGGAAACTGTGAGGACAGCAATTAAACAAGATTTAAGCCTAGACCTTTACATACACCCCTATTGATTACGCTATACAGAGGTTTTTAGAAGACAAAATAAATGCAACTTCCCATCCAAATATTGGTTCACTTAAAACGGCTACTGAGAAAGAATGGAATAAAATGTCTGAAGAATTTATTTTGAAGATTTGGAAATCATTTGGAGGGCTTGTTGGAACAATAATGGAAAAAGTGGTGACCATATTGAGTAAATTTACTGTTTTGTGACTATCTTCTTAGGTTGTTGTGCATTTTTAAAACTGAAATTAACCTTGTTTTATGGTAGAAAACTGAAATTAACCTTGTTTTATTATTCTAGAATACTTCTTATTTGGATTCCACACTCAGTTTTCTTTTAATTAATTTTATCCTATTTTACTGTATTATGCCCCTGTAGTAGTTTTGATACACTTAATAGCAACTTTGAAGACTTATTAATTTGAAGACACTGTATCCTTTTCTTTGAAAGGTCTCGCCGTTCTGCTCCACAAAGTTCCGCTGGCAGCTTATCAAGCAATTTTGAGCTGTGTCTACCCTTTTGTTTCTGGTATTCGTTGTACCCTAGTGAAGCGTATTCCAGAGATTTTTGTATGTTTTTTCGAGCACATGACCATACATGGACAATTGCTGTTGCGCCATCCATTTTGATTGTGGAATATTGTCGTCCATCTTTGTAGGAGATTAGTCTACTTAGTCAATCATCAGAGAACTAGGATATTTTATATATTAATAAAAAATCTGATTGACTAATATATATATATATATATATATATATATATATATATATATATATATACGTCTTTACCGTTAAAAACTTTTCACCGTCTTTCCTGTTTTTATAAGCTCTTTCAAAACCTGCTCCTTTAAAAAAAACAAAAACAAAAACAAAAAAAAAAAAAACTCATGATAATTAATTTTCATTTCAAATATACTTTGTATAACCACATAAATATACAAGAATTATGTATTTTGATATGAATATTGAGCAGGGAGTTATCCCTCTGAAACACAGTCTGTTCATTCAAAAACTTGAAGATGGGCAATTTTTGTACATCTTTAGCAAATTATGATTAAGTGTACGTACGGACGACTATCAATTGAAGATGTTTACCAATGTTTATTGTTTCTGATGGCTGTTTTATTCATTCATTTCTTTATTTCGTAATTTCATGACAATAAGATAATTTGAGAATCCATTATATAATTGCCGTCTGAAAGTCTAATGTTTACACTCTTTTGAACTTTTTAGTAACAGCGTTGGAATTTATTTGAGGGCCTTTTAAAGCATTAATATTTGAGGCTTTATAGAGACAGTGTTTCTGTTTCAAAACATAGAATAATTGTTAAATTTACCCAACAGATCCGCTGACTATATATATATATATATATATATATATATATATATGAATGTACTTATATCGATTGATAGATGGGTAATGGTTTGGAATTTCAAAATAAAGAAAATACTAGATTTATAGGGTATTTTAAATTTTATATTTTCAAATATCTTCTTTTTATTTTGAGATATATATATATATATATATATATATATATATATATATATAACTCAAAATAAAGAGAAGATATTTGAAAATATATATATATATATATATATATATATATATATATATATCTTCGGCAGCAGCACGTCGTGCCGCAGGCACGGATATCCCTGACCCTCTCTCGCCACTTCTACCTATCGTTCATTGCCTCTGGCAGGTCTTCAGGGATACATCCCGTATCATCATATAGCTGCTGTATGTATGTTCGTACTGGTTGTCCTGAATTTGCCCGGCCATATGTGGGGGTCCATAGGAGTAACGTGTGTGCGTGTGTGTGTGTGTACGTATGTATGTGTGTAAAAACTGGAAATAAATCAGACTGTACGTACAAAAGTGTATAGAGACGAAAAATCAAGGTCTTCAGTAGATGATCGTTGTCCTAGAAATATTAGCCACTCTAAGACGTTTTGTTTATTTAGATATTGATCGGGGCGTATAGGTTAAAAAATTGAACGAAAATTAGTTGTAAGATATTCCACTTCTGCTGATAGCACTCATTATCGAATACGTGTGACTCAAAAAGCGATTCAAAATAAAACAAAAATGTATCTCTCTCTCTCTCTATATATATATATATATTGACAGACAGGCAGACTGACCGAGATGCTAGTTCGTAACCTTCCATTATTACCTATCCGTGATATGTCTATCTGCCTTTATCATTGATAATTTTATTTTTATGTTATCTAACTATCTATATATCTATATTTCAAAATATATTTACACTATCAACAGCAACAACTTTTTAAATGAAGAATTTGACGATGGAAAATACCTTCACGCAACTTCAATATCCTAAGTCTTTTATACAACATGGCAAAATAAAAGCTATCAAAATTTACTCAACATGACCCTGGACATGACAAAAATTATTAAAAGCAAATAACAAACAAAAAGCTTAAAGAACACACTACTAGCCTCAACTAAATTTGGCGAATACACATCACACTGAGTTTCAAAATACAATAATAAAAGATGTAGAGTATGTGATAAAATGATAGATAGACAATCCTATACCTTAGACAACACGAAATATTTTAGCTGCAAAAACATCTTGTGATCATAATAAAATGCAATAACTGCAACAAAATATCCGTTAAATAGCCTCCAGCCTTGAACAATACAGTAACTTTACATAAATGCAACATCAAATTGCCAGAAAAAGAAAACTTTATCAATCAAAACAATTTTATGAATAAAGAAAGGGAAACTTTAATATTAGGCCAAGACACTTGACTTATAACTAGTCATTACAAATTCTATAGTCATTTATACAAAAAACAATATTTGTATAGACTAGAGATTTTCGGGAAAAAATAAAGCCAATGGCAGATTCGCAGATACAAAATACAGAATAAAAAAATCAAAATAACCAAAAAATACTTTTTTTTTTCTATTAAAAGAACACCCGTAACTTAAGGAAGACATTAAAATTTCCTGAAGTAGATATAAAATTCGAAACATTTGTAGAGTATAGATATATGAAACAATAAAAGCCCCAAAAGATAATTTTGAAATATATATATATATATATATATATATATATATATATATATACATGGAGCACACAATAAGTTTCCAGACTTTTTTTCGTATGGGCACTTTTATTGATTGTACACACAAGAAATTCGAAGTAATCTTCTCCAGCTGCAATGCACTTGTTATACCGTACCAACATCTTCTGGAAGGCCCCATGGAAATCCTCTTGTGTGAGCGTGTTAATGACCTTCGTCAAAGCCTCTTTCATCTCCTCAATTGTCTCATAACGACAGCCTCTAAGGTTTTCCTTGAGCTTAGGGAATAACCAAAAGTTACAGGGAGCAAAGTCTGGACTATAAGGAGGGCGGTGAACTGTCTTGATGCTCATCTTGGTCAAATAGTCTGTGACAAGGATGGAGTTATGGACTGGGGCATTGTCCAGGTGGAAATGCCACTGACCCGATTTGAAGAATGCTGGCCTCTTCTGACGGAATCTCTTCCTGAACTCCCTTAAAACCTCAACATAGTATTCCTTGTTGACTGTCTGTCCAGTGGAAACCCAGTCATGTAGATCTTGCCAATGCTTTCAAAAAAGGAATCATCAAAATTTTGTGGGTGGATTTGCTCTGTCTGGCCTTCTTGGGTCTGCGAGAGCCAGCATGCTTCCACTTGGAACTCTGTCTCTTGGTCAGAGCAGTAGACCCAGCTTTCATCGCAGGTAAATAGAGCATCAAGAAACAGTGGGAACCTAATTGACCAGCTCGACCATCTCCCTGCTCTCATGACAACGTCTTTCTTTCTGATCTTCTCTGAGCACTCTTGGGACAAGCCTCGCGCAAATCTTCTGCATCTTCAGTTCCACGCGAATAATTGTGTGTACAGTTCCCACACTAACATCAAACTGTGTACTTATTGTCTCTCTAGATACAAATGTTTCTTATCCATGAGAGTCTTTATTTGGTCAATCAACTCTGGTGTATTGACTTCCTTACTCATCCCACACCTCTCATCATCCCTCACAGACTCCCTGCTTTCCTTGAATCTCTTTTACCACTCAAAAACTGATGCTCGATTCATGTAAGATGGTGGAAAAGCAGTATGAAGCATTCCATATGTTTCTGTGGCATTTTTTCCAAGTTTAAAACAGAATTCTATTGTATATCGTTCTTCTAAAGTGTCCTCACGTCCAGATTTCATTTTTGAAATTCACTAGCTGTGGCAATCAGGCTTTAGTAGGGTGTATTCCAATTCTTGCTGTTGCTGTTCATTTAAACCTGAAGTCATAAAAATTGGTCAGTCACCTCATAAGATGTATAGCAATAGCATACTGAATTTTCAAGAGTCTACGACAATTTTAAATGCCTGTACAAAAAAGTCTGGAAACCTATTGAAGGCACTAGTATATATATAAAAGAAAAAAATCTTTAAAAATTACCCATATTTTTTGTAATGATATTTTTTTAGCTTACGCGATATATTTTTAAAATATTAGATCTCCATCTTCAAAGAAATTAGGAGAAATTTCTTATGAAGGTTTAGAAAAACTCACAAGATACCGGCCATCCTTTCTCCCTATCCCAAATTTCAATTTTTTAATGTAAAGACCGGACCATTTGTTTTCCTGTCTGGTTGATAACCTTCATACATTTAATTCTTGTATGAAAATGTATCAATTTTTGACTTCTTTTTCCTTTTTACTGCTTTTTTTTATCTAATTGTAAAAAAACTTTTAAACCCAAATGAAGGAAATAAGTAAAAAATATAGAATAAAGGAATAAATGGATTTTGGGAGAGAAAATTATCGACTATAAACAACTTACAAATGAATTAATAACCTCTTAACAAAATTAAATTATATTATAAAATACTATGTCGTATATCAATACTCTTAAAACAAAAAAAAATCTAAAAAAATTGTCATACCAATATTTTTATATTTTTCAAAATTATTGATCACATTAAAAGTAAAAATAAAAATTGTACCACTTACTGTTAAGACTATTATCTAAAATTATAAACAAAAATAACATGATAAAATTATATCTAATGCATAATCATAATATTCACATTATTACTAAACCTCAAATCCTTAAATTTATAAATAAAATCATACCAAGTATTATAAATAATAACATATTAAGAATCATCTTCTCAATTGATATTACTATTACAATTATTACTACTAATCGTCAAACCTATTAATATTATAAACTAGTCATCAACTCATTATTCTGAGTATTAATCTTATTGTGGACTTCTGTTCTCATCTTGGTAGGTTTTTTTTTGTTTTTATCACTAAACGTGGTGTGATAGACAACAACTCTGGAAGGCAGTAATTACTGGGGATACGGTTAGAAGACTCAGCATTCCTATTCGAAGTTGCAGTCAATCACCTGAAGACGACCAGAGGTGAAATTTGGCCGAAACGTAAAGTGAGAAAGCCCAAAAAAAAAAAAAAAAAAAAAGAACTACCATGTTGAGGACAAAAGTCCGCAATAAAATTAATACTCAGATTAAGAAGCTTCATCTTAAAAAGGATTCCCAATAAAGACAAGAACTCATTATTATTATAAATATTAATAACATCAATGCAAACAAATACAAAAACGATAAAAACATCAACAACTACCACAATATATTAATACTTAATACAATAATTAACATTTAGTAATTGATACACATAACAAATCATTCTAATTCATATCAATAATTATTACTATGTACTACAACATTATAACAAATATCATTCACAATATGCACTCTGCAGTCAATACAAAATAATACTCTATATCGCTTATTAAATTATTTGAATAAATGAAACCAGTTTTTTAAAATATGGGAACCAATTAAGGTCATATCTTAAAATATATACGCTCAAATCTAATATACATCAACATTAAACAAATTTTTAAAAAATCACACACACACACACACACACACACACACACACACACTTGACTCGAGTAATTTTCTGGCTTTTCTTAGATACTCATTTTTCTTTTTTCTTTCATTTTTTTGTTATTTGTTTTTCTTCGAGCGTTCTGATGACTATTTGATTTGGTAGTTCGACTCCTTTCGTCCTGTGTCGTTTGCCACTTTTCATTACTAGCACGACGCGATTTTCTATGCCAAATTCCATTCCTTTATCTTGATTGTATATTCTCTCAGTTTGTATTCCGTTTTCTTATTCTTTTTCGTTTTTGACAAGAAGTTTTATGTCGTTCATGTACATCAAGTGGTTGATCTTTTCCTGCGATTTACTGTGTTTGTATCCGGCTGTGTATTTCCTAGGGATGTGGTTGTGTGGCATCATGACTATCACAAATAGTAATGGTGATCGTGCATCTCCTTGGAATATGCCTCTTTGAATCTTTACCTCTGCTAATCTTTTTGTCAATTATCATTATTATTATAGTTATTATTACTATCGTTAATGCTGTTAATGTCATTGTTCTCATTGTTACGATTCTCAAAATTATTTTTATGAATTTCTTGGTAAGGCCTCATCATCTATCTGATATTATTTTCATAAAAGCTTTTTATTTGAAGATAATCTACTAATCTAATTCTTACAATAATGTCATTTGGGATTTGTCTAATTATCGTTCCTGTGTGGTAAGAATTAACATTAATATAAGACGGGGTTTGTTTGTATTTAGGATACGGTTTGCAGCTATTTTCAGTTAAATTGAAAGAAATGTCAAGGAAATTCATTATTTTTTGATTCGACATAATCTCAATTTCAAATCCCAGTAATTTGAAGGCTCTTATACTTTGCTTTTGAATTCCTGATATTTTTGGGTCATTACTTTCTTGGGTGAAAAATGAGGCCATCATATCAGATTATCTAAAATATATATATATATATATATATATATATATATATATGCTTAATTTTTGTTTCTTTGCTTTATGAAATATCAATCTCCGTGGGTTATTTAATGCCAAACCCATTCTTATTGAAGAACAGCAGTGATACTATTAAACACAGAGCCAAGCGGATATATATATATATATATATATATATATATATATATATATATACCTAACCGATCTGCATGAAGGGGAATGGGCGAAAAATAATTTCTTTGCGGAGTTTAACTAGTTTGAATTCAGAGTTTTCCTAGATGAGTTACCATACTAGGGGTTAAAAAGCCATGTCTTCCCTATTATCTACTCATATCTGAAGGGAGAATAGTTGGATGCATATCTCTCTTAATAGTATTAACGTGCTGTAATGAAGCCTAGTTCTGAATTTCGATAGTTCAGTTGGCTGGAGCTGTTGAATACACCGACTGTGTCTCTGCTGAGCGGTAAGACCCCTCCACCGAGTGTTCTGAAAATGACACTAACTAATCTGATGGTGAGTTTCTAGTGATGTTGGAGCTATGGAGAATGGGGAGTAGTGATCATTACCATTTTTCCGAGTCCACTCTGACCCGGAGTGTTAGCACCTTATAGGGTCTTATCTATGGGTCAAATAGAAATAAACTTATGATAAAAGTGAAATATTTGAAGTGGAACTCGTTTTTGTATTTTAAAGTAAACTATTTGAAATAGACCTGTTTTGACATTGAAACTGTACTTACTTGCGCGAAACTGAATTAATCAAAATAGAACTGTTGGCATTTAACTGCGTGGTAATAAAAACTATTCTTTTACTAACCTGAATTCTTTGAATTACTACTGACTAAACTGAATAGCTTGAAATAAAAATGTCTTAGATAATTAAACTGTGAAATTAGGTTCAACTGAATAGTTTGAAATAAAATTGTTTATTTGTATTAAAATGGATTCGGTAGTAAATAACCTACAAAGGTTGATATGCTATGAACCCAAAAAAAGAAACAAAATCCTACTTTCCTTTCAGGTGTCCATGTCCATTTCCTGCGATGATAAACATTACGCCACGGGAGCCTCCTCTTACCTACCTACCTACCTAAGTATATATATATATATATATATATATATATATATATATATATATATATATATATATATATATATATATATATATATATACTGTAGAGCTCGAATGAAAATAATTCATTTACACACACACACACACACACACACACACACACACACACATTTTATATATATATATATATATATATATATATATATATATATATATATATATATATATATATATATATATATATATATATATATAGGTATTCTTTGGTCCAGTTAAACCGGAGTTGGGAGTAATTCCATCAGGACAAGAAATTATTCATGAATGAATATTTAAATTTTCCTGGTAAAGAGCTCAATGTAACAATAATACAAAGCAATAAATTCTTTAAGAAAACAACAAAACTAGTCACATAGGATTATAAATTTATTTCCATCCTGTTACGCATTTTTGAAATTTTCAAAAACACGAAAAAGAATTAACAGGACTTCTACAGATCTTTTAGATGAAGAAACTAGAATAGACACAGAAAAAAGTGGGAGTGGGTAGAAGAGGGGTGAAGAGTTATCACCTCATTAAGCCCACTTCCGTTTTTAATTTTAATTTTGGTTAGAAATGTAGCAAATTTATTTTTAAAAAAATTTTATTCTTTTTTTTTTAATTAAATTTTTACCTAAATTACAGATTTTATATAAAATTAGATTTAAACTTTCATCAATAACCTTACGTAATGATACAGTAATATATATATTAAACTAAACAAATATTTAATTCATTTAAAATATTTTAAAATTTCAAAACTATTTAGAAACCATTAATCAGTTACACTTTTTATGAGTAGTACGTATGTATTATATGCTTTTTCACCATTTTCTATCTGACATTCTATTTTGTTTATTCATCTACATTAATTCCCAATTTAACTCCATGCATTTTTTTTTTAATTTGTTAATTATCTGTAGTTTAAATTTAGCCCTATGTCTACACCTAGCAATTAATTCACTTCTCTTATTTGATAATTTTTATGGCTCTGGAAAAAGCAAAATGTGGATTTTTTCCTCAAGACACAGATTGCACCTACTATCGAAAGACTTTGGGGTATTAGATCTTTTTAATATGGACCATTGAATGTCAGGGGTTAACCCTTTATTTTTCAATCCCCAATAATGTTTAGATAGAGCAGTTTGATTTTTTTGATGCTCATGGGAGAAGGAAATTTTATGATTTCCATACCTAACCTTCCAATTAGTGGACGAAATCCCAATATGAGATTTCCTATCATTTATGTCCCCTTTTGGATAAAGAATAGCTTGATATACTACATTATCTAAATAATACAAACCATTCATAGGACAATCACTTGGAGATTTACAATTACATTCTATTTTTTTTACTACTAATATTATTATTATTATTTACTCGGTATAGAAATTCATTAATTATTTCATTATTATGACTATTTATTATTTGAGAAATATTTTTAGTGCAGGAATAACTTATTTTCAAGGTTTTTCTATTAAATATTTTATGTAATATATTATCTTGTTTAAAATGCTTATCTATCAGTCTCAAAAAATATTTACCTACATCTATATTAGCTAGTTTACAAAAAGTGGGATTAAACCATATAATTTTTCTTTTTCTATTTTTATTCTTCTTATCGTAATTATTATTTCCTTTATTAATGTCATTTGTTATATCTTCTTTTAAATACCTAAAATCCTCCTTAAAACCACTATTTCTAAGGGCATCTATATACCTCTTACTACTCTCTTTGAAATTTTTTTCATTTGCAGATAGCTTACATATTCTTAAATTTACTTAAAATATTAAGTGTTCTGAATATACCGTGGCATTGACAGAGTTTTTTCATGCTTATACAGTGGCTAGTATCTATTCATTGGATTTAGTAAAATTGTCTTTACATTTAAAACACACTGTACAGGCGGCATTTTACGAAGAAAACAGCATACAATTTTGTAAATTTTGGGGCATTTTAGATAATTAGGACTTGAAGACAATATACTGACCAGTTTTGGATCTTTGGTTTCTGATGGAACATGGTTAGTTCTTCATCTCTGGCGTTGTCCTCTATCGTTTAGTCATTAATGGATCTAAATAAAATTTGGGTAGGTCTACTACTTAAAGAGGGGAAAAAAGTCATTTCGTTAATTTTTATTTTTTCATTTTTTTATTTTTTAAAAATTTTTTGTAGCATTGGGGACTTTTACTTAGGCTGTTTTTTTTTCTAAATTAATATGGGGGTGTTCAGGGTCATATATTAAATTTGGATTTACGGTAAAATTGTCTTCACACACACACACACACACACACACGCACACACACACACACACACACACACACATATATATATATATGTGTGTGTGTGTGTGTGTGAAGACAATTTATTAACACACACACACACACACACACACACACACACACACACACATATATATATATATATATATGTGTGTGTGTGTGTGTGTGTGTGTGTGTGTGTGTGTGTGTGTGTGTGTTAATAAGTTTGGAGAGAGTAGACACAGTATGAACGGCACTTGTAAACTCTCAGTGTCTTTTCTATGCAATCATCTGGCGATGTATTTTCTATAAAGAAACGTTACACACACATACACACACACACACACGCACACATATATATATATATATATATATATATATATATATGTATATATATATATATATATATATATATATATATATATATATATATATATATACTGAATAGTAAATAAAGGGATATCCACAACGTGAGAATCTCTTGGCCTGATGATTGAATACCTGAAAAACCGAGTCATCTTGCGCCGTTGAACCTGTGTCTGCTGTTACCCAAGTTATATTTACATATTCTCATTCACTGATTTTAAGTCATCTATATTCATAAATGGATCAAGTTTCCTTATATATATATATATATATATATATATATATATATATATATATATATATATATGCGTGAGAGTATATTTGTGCTATTTTTCTTTCTATTAGAATATTTTAAATTTTAATGGTATTTACGTGATTAGCTTTTAATTTGTTTTTGTGTGAATCTTCGTACTCAAACAAAAATATAAGCCATGTTTCAAATACCCCAACATTTAGTAACTGCATGTTGCTACAAGCGATATAGCAATTTTTGCTGAAAAAGAACATTGTGGCTCTTAGTCTGAACTCTTTTTTTATGTTTCACTAGCTCCCAGTCATACTGAACGAGAGGTTCCTATTGATTTTTTTAGATGACACCAGACTTAGAAGAAATGCACGGAAATTTTTGGAAACATCAAACTACTGTTCGGTCGAAGATACCTTTTTGAATGGAAAAGTTCAGCATTAGTTTGGAAAGTTTTGGCGCAGAGATAAAAGTCTTCACATCCAAAAAGGCGTCAAAAAGAAACAAATGTCAAAGAATTACGGAATACTTTAACATGAGTCCCTGATCTTGCGGCAAAAAACCGTCCAGAAGAAGATCAACCATCGTCAAACGCCTAAGAGAAATTGGAAACAAATAAGATACATCAAACTATTGCAAAATTTCCAATGAAAAACGATTTCTCAACTCAGAATTTAGACCAGGTGTCTCAAACACGCATACAGCCTGCAAACTACTTTTCTATAGCACTCGGTGGAACAGTTTTCGTTCATTATATTTTCCTTGATCTTGGTAATTTGTCCCTCACCCCTGACCTTGTTTCTTCCCAAAGAAAAGTTGAGGAATGCACTTTTATATTTCACACGTTTTACTTCAAGATCAAAAACTGAAAAGTGTAAACAATCTAATTTTATATGCATTTTTAAAAAATCCTTATTAAGAACTTTTGTGAAATCTACATTGGCTTGTTACAAGGACCTATTGTGGGGGAAAGTTTGAATAAGATAATAAAAAAAGTCAAGTTGCAAAAGAGAACATGAGAAATTTTGTTTTTGTTTCATAACGTGAGAATGGTGATTTGACAAATCATATTCGCGTGGAGTTTACTTGAAATAAAAAAAAAATACGCACAACAGAACACGTGAAAATTAGCGTTGTTTTATAATATAAAGGAATAGATTTTTCATCTGATACTGGCACAGGTGATAAACACAAAAAAAATCATAGAAAAGATTTGAGAGCAGATTGTTAAGTAAATAGAAATTATATCTGCTTTTTCAAAATGAGATAAAACTCTGAATTTTGCTTTTGTTTTCTCAGTTTTAATAATATGTATGAAACAATTTACTGCAATTTATCCAAAAATTTGATAAAATGGGAAAAACAAAAAAAAAGTGAATTTACCAAAAGTAAAAACAATCAAGGAAAATTTGAAACTGAAAATATATCCCCAAACATTTTGTATTATTTCAAATATTCCACTTATGAATAAATATATAAGTAACAATCTATCAGTTCTATTGCAGATTAACACAAATAATAGTCGTCATCTCACTTTTGATATTCAAACTGTGCAAAAAAATGATTTATGCTAAATTGAATTATTAGAAATAGAACTGTTTGATAATTTAACTGACTGATTTTTATAGAATTGTAAGCTATAACGTGCAATACTTGAAACCATTTAATTTTGTTGATCCAAGTTAACTTGAATTCTTTGAAAGAGAACTGTTGGATAATTTAACTGTGAGTATCTATAAAATGTGTTTATAAATCATATATTTAATATATATGTAAGAATAGAATTTGGCCTTAAATAACCAACAACGGTTGATTTGCCATAAAAGCAAATCAAACCAAACTAAATCGGTCTGAAAAACTGAATGACGTGATATATTCTCGAGTCCATGAAAGAATTGTTAAATGATTGCCTACCACCGCCAAGTTACAAATTAAGAGACCCTTTTCTAAAATCTCAAACCTTGTGTGACCGTTACTCGCAACCGGGCACCAGGTTCACTGATGGGGTGAAAGCACTCACTTTATTAAAAATATTATATAACTGGTTGGCTTGAAAGGGCTCTCACTTGATCCCAGACAAAACCTTCAAAAACTCTAATCGTTATTGTACGTTTGGGTGATGGAAATAAATTGACAACCATGTTTTATGTCTTGATCCACGCTTATATTTCAGTGATGATCAAAACAGCGGACCCTTTTTTATTTTAAAAGATAATCTTTAACAAAGATATTTGATAGTGGCTCTTGGGAGGCTCGGAACACTTCTTTTTGGGCAGGTAAAAATCAAATTTCAGTTATTTGGAATCTAAATACCAGATCCTCTCTCTCCCTCTCTCTCACGAGTAATTGATCTTCTTACCTCAGTTTCCTCACAAGAATCGAATGGTCTCTAATCTATCACCTGTAAATGACATAGATGAAATGACACAGATGTAATGACACCTGCAGATGTTTGATACGTCCTCTTTACAGAGTGCCTAAAACTGTGGGATCTAACACGTCAGAGTCATTTTGTAATCGTGACCCAAATCCAGAAGCATGGGCACTATTGACTGATACATTCACTCATAACGTTCATATAGTCTTGCATGGTCAACATTACACCGCGTGAAATACCTCATAAATAAACAACTCACTATTCTAGATTATTTTTTCCTTTTACGTTTTACTTCCTTTATTTACTTTTCTTTCTTTCGACTATCAATTAATATTTTCTTCCTCATTTCTCCATTTGATATATTGTTTGTTTGATTCTTTTTTTGCATATATATAAATATTCTTTCTTTCTTTCTTTCTTTCTTTCTTTCTTTCTTTCTTTCTTTCTTAATATCAGAATACTGCATAATTTCTATATTTGTTTTATATTAGATATAGTTCTTTTTTAAAATTTTTTGTTGTCTGCGTCAATATCCGAGGGAACAAGGCGACTCTAACTTTTGGCAACCATGAAACGCACATTGAACATCTTTTTTTCCTGTATTTAGGGATTATAGAGTTTCATTTTGCACTAAGACTGATCGCTGTCTCATTTGTTGGATTAGAAATGAATGGCAGAAATTAAAGAAATTTAGCCTGTCATCTTTTGATGAGACAAAACCACCTCATTTTACGAGGTGGTTTTTCCTAATATTTACGGTAGTAATTTTTGTATTGCTTCTCATAAAACGAAAATAAGAGTCAAACGGGTTGTCAAATTCCCTTACAATAAAAATGTACCACATTTTAATATTTTCAAGTTTCAAAAACTAAAAGAATAATTTGGAAAAAAGACTGTCATTTTCATATTAAGTTGTACACATGGAGAAGGCCGAAGAAAAGTATGTTTAATTTTTGAGTTAATAAAACCTCTTAAACAAATGATATCTGTTGTTTGGACTACTTTATAAATGATTGTCATTACATCTTACCATTATCTCATTTTCTGCAATTCTACATTTTATCTAAAAAGCAGTTGTTTTCTAAGCAATAATTATCACGGTTGCTTAAAATATAAAATTAAAAATAATATTGCAACTCATCTTTAGGTAAAAAGACGTATAATATCGCCAATCAAAAGCTACACTCATAGCATATTTTTACAGAAAATGGGTTATTTTCTGCGAAACAAAGGATAGAAGTATTTTTCAGAAAATGATTGAAACAAAACAGATTACTTAGATATTATCCATGGCCAAAATCTAAAGCATTGGAAATCTCTTGTCAAAAATAAACTGCATGAACATAGAAAAAGAAGAGTACAATTACTATATTATTATTATTATTATTATTATTATTATTATTATTATTATTATTATTATTATTATTTACTCCTTTAGAGTTTTTCACATCAATGTTTGCTGATGGTTTTTCACGGGAGTTTAAGAGACAGCCAGTCTCCTCAAGTCTCTAGGACTCGTCTCAGGATTCTGGCCGTTCTTAGCAATGCTGTCGTTTGGATAGTCTCCACCCGTCCGCTAACCTCCAAGTCCTCCAGGCCATTTAATAATCCTTTAGTTATTATGCCTAACGCACCAATCACAATTGGCACAATTGTTACTTTCATGTTCCACAGCTTTTTCAATTCTCTAGCACAGTCGAGGTACTTATCCTTCGTTTCACTTTCCTTCAGATTTATTCTGTAGTCCGCCGGGACAGCAAAGTCGACAATTTTGCAGATTCTCTTTTTTTTGTAGATTATTATAAGGTCTGGTCTTCTGGCCGGGATTAGTTGATCCGTTTGTATGTTAAAGTCCTATTGGAGTTTATGCGAGTCATTTTCTAGGACAGGTGCGGGGTTGTGCATATACCATTTGTTTGTATGGTCGAACTGAAATTTCCTGCACATTTCCCAGTGGATTACCTTACCGACCCAGTCGTGTCTCGCCTTATACTCGTTCTCTGCTAATTTGTTCCATTCGCTTTTTATGTGATTTATCGTTTCTTCTCTGTCACCGCATAGCCTACATTTACTGTTTTGTTGCATCTTATCTATTCTCGCTTTGATATGATTGGTCTAATGGTGTTGTCCTGTGCTGATAATTATTATTATTATTATTATTATTCATTTGCTCATAATATTTCATAATTATTTCATTAATTTGAGTGTTAAATATTTTAAAGAAATTTTTCATGCAAGATTAACTAATTTTAAAGTTTTCCTATTAAATATTTTATGTAACATATTGTACTGGTTAAAGTGCTTATCTATCAATTTAAAAAAAATCTATTTTCCTATATTTATATTAACAAGTTTACATAAAAGTGGGTTGAAACATGCAATTTTCCTTTTTCTATTTTATGATAATTTACCTTATTATTACAATTCGTATTTTCTTTATTGATATACAATTTATTATTATTATTAATATTATTAGCCACTCACGGCTCTGGGTAAGTAAACTCTTCTTTGAACCCGCTGTTCTTCAATATACATTTTACTATTTTCATGGAAGATGTTCTTATTTGATGATAATCAACTTATTCTCGTATAAACAGCTTTAGGAACATGTTTAATTATAGAATTTGGGTAGTTAGAAAATACAATAATATAGGAAGGATATTGGTCCGTTTTAAGGAATGGTCTATAAGAATTGTCAGAGAGGTTCAGTGTTACATCTAGAAAATTTGCTGCTTTAATATTGAAAGAAATTTTGATTTTAAATCCTAAAAATTTAAAGGTTCTTCTAATATTTCTTGTATACTCGAACACTTAGGGTCATCACTATTAGGGATGTATAATATTCCGTCATTATTGTATAAACCTAATTGAATGGGGTCAACTATTCTGCTAACTGTATCTAATATATATAAACCCACAAAGTCTGCTATTTGAACAGAATCGTATCCACCTATAGGAATATCAAATTATCCAAGCCAGTTTTTACCCACGTAGACTCATCATTCTTAAGTATAGTTTTCCTACGTGCTAATATTATTAGGTATTGTTCATCCATTATTTCCACATAGTTATTTGCATAGTTAATACAATCAATTAGAACTTTTTTTTTGTTATAGATGGATAAAACTCAGTTATGTCCAATTGAATACAGTTGGTCTTGTTTTTGCGTTTAATTTTGTTTTGATTTTGTTTTTAATTTTTCTAAATCAATCAGTTGTATCGTTTGAGTTCTTCTAAAGATTAAGATGTATAGTTTTTTAGTATCTTAATCATGATATTTTGAATGATATTTTTGAGATCATCCCTAATTTATATATGTATATATATATATATATATATATATATATATATATATATATATATATATATATATATATATAGACGGATTCTAAGAGAGGTGGTTGACACGATGGAAGCTGACGAAGGTAGCAGTCATACGGAACAGACACAAACGCACAAAACTGCCGGTGAGTAGAAAAATAACAAAAGTCATATGTTTCTTTCTTTCATCTCTTGCCTTTACAGTGTCTGTCTCTCACACTCTAGAACAAACTTTTTGGCCTCTATCACTAATTTGGACTGACTGCTAGAAACAGTTTCCACCAACTACTAAATTTCGTATGTACAGAACAAATAGAAGCGTTTTGTGTTTGTCTACATTTTGTCAGTGAGATTATGACAGCCAGGCTGATATTTTAAGGGGTATAATTGCAACCTCTGAAGGAGTGCCGTAATTCTACATTAAGAGTATACTTATATATGGGTGATACTGTATTTAAAAAGCTTAATCTTGCACAAGGTCACATATTTATATGTAGTGTTCTATATTTAGAAATTTGTATGGTATAAAGCTAGACCGATATAGAGGGTACATATAAGAAGACAGGTATAAAGGTAGTCCAATATAAAGGGTACATATAGGTAGACTGGTATAAAGGTAGACCAATAAAAAGGGTACATATAGGTTGACTGGCATAAAGGTAAACCTATATAAAGGGTACATATAAGTTGACTGGTATAAAGGTAGACCAATATAAAGGGTACATATTGGCAGACTGGTATAAAGGTAGACCGATATAAAGGGTACATATAGGTAGACTAGTATAAAGGTAGACTGACATAAAGGGTACATATAGGTAGACTGGCATAAAGGTAGACCGATAAAAAGGGTACATATAGGTAGACTGGTATAAAGGTAGACCGAAATAAAGGGTACATATAGGTAGACTGGTATAAAGGTAGACCGATATAAAGGGTACATATAGGTAGACTGGTATGAAGGTAGACCGATATAAAGGGTACATATAAGTAGACTGGTATAAAGGTAGACCGACATGAAGGGAACATATAGGTAGACTGGTATAAAGGTAGACTGACATAAATGGTACATATAGGTAGACTGGCATAAAGGTAGACCGATATAAAGGGTACATATAGGTAGACTGGTATAATGGTAGACCGACATAAAGGGTACATATAGGCAGACTGGTATAAAGGTAGACCGATATAAAGGGTACATATAAGTAGACTGGTATAAAGGTAGACCGACATGAAGGGAACATATAGGTAGACTGGTATAAAGGTAGACCGATATAAAGGGTACATATAGGTAGACTGGTATAAAGGTAAACCGACATAAAGGGTACATATAGGCAGACTGGTATAAAGGTAGACCGATATAAAGGGTACATATAGGTAGACTGGTATAAAGGTAGACCGACATAAAGGGTACATATAGGTAGACTGGTATAAAGGTAGACCGACATAAAGGGTACATATAGGTAGACTGATATAAAGATAGAGGGGAATAAAGAAAGAAGTGGGCGCAAAAAAAAAGAAAACGAAAATTGGAAATATGTGAAGAACAAAGACTGAATGTAAAAAAAGATGTTTTTTAATAAAAAAGAATAAGAACGAACAAAAAGAAACGAGCAAAGAAAGAAAAAATAAACTGACCAATGAAAATGATTGAAAAACTTTTCGAAAAAGTGATGAAGCAGAATAAGAAGGGAAAAGAAGGAAATAAAAGATTAAAAAAAACTGAAAAAAAAACGAATAATGAATTAAAGAAAAGAACAAAATAAAAGAAAAAAGGGCCAGGAAGCCAAATAAAAATGAATTAAAAAAGGAAGGAAACAAAAATAAGGCGGGAAACTATTAAAAAATAAAACGCAAAATGAACAAAGGGAAATGAATGAATGCAAGAAAAAAGCACGGGACTTCTGTTTCTATTTCTTGTATTCATAAAGGAAAAATTGAAAAAAGTACAGTAAATGAAAGAAATATAAAATTTCATTTATATATATATATATATATATATATATATATATATATATATATATATATATATATATATACACGATGGACCCTCCCATTGATGATATATGACGTATAAATGTTGATCAATTCAGTCAAATATTTGAACTATTTCCATTCTTACACATGAGATGCGTTAATAATCCTAAAGGTCCGTGCAAGACCAGCCAAACGTTTTGGATCAACAGATGAATAAGGAAAAGGAAACTAATCTGATTTTTTTCGTTATGGCTCGAACCTTCTGATTGATGGCCACTTTCAGTTTAGCAATGGATTGTGGATTGTTCTCAAACACGTTGTTCTTCAAGAACCCTAAGAGATAAAATAAATTTGGGTGTTCAGATCGGTTAAATGCAGAGACCACTGGGTTCGCGGTGCCTGCTGATCAGCTGATTAGGGAATTGATGGTCGAGCCACTCCATTGCGTTGTGGGCTGTATGTGGAATTGTCTCGTCTTATTGGAATCATTGCTCATCTCGATTCAGACCATGGTTTGTTCGAAATGTCCTCTAGAACTTGTTCAGCACCTTAATGTAACCCTCCTTTGTGACAGTGACTGCCTCCTAGTCTGCGTTTTCAAACCAAAAATGTCCGATTATTCCAGGCCGTGCATTTCTCAGAGTGCAACGGCCACTGAATCACCTCAATTATTGCTACTGACATAGCCAAAGAGCCAGAAGTGTGCATCATCACTGAACTAAACCCCATCAAGGAAGCCAGGATCCTCTTCAATCTTGTTCTCGAATCAGGATATCTTACAGTCAACTTCCTGTCAGATTTGGGATTTTCAGACTTCTTGTTGCGGTTGTTTACTGACACAGTGGCTTGAAATCTGTGTACCCAACGGTAAATTTGGCTCATCTGGGGTAACTGTAAAAGTTAAACTTCCTATGATATTGTGCTTATAGTAAATTAGTAATGACGCATAATATGTTCCTCTCTTTTCCAAGGCGTTGTGAGATGATAAAACGTTGAGAAGGATAAAAACCGATCAAGAAGAAGAAGAAGAAAAAGAAGAAGAAGAAGAAATAAATTGTAATTGTAAAGGAATGAGTAAAAGAAAACCACGTATCAAAAATACACGTGAATGATAAGAAACACTATGGAGATAAAGGGGAAAAAAGACCGACAAAAAGAGAAAACAGAAGAAAGTACGAAAATTAAACTAAGAAAATGAATAGAAAGTTAATAATAAAGTTTAAGATGAGAGAGAGAGAGAGGGGGGGAAAGAATGAAATATAATGAAGTGAGAGAAATGAAAGAAAAGAATGAAATAAAAAAATAAAGAAAGAAATATGGAAGGAAAAAGGAAGGAAGGAAGGAAAGAAGGAAAGAATATCATCTAAAAAGAAGGAATAGTTAACAAGTTTGATAACGGACGTCAACAAAAGAAGGAAATAGAAAAAGCAATAGACGAAAGAGAAACAGAAAACACATGTAAACAAAAAACGAAGAAAATAAAGAAAAATATTCAAAAAAGAAATAGAAGAGGGATTAAGTTAACACCCGAAATGAATAAGAAACAGTGAATTAAAGAAATTACGTCGAGGAAATAAGAGAGAGAGAGACAGACAGACAGACAGAGACAGAGACAGAGAGAGGGAATAAAAGAAATCAACTGTGAACAAAAACAGAATGAAAACAACGAAGAGAATGAAGAAATTTAAATAGATGAGAAAAAGAACCAGTAAGAAAGAATGAAAGCAAAGTAATAATGAAGGAAGGAAATGAAACGAATAGAAATAATGAAAAAAAGGTGAGAATAAGAAGAGTATGTGAAAGAAAAAAGAATTAAAAAAAACGAATAGAGGCGTGAAGGAGCTACATCACAAACAAAGAACGAAAGAAATAAGGAAGAAGAAAAACTGTGAGAAAAACTGTAAATATCTCAAATAAAGGAAATAATAAACAAGATGTCGGGAATGGAAGAATAATAATTTAATAATAGAAAAGAAAAAGAAGAAGAAAGAAAGAAAGAAAGAAAGAAAAAAGAAATGCAAAAATAAGGAAAAGAAAACAAAGGAACCAAGAAAAGCAGATTCAATTCAAACAGAAAAATCTTCAGAGAATGAGAAAAAGAAAAGAAAGTAAAAAGAAGAAAAGGAAAGAAATAATAAATGTTCTAAAAAGAGAAACAATCGCAGAGAAAACCAATCAGAAGAATCTAAGAAAAAGAATGAAAGCAGATCTATAATGAAAGGAAAGAAATGCAAGAGATGAAAAGAGCGATTTAAGAAGAGACGAAGAAAAAATTAGAAAGAAATAAAAACAAAGAAAAAAAGAAAGATAGAAGAATGAAGGAGTTGTAGTACAAAATTAATTTTTTAAAAATAAAAAAATCAGTGAAAGAAAAAAAATAACGATCAACAAATGAAGAAAATAATGAAGAAAACGCTGGGTAAAAAAGAACAATTTAAAAAAAGAAAAAAAAAAAGAAAATGAAAGAAGAATATAAATAGTGAATGCGAAATAAAGTAGGAAATGATCTGTCGCCGGGAGCGAGACGCCAAACTCATATTCCCGCCAAAGCGGTTCGTCAGTGGGATGGAGAAGGGGGAACAAATAAGCAGTTTTTCCCCATGGCAAAACGCAATGCTCGGCCAAGTATTCAAAACAGAATCTGTCTATCACAAGAACTAATGTGTTCTTGACTTGTCAGAAGTGGCACAAAATACAGGCTGTTGTTAACTTTCAATTATCAGTTGTGTAAGTTGGCTTATTTTCTATTAACCAAACTGCCATATCTTTTCGCAATAACATCCGGAAAATATAGGGAGAAAAAAGAAAACGAAAACCAAAAAAAGCAACACAAAACAACTAACTAAATCATGAAATTGAATAACCCGAAAAAGAATATTACATGAATTACTTATCAAATGAAATCTAGATAATAGAAGAAACGTTCCTAAAGCCGACCTGCTAGCGGATCCCAGTTGGAAGGGTTAGACACCCATACACCTTAAAGAAAGGAAGAAGATGGCTAAAGTATTACAATAAACTGAGGGGAGACTCTAATTTTGAAACTTTAGTGAATGTAAAAGCACCAAAGGGTTGCAATTACAAACAGGTTTACAATGATCAGTTGTGGTAGGGTCCTGTCTATGGGTCAAATGAATGAAGATTATTTGTATTAGATTGGAATATATGAAACCATATAACTATATAAAATTTAATTTACTAGATTGGGATACTTTAACTGCTAAGATGAAAACAAATAATTTATTATTAAAAAACGAAATCATATGACAATGAAACTTACTTTATTGAAAGTAGTTTCGTAAAATTATTAGTTAACAAAAAATTTCGTTCATTATTTGAAACCATATAATTGCTTACAGAAAATGTCAGGAAATAAAAAAAAAGTTCATTAAACAACCCAACAAAACTGGAGAAAATTGACGCTTCTTTCATCTTTTATGCATGTCTTGTTAAATACACTTTAAGTCAAGTTGCGTTTTAAACGAATCACACACACACACACACACACACACACACACACACACACACACACACACACACACACACACACACATGATATATATTAATCATATCTCACATTAAATAACACAGACACACACAAACACACACACAAACACACACACATTCGTGAGGAGAAGTCAGAACTGTTTGACTATTTTTTTCTATTTCTGGATAGACTCTGGCGTATCTTTACTGAGATGATTCAGCGTTCGGATTGAGTATGCTTTGCAATTCAAAGCGCTATGTATCCACTTCTTAGTCATGAGTATAAGGCATCGCCGAATCCATACGACTCTATGGATGTATCATATGGACACCAATAAAACACATACATAAGAAGCTTGAGGGGAATGATCCGAAAATTCTACGTGCTGTCTTGAGCAAATCTTGGTAGAAACACCCCAAACAAACAGCAGTAGTACAGCCAACTTCCTTCCATCTCAAAAACCATGAAAATTAGGTGAACTAGGCGGCTGAGCATCGCTAGAGAATGTAAGGACAAGCATAAACAATGGTCTTTAGTGGACTACTACACATGGATACACCAGTGTTGCCTGACCAGCAAAGACTTACATTGAATATGTGTGGACACTGGATGCAGACTTGAGGACCTACCAGGTGACATGTATTTTACGGATGAATGGTGAAAGTGTTAAGAAACTCCATGGTGTCCATATGACTAGATAATTATGATATATACGAGACAAGAGTCATTCACAAATTAGTAAGTCACACCTCGAAGATATCAGAGGGTTAGAGGTGTCCGGGAAATGTCATACCTTTATAACTTGTGTTCTAACGTCAACAATCTTGGTTTCCCTCTCGAAAACTGCTTGCTCATCTCAAATATATCAGTTAAAACTATTTAGCTAAAAATCATCTTTTTGGGTGAGGCTTAGAACTTTCTGAACAACCATATTATATTCATGTGTATGTGTGTGCGCGTGTGTGTGCGCGTGTGTGATGGTATCTGAAACATTTTTTTTTTTCTTTTGTTTCAAGTACAATAAAATTGATAGAAAACGCGTTTAAGCAAACCACACGAACTACCGATGTGCCCGCCAGCGAACGACCAATTAGGATTTCTCTACTGTGTGTGACAGACCATATATCGAAGTGTATTAGTTTTTTGAAATAATCAATACAAAAACGTCTGCTAGATGATTGGGACGACGGCCATTAGTATAATTGAGAGTAAATATATAGAAAATCTCATAAAAATAAAAATTTACAAAACAAGTATTGATGTTTTGAAATTTGAGATCTGCAGAACAGCATCTTTAATAATAAACTGTCAAACACATTGAAGACGGTTTTGACATTATGAAATCTAAGGTTAAAAATCACTTCAAATATGGTGTTTCTACTTTTAATGGATGTCTGAAAAATTCTACCTCAACGAATAGACACAGGCATATAGCCACATACAAACAATCTCCACAGTCATTAGGACTGTTCCTAAAATACGACGACTACTTCTGTTGAAGAAGTGTAAGATCTGCCCCAAAGTGACGCTCTAGGAATGACTTTAAGCTGCAGACTCTGATCCGGGCGAAACCCAAGTTCTCCTTCACTGGTATTACTCCCATGTCCACTCTTTCTCGGGAGTGGTAGTACCTGTTATGTTCCCATTTATGGATCAAATTAATCAATCTAAAAATTAGTTTTATTTAGGAATTCTTAACATTAAACAGCTGTGTTCAAATTATTTGTATTAGATCTGAACAATTGAAACCATAAAACTAGGTGTCAACAAATGATTGTCATCATTAAATACACGTATATACGGTGCAATGTGTAAATTGTCGTGATTTTAAATTATTATTATCCCCGATGTACTTTATTTGTTTTAGGTATAGTCTACTGATAAGATTCAGTTGGGCCCTGTATTTGATAAATGAAACTCCATGACACAATTTCATCCTCCATAAATCTAGAAACGATATATTGTACAGTAGGCATTCACATCAAAGCTTCAGCACGAAAATTTCTTTGTGTTCCAGTTTTATTCTGATGACTGATTCAAATTCATATTGATGAAAACCAAACAACTATGTGTAGAATGGTCACACACGACGGTGATATGATGCAGCAGTTTATTTCTCTACATGATCGTGGACTCAAACAGGAAACCTAAATAAAATGGCTGGAGGAAGTAGTGCATTACTAGACTGAGTGGGTGGCAGCCGGAAGTGCATATCTCTGGCAACAGAACTCTGCACCATATCATACAAGTAGATAAACCCCGTGTTGGTGGTCAGAACATTTCTGTGGCCACATCGCTTCTAACATCGATCCGATTAATTCCTCAAATTGTGAAATTATTGATTTTTAAGATTCGGACACGACTGAGCGAGTGACAAAGAAAACTCTGCGCAACATCAAAGAGGAACTGAAGGCAAGGATAGCGGTAGCATTTACCTATTTAAACAAGGAAATCGTCGAAAAAACTTGCAGGAGATTCAGAAGTTGTCTGGAGACTGGTTGACTCCAATGACAATTACTTTGAATAAATCCAATCTACAGTATTTCAAGATCTTTCCTTATAATTTTGATAAATATATCTGTTAAAGAGATATGTCACGGTTATTTTCTTTTTTGCGTAATTCAGACGATAGTTTATCCATTGCAGACCCTTAGTGTATATCGATATAGATATACATATGAAAAGTTCTTTGCATTATGTTGGAATTTCAGTCCATTAAATTAGCAAGTATAGGTCAACTCTTAATTTATCGTCCTTTCTATTATTTGAATTTCAACCTGACATTATTAGTCGTACATAGGTCGACCCTTGATTTATGGTCCTTTACATCGTTGGATTTTCAGCCGGCCAACGTTATTACTCGTGTATAGGTCGATCCTTGATTTATGGTTATGAAATTCATGTTTAAATGAAATGTTGCCTTAGTTCTTAGCATTATATTAACACATCAATCTAGAAAATGAATATCAATCGTGTTTTAGTAGATTTCAAATTATATGACTAAACTTGAAGTTGTACATTTTCTTTTTTAAGTAGAGGAATTATATTGTGAATTGAATTACCATAACCAGGAAATCCGGCAAACACTTACGCATGACATACGGAAACACTGGGCAGCTGTTTCATCCCTTATGTGCGATATGAACAAGTGGCTCAGTTGTAGAGTTTCGGTACTGCAATCTGTAGTCACTGGTTCGATCTCCAGTGGTGGTAACCACGGTATACACTGTTGATGAGACCTAATAAGGTCGAAGCAGCAGTCCAGTGTCTCCGTATGTCATGCGTAAGGGTTCGCCGGATTTTCTGGTCATGGTAATTCGATTCACAATAAACTTGAAGTCTTCGAAACTCAATACATGAGTATATATGGCTTAAAATCCTTCCTGTATATACCGTTATATAAGACGCACATTCAGATAAACAAGAAATGAAGCTAATATCATACAGCGTATAATATCTAGTAGGTTCATCTATGAAAGGTCGAAGTAGACTAATATCAGTGTTGATAGGATCCTGTGGGTCTCAGTCCTTTAAATATCCTCATAGTTTATGAGTACACAGATATATCTTACAATCTAACCCTTATATAATACGCAGAGGAGAGTTCCCATCGCCATGTGGCTAACGTACTTAACTGCAAAATTTTTGTATACAAATTCGAACTTCAATCGTTTTTTTTACGTTTACTTTCGGACAAATACTCTTGGGAAAATATAAACTCCCCTATTCCTCTGCTACTGGTCAAATAGTATCAATACTTTTCTTCTGCAATAACGGTATTGGCGTTAAATAATCCACAAATGTTGAAAGAAACCAAACCAAATAATATACTTGACAAAATGATAGACCTTGAATTACTTATTAGTATACAAGTAGATATGGCTGCAAAATTCACTGCCCCCCGGCCAGTGTCAAATTCTTATCAGCAACAGGGAATTCTCTGAATTCGGTTACATTTTTAATGCAGTGTAGCCGTGCATGTAAACCGGAAGTGTAATTTTATACACGAATGTCCCGCAGCAATTGTAATTTCCGGCCTGCTGAATTGCTATCAAATTCTCTAAAGTAGAGATTCAATTCCATCAGTGCTTCTATTATGCTAAATCTTTAATATATCTTCAAATTTCACCAAATTCTAGATAGACTCACTGGTAGCGAGCGGATCGCTAGAAGAATATTCGAATTGCTAGATAATTTAGAACATGCTAGATTCTTTGCCTAGAGGCGAGGTATTTGCCGTATATTGTTGAAAAGGACATTTTTGTGAAGATTGTTTCTTCTGAATGAATAAGGAGGACGTAAAATCTATCAAGACGACTTTTTTTTTTAAATAGTTAATCGTTTCGCGCTTAAGTAGAGATAAATGGAAGAAATGCATTTCATCCGATTGAAATTTGGATGAATAAGCAAGAATCCTAATGAAATAAATTGTTTCAGTTGAATTATAACCAGTTGGTTGGTTACTTGAATACATTGTATAACAACTTGATGATTTCCGGATATCTTGATGGGGTCTACACGAACCATTGCCAATCCTCCATAATTATTCTGTTGATAGACTGCAAAATAGCTCATTTATTTCAGCAAATTCTTCATTGTTTGAGGCTACTCTCTGATTCTTCTCATGTACTATGAAGCCGAGCTATTGTATATCTTTGAATTACGAGGTTAAGATTAATACAATGTTAAAGGCATACCTATAGGTGAGCTGATTTATTTTTGAAAATATCCCCAACTTCTCAGATCTTTGCCCTGAAGGTTTAATAAACAAGAAGACATCATGCAGAGATAGGTTTGATGAGTATCGATTATGTTACTCTTGCACTGTTTTATGTTTCAACAAAAATTGACATTCAGAATATATCGCGGCTGCTGATCAAGAAACGTCGGTAAGTGGCACTGAGTTGTCGTGACTTGGTTCATTTGTCTAAGCATTTGTCGAAACGCCTTGATATCACCATTTTATTAGAGAAAATTCACAGCTGTGAACAGTTTTCAATCAATTTTAAGTTTGAAATTATGAAGTTGGAAATAAATATTGATTATTGTTAGATTTTGGCCTTACCTCGTACAATGAGCTTTAATGGAAGCAATATCACAAAAACTATCTGCAAGGAAATATTATAGGGAATAAGATATCCTCTATGCATTAACACTGTTTATTGAATAAAGGATTTCCAATTTCCTGTAAGCTTAGGGAATACAATAGATTTTGGAAGGCCGGAGATCATAATCAATCAGTTATAGTTTACATGTGTCTTGTTGCAACCCCAATAATTTATAAAACTTGCTGGTGTATAAAAACCTTCAAAAATAGCTGTGTTGAATAAATTGCTTAATCCATGTGTTTCATTAAAAAAAATAAATGCTTTATTACATACATGTTGTCATTACAGAAGCGAATGTTATATCACGGTACATAAAAATGAGAGTCACCAAGCTCCCGAAAGTCAACTCACTGACCAATAAGTGTATACAAAAGAATCCAGGCTACTCAAAAAACTAAGAAAAAAAAATTAGGGCCTGGATTCTTAGAATCCTCTGCTCTTTTCGGCACTCAGAGAACTTCGATCGAAAAAAAAATACTAATTCCTACACAAGAAAGGAGAGTAAACCTTTTTACACACACACACACACACACACACACACACACACACACACACACACACACACACACACACACACAAACACACACTATTTTGTCTATAAACAATTCTTCTCTTTATGTGCCGAAAGAATGATGAAACACTCTTCTATATTACTTTAACATTTTCACCTACAAATAAAATTTCACCCACAAAAGAAAACTCAACAAAAATAAAATGTATTTCTGGTCTAAACAGCCCATTACCAAAACTCAATTCAATGTTTGTATCATTATTTACATCATTAAATTTTGTCAAAATTTTACACGATATATATATATATATATATATATATATATATATATATATATATATATATATATATATAAAGAATCCTGTTTTTTTGGTTGTTATTACCTTGGTGATCGGCCTTGTGTTATGGTTTGCTACACCATCGTTTCTTTCACTCGAAACTGGTGACAGTAATTAATTTCTCCCTTTCGTGTGTCCTCACTTTCTCTTTTTCACGGGGCTATGTAAACACTGCCGAGGCAAAACCAAATGAATTACTACTTTACAATAGTGGTCTTGCTGCAACATCAATAAATGATAAAGCCTGTTGATAAATAAAAGCTTTTAAAAATACAATAATAGTTTAAATTATAAATGGTTGAAGAGATCGCTGTACCGTAGCTTTTATTCTATTTATTGATGGCAAAATAATTTATTGAATTCTCAGAGTAATTATAGAATCGAATGTTTCGCTTTTCTAGAAGTATTTTTATGTTTATACTTTGACTTTTACTCCTTTGTTAAATAAACCCAACAAAAACTCGAATGTTGTGAATTAAAACGAAATAGAAAAACACTTTGGAAACTAATGAATCTTTTAAACACTTATTGCAGGATCTCTCAAAGTAGTCAATATAGATGCCTGTGCGCAATCAAAAATATGATTGCCCAGTCGGCTGGGGCCGTAAAATACACCTACTGCTTCTCTGCAGAGGGGTAAGAGCCCCAGTGAGCGTCCTGATATGACGCCAAACGGTCTGATGGTGATATTCCTGTGATGCTGGAGCTTTGGGGAATACGGAGCACCCTCTTCATTGCCATTCCTCCCAGGACCACACTGGCCCGGAATGGTAGCTGCTGATATGTGTTCAATAGAACTAACTGCATACTTATGCTAAGATTCAATAGAACTAACTCCATACTTATGCTAAATTGAATTGTTTGAATTAGAACTGTTTGACTTAACTGAATTTCTTGAAATGGAACTGTTTTTTACATTGAAATTCTACTTACACTAAACTGAATTGTTTAATATAGAACTGTTTTGACATTTAACTGTGAGTAAAAAAGATCTGTATTTATAATAAACTGAATTAGCCGAATTCGAACTGTTTGACTAAACTGAATGGCTTTAAATAGAAACGTTTTTGACAATTAAACTGTGTACTCATGCTAATCTGAATCATTTGAAATTGAACTGATTATTAGCGTAAAATGGATTTGGCGTTAAATAACTTACAAAGGTTGATATGCCATAAAACTCAACCAACAATCAAATATATGACAGTCAATAAAAGCATTTGGGTTTAACAAAGCGGGGGATGTACTAGATTGTATTAATAAATCCCTTCTTATATCCCGGCGAAACTTGGTTTACATAAATCTACGTTCAACGGAAACAACTATCAGTGTTCTGAAAATTTTTCGTATAGAGAGTAATAAGAAGAAGGCATTTTGGATAATGACTCATTTATAAATAAAAACCGCATGAAGTATTTGCACAGAATCTGAAAAGTTCGATTCCAGGATTTTCTACACATGGACATTTCTGAATGGATTATTTCTCCATTTGAAGTTCACGTGAAGAGTACAAATTTGGATAACTTTCTCAGAGAAAAAATTATAATAGACGCATAGCAAAATCTATGTACTGGCTTAAAGGGAGTGGATATTGCGGAATGAACGAATAAAAAGGCAGCAAACAATCGCAAGCTGTTTGCAACTGATGAGTCTATTTTACTAGCTTTTCCAAGTTTGTATATAGCAAAATCTGGGTCTAGCCATGTGTATTATATACTGAAAATACAAAAAAGCTTTTTGAACATAGAACATGAAAATTTGTGGCACAAGCTTACAAATGTAAAAATTAATTTTCAATTTATTTATTGGGTTGGGTAAATGAAAATTAAATTTGGCTAAATTTGAGACGCTCTGATATGGTTAGATTAAACTGTATTAGTAATTCCACTCTTGCAATATGGAGAAAAGATTATCAAAGTGTCAAGTAATAATCAGGTCGAAAGGGAAAGTATGCCTTGATATGATGTAAGGGATAAATAGTTCGATCTTTATTTAATGTCATAATTTTGTGATACATCAGACCGAGGTAAGTTTAATATATTTCTGTATGTTATTGTTATTGTTAAGTTACTTTGTTTTTGGACTTTCATGATAAGTGACTGCATTTCATTTAAAGGACATGCAGAAAAAACGATCATTACCTCAACAACTGATGCACATGCAGGCATTGAAATCTTGGATAACTTTCTCATTTCATCAATAAAATTTGTTTAAGTGAAGATGACGTCATTTTTTCCGGGAGATAATTTATCGATTCACAAAGTTGATTAAATCTTTTCTTCATGAAAGGCATATAAAATCAATGACATAACCAGAGAAACGTCCGGATTTAACTCAAAAGTTCATGATGTAAGTAAAAAATTGTCGAGAAAAAGGTTAATTCTCTCCAAAATATATGACTACCATTCGAATGATTCTTTTTTTGGAGGTGCCCGTGGTGTAGTCGTTATCGCCGTAGGAAATGAACACGGCGATACGAGTTCAAATCCTGGACGAGACTGATTGCATTTCACATAGCACTAATACCCTTGGGAAAGGTATGAATCCAATAATTCTCCCTCCAGCTATGGGTAAATAGTAGGACAGACTAGGTTCTTCAGCCATGGTTAGGCAACTAGTCTAGGAGAAGGAAAACTCTGAATTGAAACCTGTTAAACTCCGCTTAAAAATTGACCTTGTGTCATATCCTGCCCGAGCGGAGGGGTTGGTAAATAGTACCATTCGAATGATCGGAATGATTTTGATGATGAATATTGCATTGAATAAATGAAAAATGTTCATGCAAAAAGAATAAAGCTCGAAAAAAGGCAACTAATAATTAACCGTAATTTATGATTGAATTGTAAATGTTTTTTTTCACAATATTGGGTTATTCCAGAATATTTTCCTCTGCATCGTTTGAAAAAATATGCAATTAATCTAAATAATTTGATCTAATTTGTTTTTTAAGCTATATTTTATGAAGCTGAGATGTTCTGCAATTGAATAAAAATATTTTATCTTTTTTGTTATTGGTTAATTTACTGCTTAGAAAAAAACTAAAGGAACATCCTATAAAAGTGCTGATTCCATAATCGTTGTCAGAAAATAACTAGTGGATTCAACAGCTTCATGTAAAGGATAAAAGGTTCAGAAATCTACTCTGATATTTATTTAGTGGGGACAGTAAAAAGATTTTTCAATATTGTGGTTGCAATGTTTTTTAACTGTACAGCAGCTCCGAATACTGAAATTGTGAAGGTGACGAATAACACAGGACTGTTAGATGAAGAACTCGCCAGGTACTTTCAGAATACTGCTCAACGGATTGTTCTCTATGGCTTGGAACGCGGACTAGAAATCCATGGTTTTAGGCCTGCCTGACCTTACCTGATCGTCGGGTTTCTTGCAACCAGAGCCCAAATTCTTGAACCATCAGGTTACAGTACTGTGATCAACAGCGCTTTCACTTTTCAAACGTTTTCGGTTGTTTCCGTGGTTTTATGGCCCACTTCAAACGCGTAAGGTATAAGTTCCCAAATTAGAATACATTGCACGTTCATCAATGTGGCTTTCAAATTACACTCCGAGTGAAACAATGCATAACGTTTCAGCGCACCAGCTACTGTGATACAACCAAGCACAGTGGTTACCTACTATAGATTGAACTGATTCAGTCACGTGATATAAGCGCCGTAAACTTGCCATAACTAAAATCTTATACAATTTTGAATCACTTAAATATTTCTCTGTTATTTGATCCTGACTTTACGACCTAATCTGGTGTTGAAGTGTTAAGATAAGTCTAGAGTAATTATTTAGTAGACCATTGTGGGAAAGTGTACCCGGGATTTGAGTAATTGATAGGTACTTCGATCCTTGTTCATTGTCAAAAACTTGTGATGTATCCAACATAGCTAAGTTTAATATAATGCTTAATGTTCTGCCGCTTCTTTAAAATTTAGTTGCTCGTTGTAGACACACGTGGGTCGATGATTGGCAAATCTGTACGACACTGATCGCAAAACAAATGAAAAGCAGAATCTCGACAAACGATTAATTTGACTTGGATAAAGATTCAGCTGAAAGGCCAAAGCAATTGACCTTTGTCGGTGTAAAAGGTCAGCGTGATGAAAAATCAAACGCGACTAGCAGCTGCCCTTTTCAAATCAAGAAATAGGCGATAAACACGGGTGGAGCAAAAAATAAAAAAGGAAGGAAGAAAGAAAGGAAGAAATCTTAAATGATTACCGGGCATACTTATGTTGTTGTTGTTTTTTTTTTTTTTGTTCTTCTTTCACTCAATAGATACAATTGTCATTTCCTCTCGTATATATAATACGCTTTTAGAAACGGCGTTCCATTCTTCTTTGTTATAGATATAATTTTAAACTTGGCAATGGTTCTACAACTTAAACACATTCTTCTCTCGTCTTACATAGCTCGAGGTTTAATAGCAAAAATAATACGACTCATGATCAATCTATTTAACACGCACACACACACGCGTGCGTGCGCGTACACTCACATTTATATTTGTATTCTATTCTGTGTATTCATAAATTAATAATTATTGATTTAAGCTGCATATTATTACGAAAATATGTATCACTAAATATTCCAATAAATCCAAATAGACAATAATATCCTTAGACCCACACATAAACGCAGGCAAAAATATACGAATGTCATTCAAAAAGTTATTAGCCTCACCCAGATTTTAGGTCTCTTGAAGACCTCTTTCCTGCAGAAAAATTAAGACATTAGTTTTATCGTTTTATAAAAAAATGTTAGTGTGTTGCCACAACGACTAAAATTTAGGAATGCATTTTCTTTCTTAAGAACTTTTTGACCAACACCCTCTCTATCTCTATCTCTCTCACTATATATATATATATGTGTGTGTGTGTGTGTGTGTGTGTGTGTGTGTGCGCGTTTGTGTGTGTGTGTGTGTGTGTGTGTACACACGTGAATAAATACATCGTAATTAAGTCATTTACCTTAAATCTATATGGTCAAATAACGGTTAGTAGATTAGAATAAAACTTAAAATAGATTGTCTAACCTCCTCATGACAGCTTCATTACAAAAAGTGTGGCGCATTTACAAACAGTCTTCAGGTGAAAAAGTTAAGTAAACTGAACGAAAAAAACAAATAAATACTAAATATTCCTAAAATAAAACCAACCAAAAATGGCTGCATGCCGCAGGAGTTGAGGTAGGTTGAGTGAAAAGAAATTCCTATTACAAAGTACATCAAGAAATTGTGATACGTTGATTAAATGACAAGGAATAGGACCTTCTACTTGCGCATAAGGGAAATAGTACTGTAAGAAATTGTTTGAAAATGAATTCAAAACAGGAAGAGTATATGAGCACACACACACACACACACACACAAGCAAATACAGAAACGTTCGCACGACCAAGTGGGCGATTGTGTGAAATATAGTTTCAGTCCTAAAAAGTTGCCTGATTTTGTTTGCCACCTAAATGCTCTGGCAGCAGCAAGTATATATAATCATGTAATATTACAAACGTACACTTTATATATATATATATATATATATATATATATATATATATATATATATATACTCACACACGCATGCATTCACATTTACATATGTACAGTACTAATCAAAAGTGTTTGGCCACCCTCAATTTTTTTTTATTTTTCTTCCCTAAAATGTTATTTTTTGTGTAACAAGTTAAGCACCACAACGTTTTTATTTATAATTCTAAATACAAGTCTTCCCCAGTAAGACATATTTTGAAAATTTGATTTTAAGTACTGAGCATAAATAAAACCTTATCGAAAAGTTACATTATACCACCACTTGAACTCATATTAGAACAAATTGTGTTGAATTACTGCTTGCTAGATACTAGCTATTATACCTATCCTGCAGAGGACAATTTCATCTGAGTGACCAGAAGACTGACTGCTTCAATCAACACTGCACAATTGAACCAATGCCGGGGAAAATGTGTCAATATCCACTGTCAGAAGAAGATTCAGTGAAGCTTGCCAATATGGCAAAATTGTTGTCAAGAAAGCGGTGTTGAGGAAGCAAAACAATGTGAAAAAAAGACTCGGCAATAAAGTACTTTGAACAGAGAAATCAAAGTTCAAATTCTTTTTCGAAATGGAGAGTTTATGTGCGGTGAAAAGTTGAGGAAAGAGCAGCGACACACTGTATAACACCAACCGTTAAGCATAGAGGAGGTTCTGTTATAATGTGGAGCTTTTGTCAGTCGAAAAGTCGAGGATTTGCACCAAGCGAAGGGTAAACTGAATCAGACTGGCTATCATAACATATTGTAGAATCACGCGATTCTATCTGCAACACGGTGGCTTGTGTGTCGAGGATTTGTACTCATTCAACATAATAACCCAGATCTTACTTGTAAACTCTGCCTGAGGCACATTAAGTGCATATAGTTACAGTACGTCTTTCTGTAATACAATGGACCATTCTTGAATATTAAATTTTAAAAAAATTATAACAGGCAACTCTGTTCTTCCGTGATACAAAAAAGGCCCTTTTTTCAGATTGCATACCGTTTCCTTGAAGTCAACGAAGCACAAGAGAGACAGAGACAGAGAGACACAGTCAGTCAGAAATGTCTACTGTTGTGTATTGTAAGGTCAGACACCGAACTCTATCTATAGTTGCTCTGTAGGGCTTTGTGGAACTCAACTTACTAATTTTCAAATTCTCTTTTGTACACTCTAAAATCAAATACTTCATTGGGGTGAGGTCTTCTCACGAAATCATTGCATCATATCATCATAATCATTGCAAGTGCTCTTAACTTTCTTTATTCTTTTATTTACCTCCCATGAAACTTATAAGACGACATAAATCCATCTTATTTAGATTTGGTCTTCCGGTCTTCAGATGACAGTTGTCTTCGATATATTGTCACAAGTGCATGAGCGTACTCCCGATCTCGGCATCGAGTACAAGTAAAATAAAAATTTCAAAATCTCATCAAACTAAATGATAAAATGATTAATATAATCAATTATCAATAAAAGGATTATTAAAGTTAATTACCTCCCTAATTTTTTACGCTTCAACTGATTTCTTGGCCAGCGTCATCAGCAGATTTAAGTCCCATTGAACTGGTATGAGTTGAAATTGGGCGAAAAGTCAGAGCTAAACAACTGACAAGTTGGGCTCACTTTTTTGAAATTCTTTCTGGAAAGCTAGACAGAACTATTTTCAGTCAATCTTCAGTCTTTGGTGAAAAGAATACCGAGAATCTGTGAAGCAGTGATAGCGGCCAAAAAGTGGGGTCATTTTGAGGAATCAAAAGATCTTTTTTTTTTCTTTTTTTTTTAGTTTGTATTTAATGTGGCTCAGGAAGACTTGTATTTGGTGTAATAAATAAAACCTTTGAGGTGCTTAACGTTTTCATTAAAGGATGAAAAATTAAAAAGATAAGGTTGGTTAAAATACTTTAGGTTGATATTGCATATGTATATATATATATATATTTATATTAGTAGTGATAATTTAAATACTCCAGGCATCTTTTCACAATTAGTTCTCAATATCCAGGATAGATCCACTTAATAGGCAAAATTTTAGGAAACGTTTGAAAGTGATTAGGTTTTAATCATCACCATTATCATAATGAAGTCATACTGATAACACGGATTTCCCTGACAACTCTTTCTCAATTTCTCTTTCTCTGCCTGTCTCTATCACTCTCTTTGTCTCTTCATCATTCCATCACATTTGGCAAGTCCTCCAAACTACACCTAGTGTCCGCACAGAGATCATGTAATTAACTGATAGCTGCTCAGCCACCACTGCCTCGTCTTTGTGTAAGGATCCAAAGAAGAACGTCGCTTATGAGTTCATATTTACTTCCCCAGCAGTTCCCTGCTCGTCTTGTTTGTCATACTTTGATGGTTTATGTGACAGGAGGTACTATTTACCAACCCCTCCGCTCGGGCAGGATATGACACAAGGTCAATTTTTAAGCGGAGTTTAACAGGTTTTGAATTCAGAGTTTTCCTTCTCCTAGACTAGTTGCCTCACCAAGGCTGAAGAACCTAGTCCGTCCTACTATTTACCCACAGCTGGAGGGAGAATAAGGGGGTTCATACCTTTCCCAAGGGTATTTGCCCGAAAGTGAACGTAATAGCGTGACTGGGGTACGAACTCGCGTACTACGATTCCGCAGCTCATAGCTTTAACCATTACACACACACACACACACATATATATATATATATATATATATATATATATATATATATATATATATATATATATATATATATATATCTGTGTGTGTGTGTGTGTGTGTGTGTGTGTGTGGCCTGGGCTTTCAAACACAAAAGTATTGGTCTTGAAACTTTCACAACTAATTAATTTTGTTTCTAAACTGAAGATGTCAGGATTCTATTATTTCTAATGTGAAATTATACTATTAACCTGGTATTATTCAGGATTATTGATTAACTAACTCTCCAGCGTTGAAATTCTTCATGGAAAATTGCATTTGATTCTATCTATCTATTTATCTATCTGTATATATATAAATATATATATATATGTATGTGTGTGTGTGTGTGTGTGTGTGTGTGTGTGTGTGTGTGTGTGTGTGGTATCCTTAATTTTTCCTGCTAAATATTTTATTTATTACTGCAAAGTTTGTTAAAAATATTCAAAATTACTAATGAAGGTCCCTGTAAAGTAGTGGGTGGCTAACATCCATTACTACAAGATCGTTTTGAGTGATTTTGGACTCGAGTCATGATTTTTAAGTTCACTTTTGGACTAATGTGAGAAATGTATGAAAATGTTATCTATCCAGCTGCAGCTCCCACTTCTTTTTCTTTTAAACGGTAGCTTTAGAATTACATAACCGCTGAAAAATCATATGCTGTTAAACAACGAAACGTAATAAAAAAATGTGACTTAACAGAATAAATCTAAACTTAGTGTATCACCCACGCAATTGTCACGTGACAAAAAGATTATATATAAAATCAGTTGATATTTATAAATTTCGATGTGTTAATTAAAGCTCTCTTGAGAATCGGCATCTTGAAACATAATTGAGTGTAATTACCTGTATTGATCGTTGTTCTTTTTATAGTTGAATAAGATATATATATATATATATATATATATATATATATATATATATATATATATATAAATATCCTCTGAAAAAAAACTCGAATCACATACCCTTGATATTACTGTTCAGGAAATGACAAATACACCTGGTTTAATTACTATCATCATTAAAATCTACCTAATATGGCTCGGTCATTTTTTCTTAATTGAGGGTACTCGTCGCACTAGTTTTTTTTTAATGATGAATCGAGTACTTATAAGAGAAATCCATCAAAGATCAAGCTAAGATGAAAAGACTAAAAATCGACGTGGGATACTCATTTGGTTCCATATAATTTACTTGTTAATCCAAAATGTTTAAGTCGAAAGTAGCTATTCCAAAACGTTCTCTTCTCAAGGATGAACATGTCACAGACCCATAATATTATAAGTAATACGTCTGTAACTTATGCAATATATCTAATTGTCGAACGCAGGTTTTCAAAGTCATTTCCACAAGCATTCTGAATCAATTTTAACCAGTCTAATATTTTTTTTAGAAAATTTAATAGTTAATAACTGGTCAGTGGTAGAAATAACATTTTTCATTAGATTGAGGAGTCTTTTAGAGTACATTGGTCAAAAGTGATAATCAAAACAGAACATTTAAACTGGTCAGAATTAAGATTGAGTTTCTTGTACACACACACACACACACACACACACACACACACACACACACACACACACACACACACACACATACCCAGAGACAATATATATATATATATATATATATATATACGCTTTTAGATATCTTATTTAAGTATATATAAATTGTTAGTGTCTTAGAATATATTGGCTATTTTACTCCCTCTAACAAATATGTACAAACGCATATACACAGATGCAAGTATACACTTGCACACACACACACACACACACACACACACATACACACACACACATACACACGCGCGCGCACACACACACTAGAATTGGAAACAAACGCGATAGTACACACAACCTTTGCTGAATTTCTCTATAAATGAGAAATTATTCGTGATAAGGTTGTGTTGCCCCAAATCTCCATGCGTTAAAAATTTAACAGCCATTAAAAATACAAAATATAAATATCCTCACAAACCATGTAAATGTGTATGTATATACATATGTACATGTGTGTGTGTGTGTGTGTTGATTTGTTTATGTTATTGCATATTACCTTTATATTATACTCTCTTCAATTTCTGTATATTTTTCAGATTACTTAACCCTTTCAAAATAAACCAAAAAGGCTATGATTAAATGTGCACCTAATAACACAAATCGGTTATAGAGTGATGGTTTAATCAAATAAATTTACTTCCACCATCAATGAACTCGGTTTCTTGCCCGTGTGATCGAAAACAAAGGGTCAGTTACAAGAAACCTTACAGTAAGTGCGAGAAAGGGTCACACGTAAGATTTTGTGGTTTTTGAAAGGAGTAAGTAAATAAGTCAGTGAGTCACAAGCAGAGAAAAAAGGAAGGCCTTAAATTTCTGGGTTAGCGGACCCTCTTCCGATTAGAGATGGTCTACAACTTAGCAATTCCTTTATCGACTCGAGAATATCACTTCTCGTTTTCCTCTTTTTGAGAGAGATTCAGAAGGAAGTTGAAACACAGGTAATAAATGAGTGGATTTTTTTTCTGTGAGCACGTATCGGACTGTCTATTTTCCTGATGTAAAACCGTTGTCATCTCTTGATTTTCACCTTATCTCTGTCAATTGTTAAACGCTCAGCGACGTCAAAGTCAACATTATGTAATTTGTTTTAATATATGTTTTTAAGTAAGTTTTAAAATCTTTTTTTTAAATTTTATATTGAGTTATCAAAAAAAAAAAAAGAGGATTTAGAAATAGATTAAGTCCTGAAAGGGTTAAGAGTTTTGGGCTGGTAGCACACTAGTTTTGCTGGTATTTTAATAGATTGATTAATTGATTCATTTTTGTGTCATGCCAATATGTCAACATTTATTTTATGGTTAGATATTAAGGAATTATAGGTTTGATCACTTTTTTCAATGGTATACCAACTACCATGAGTTATTTAATGCCAAAGCCAGCCTTAATAGAAAAACACTATTGGTACTATTCAGCTAGGGGATTAAGGGGTTTTATACATTTCCCAAAGTCATTTGTCCGAAATTCAAAGTAATAGCACGACTGGAGTTCGAACCTGGTTACTATGTTGTTACCATTTAGCACATCGGCCAGTGAGACACCCAACACGTTCATTATACGTCCATAGATTTCTTGTGTTGTAGTTTGTTCTTAAGATGTTTTTGTGTATGCGGCTCTATTAAATAGGAATAATTTTAAACAGTTCTATTTGACCCATAGATGGTACACTAACAGGTCAGAGTCGAGCTGGGAGTAATGACAATGAAAAGGTGATTAAATTTATCAATGTTTCCAGGATAGGAGCCTCACCATCAGATGCAATTTAGTGTCATACCCAGGACCATTTTTTAGACGGTTACCAACCTGCTGGGGAAAGAATCAGCATACTCTAAGTTCTGCCAACAGGTTGGACAGTTTTTTTTTTCTTAATCCACTGAATTTTATTTGAGAGCGCTCTTTAATCAAAACTCTGCTAAAAAGTATATACATTTGTTTTCTCCAAAATGCACCTTACTTATTTCTCTTTCATTCTCTTTTTATTTGGCTTCCAGCTTTTGTTTTCTATACCTCTGCTTTCTTTCTCTCTCTCTTTCTACTCGTTTCTTTCTCTTTTTTGTCTATATTATATATTTCAATTTTCATATATCTCTCTCCCTCTCTCTCTCTCTCTCTCTCTCTCTCTCTCTCTCTCTCTCTCTTGCTTTCACTCAAATCGACTTTCTCCGTAGTCGAGCATTTTCATTCAGAAAGGAAATTAAAATGTCATTTCTTTGTAAGCCAGCTTGACGTTTTGCGCCTTTCTCTCGAATATTCATTATTCTATTTTCTGTTCGGGCATCTGAGTTATGTGCTCGTCTCTCCTCTCAAAACCATTGGCCCACGCTTTGCCGCAGATTACTGCCAACCGATACAATTAACTTAATTCTCTTGGCTAGATTCCAAGACGCTTAGCTTACCAAGTAAATTAAATTTAAATAAGAAGGCTTGTCTTTCACTTATTAACTAGGTATAGCTTAGTTTGGTAAATGACCACAGTACATAGATACACAGTGAGGACAGAACATCACAAACGAATGTTCAGCAATACAATATCGTAAACGTTCATACTTCGGCACGGTTACATATAAGATTAGCTTAACCGAATCTCTTTGACGCAGTACGAGTCTGAGACTAATAAAAGTGCCCGATATTATCTAGCATTGGTTCAATGGTAATTATACCCGTGATAAAACAAAGGAAATTAGCACACTTAGAAAATGATCGCTTACGTGTCTTATTTAGTTGTAAATAAACTAATATCAGATAAGACGCAAAATATATTTCCCTTAATAGCATAAAATATTTTTCTTAAATAGCTGAATATTCATAAAATGTTCTTTAAACAAACTATATTAAATTCTTTTTTCTCAAGCCCTGCAGAGGAAAAATATTGAAAAACAGAGAATAGAACTAAATCATAGTGCATTTTGAAATTTTGAATATTAGGGGATGTTGGAAAGTTTTCAGCTTGACCAAGAAGTGATTAACGTTAAATAATGAAATATAAACGACATTTCACATATTTATCCTGAAGTTCAATATACTTTGAAATAAAAGTTTCAGTTTTTTAATTGTCATTCTTATCGTGTGTGTGTGTGCGTGTGCGTTTGTCTGTGTCCGGGTACGTTTGCAAAAACTATGGAATTAGCCAACTTAGAGAATATCCATCCTTTTTTTATTTATCTATTTTTCATTGTCTTCTTTTTTTTTGCAGTAAATAAACTAATCACAGATAAGACAAAAAAGCATTTACATTTACCAGCCGATGATTCTGGCTTCATAAAAAAATTCCTAAAACAAACTAGATTCAATTATTAAAGTTAATGACATATTATTTGAGAATTTTAAGCAATAACTCAATATATAAGAAAAGATTATAGAATTCGTGATAGAAATGATATAATTAATACTCTGTCTCCTCTTGAGTTTTTATAACATCCTTAATTTTTTCAAGTGTACATTTTAGTAATTTAAAACAATATTCTTTATCAATGTAGTTCCGGCTTTCCCAAATGACGGATAGTAGATCATTGGTAAATGGAGTCTTCTAATTTACTGTTTGTTTAAATTTCCTCTATAAATTTTCGATTCGATTTTGATCCAAACTGTTCCTTGGCCATTTCATTGATTTTCATGCCTTCTCCAAATAAAAGTTTTTGTTCATTTTGCTCTATTAAAAGACGCAATTTTGCCCAATGTTTCTCTCGATGGAAGGAGAAAAATATTCAGTACTTTTATAGACTCATATACATTGATCGTTGGGGTAATGATTGCCATCCCCCTGTCGTTAGAATGACATGCAAATTCATATCATGAATGAATTGGAATGATAATTTTTAACTTCAGGCAGTAATCTTTGTATGTTTTATTCGAACAGCTCCAGAAAAAAATTCCTGCATCATCATTTTGACCAATGCCAAGGTGAATATTCTTTAAGTATGTTAATTAAATAATCTTAAAGTTCTTCACTGCATTATTATTAAAAAAAAACTATTTGTAACAAGGAGGTCAATGGTGTATTACCTGGTAGATTACGACACACACATGCGCACATCTATCAATCTCTTTGTCAATCTATTATAGTCGAAATATATATATATATATATATATATATATATATATATATATGTGTGTGTGTGTGTGTGTGTGTGTGTGTGTGTGTGTATATGACATATGAGAATGAAAACATAAAGGAAATGAAAAGGAAATGGCTTTTTGGTACCAAAATGAAGGATCGTAACATTCTATGACTGGTATTTATGACTTTAGGGCTCAGCAATGTTCATATTAGTGTTTAACTGGGTTTGAAACCTGTTTATATATGAATATAACATATCAGTATATGGCAATGTTTCACACTCACGAGTAAACGTACATGTATACATACACATAATTATAAAAACATTCACGCACGTATGCGTGTACGAATGTGAATATGTGTGTGTGTTTGTGTGTGTGTGTGTGTGTGTGTGCGAGAGAGAGAGAGAGAGCTGAGCTGAATAGCTAGGGTACTATTTCCAAGAAAATCAACGTTTAATTTCTTTTTGGTTGGTTCTTGATGTCATATATCAATCATTTGTTAACCTATTTACTCTTTCTTCCATATAATCATATATTTTCAAGTAATTAACGATAATAATCTTTTATTAATAATTGTGTTTTCAAGTAACTACTTTTAACGCAGAAAATGTTTCGAACAGATAAGTGCTTCCGTTTATTTTTATCTTTAATTTATACTCAACTATATTACTTCAATTACATATTTCTATTTAGTAATGATAAATATTTGTGTGTACCCAGTTATATGGTATCAAGTATTCATATCTAATACAAATAATTTACTCATAGATATATTTCCTGTATTCTTATCTACTGCAAATAATTTCCCCGCAATTCTAGTACTTATAATTTTCCAACTTATCTACTTAACCAATAAATGGGATCTTTAAATGTAACACCACTTATAGAGGTACTTGTCCTGTATCGGTTATACTAGAAAATGGACAATGCTACCCGAGTTCAAATAATGGAGGAGGCAGTTTTCATTTCACATTAATATCACTGAGAGAGAGGTTGGCATTCAACTATTCTCCTTCCATCTGTGGGAAAATTTGTTATTTTGTTGGGGTTTATGGATTATCAGCCCTTGTAGGTAATTTAATGCCAAGTCAATTTTTATACTAAAAACAGTTCTATTTCAATCAGTTTAGCATAAGAACACAGTTTAATTGTAAAAAAATTCTATTTAGAGCGATTCAGTTAAGTCAAAAAGTTCTTATTCGAACAATTTAGTTTAATATTTGTATAGATTCTGTTTACAGTGAGTTAAATGTTAAAACAATTCTCTTTCGAATTATTAAATTTAGCGTAGTACAGTTTCAATTTTAAAAAATAATGTTCTATTGCTAACAATTCAGTTTAGCATAAGTACGCAGTTTACATGTTAAAATAGTTATATTTCAAGTATTTTAGTTTAGCATAAGTACGCAGATTAATTCTATTAGACCCATAGATAGGACCCTATCAGGTGCTACCATTCCAGGCCATAGTGGACCCGGGAGCGATGGCTATGAAGAGTAGCTCCATATTCCCAAAAGCTCCAGCATTACTGGAGCCTCACCATCTGATTGTTTACTGTCATATCCAGGAAACCGGCTTGTGGGGGACCTTACCCCGTTACAGAGGTGAAGTCAGTCTATTCTACAGCCCCAGTATTAGTAATTAGGACAGAATGAGCTCTTTCAACATGGTATAGCAACCAGTTTAGAAAAAGAAAAATATTGAATTCAAACCTGTAACATTTTGCTTAAAAACTAACATTGTGTCGCATACTGCTTGTGAGAAGGGGGTTTGGTAAACGTATACAGGTAATAGCTCTCCAAATCAAAGTGGATCTAGGAGAAATGAGAATTAAGGGGATGACTCTACATTACCGCGGGTTTCAAATATGAAGCCTCAGCACTAGATGTGCCATTGAGAAGAAACATGTATACTTGTGTGAGGTGGGGGTGTAGTTTGAAAGATTTATTCTTGTGGAAACTTTTCCAATTAATATGAGTGAAAAATAGACAAAATATTGAAAATATACTTCAAGCTTAAGCGAGACATACATGGCTTATCGACGAAATCAGAACCAATTATTTTGAGGGGAATTAGCATTAAAAGTTACATAAGCAAACTTTTCAGTGGAATTTTTCTTACAAAATGACTCGTGTACTTATCTCTTGCCTAATGAAAGTGATTTGCAGTGTGCTCATCTGACCAGTTACTGAGATCGACTAATTAATGAAAGTGCTTGATTTGCTTCAACTAATAAAAGCAACACCACACACACACACACACACACACACACACACACACACACACACACACACACACACACACACACACACATATATATATATATATATATATATTAGTTTTTATACCTATTTAATGGCATTCATACTTATCGGCGATCACAGGTTTCATGCCGTCTTCATAAAACAATCATCAGATTGTCCTATAAAGACGCTATGGAACAAGTCGTCGCAGATAAGCATCTATCCTTAAAATATATATGTAAAAACTAATATATATATTTATTTATCATTATATTACATAATAGTTCTCTTACAGATATTGAGCATTTTACATGTACTGCATTTGGTCTGACACTAACCCACCAAGTAAGATAGTAACAGCCATGGACTGTTGTAATATATATATATATATATATATATATATATATATATATATATATATATATAGCGGTGGAAGGAAAAGAATGCAGTTATCATGATACTGGTAGATCAAAATATTGAAATAAAGAAAATCAATCTGTATTTAACACATAATCTTGGTTAATTTTTCCTTGACATTTTGCAGTATTTGTTTTTCAATTCTATAGAATATTTTCTCAAAATTCTTTCTTGATTATTTCCTGACAATAATTTCGAAAAAGAAAATATTTTTGGGCTTTATCTATGTATTCAAATTTGTTGATTTCTCGAAGGGGTTTGACTCCATCTACAGAAGGAATATGTAACAAATACTTATAGCCTATAGTCGCCCTAAAGAAACTGTCACAGCCATAATGAAACTCTATAAAATACGAAAGTAAAAGTTCGCTCACCGAATAAAAACACAGACTACTTTGAGATTGTTTCTGATATTCTGCAAAGGGATGCATTAGCCTCATATCTGTTCATAATCTGCCTAGACGTCGATTGATCAAATGAACGAAAATATCTTTTTACTAAAAAATGAAAGAAATAGACGAAACTCCGCAGAAACTATTTCAGCTGGAGACTATAGCTCTTCTGGCAAATGCACCAAACTAAGCGGAATGCTTGCAGTACCGCTTGGAGCAGCCAGCAAGTTGCATAGGCCTTCATGTAAATGCAGACAAAACAGAGAACACAAGTTTTCATCGAAAAGAGACATCTCCGCTCTAAATGGTGATTCTCTGAAATTAGTGGACAAGTTCACGTTGCTCGGAAGCAGCTTCTCATCTACTGAACTTGGCATTCATTTGTGACTAGTGAAAGTGTTCACTGCTATCGATAGGTTATTGATCATATGGAAATCAGTCTTATCCGATAAAATATAACGCAATATCTTCCCAGGAGCGGGTGGGTCAATTCTAAAATATGGATTCACCTCATGGATGCTGACTTACCATATTGAGAAAAAGCTTGACGGGAACTTCACAAGAAAGCTAAGAGTAATATTGTACACATCCTGGTAGCAAATTCCCACAAAACAGCAGTTGTACGGACACTTACTTCTCATCTCTAAAAGCATCCAAACAAGACGAACAACATATGCAGGATACTGCTGGAGAAGTAAGGATAAACACACAAGCATAGTTTTCGGATGGACCATTTCATACAGACATGTACGTGGTGGCCGACCAACAAGAGCTTATCTACAACACGTCTGCTTGAACACAGGATGAAGTCTAGAAGACCTGCCGGAAGCTATAGAAGAGAGAGATGAAAGATGAGAGAGAGAGAGAGAGAGAGAGAGAGAGAGAGAGAGAGAGAGAGATGAGGGGAGTCCATGTCAGGAGCGTGACGTAATGATGATGATGATGATAATGATATTCACCAAAATGTGGGCACCATTTTCTGTCATCAGTCATGCAAAAATTTATGTTGCTTCATCGAGTCTATAAACAAATCACGTGTTTAGGTAGCCAAATGGTTCCACACTATAACAGAAATGTTGGGCCCTCATTTGTCGAGATCAACACACACACGCATATACATATATTTTTTTGGAGGCGCTCCTGAAGTGATGGTTATCGTCGTAGGAAATGGACCCGGCGACCCGTGATCAAATCTTCTTTGACACTTTATTGATTTTATAATGCGTTAAACTATCATTCCTCCAGTAAAGAAAAATAATTGGGAAGACTGATTTTTTGAAAAACTTTGACATGGCAGTAGGTCTAAGTGAAGGAAAATTCTGAATTTAAACCTCTAAAACTCCACTTGAAAATTACTATATTTTTCAACTTACTTGTGCGGAATTTTTTGTAAATTCAAACCCCTCACACACAGAATATATATATATATATATATATATATATATATATATATATATATATATATATATATAATGCACACTTGCATCCTGGACAACACTCACACACCCACTCGTACACATATATTCACACACACACACACACACACACACACACACATATATATATATATATATAGGTGTGTGTGTATGTGTGCGTGTGTGTGTGTGTGCGCGCAAGTGTCTGTGTGTTTGTGTGTCTGTCTGTCTGTATGTATGATTTTTTCTTGCAGATTATTACTTTTTATCTACTGAAGGTTTTGAAGGAAAATATATAACCTATATATGCTTATTCTAAGGTACCTTGGACGGTGTTATCGTTACCAAACAGGCCTGGAAAATATATATGATTGATTTTGATTCTAAGTGTGCGCTTCCTACTTTTACCTTTTGGTTACGACTAGGTTAAACTTAGCAAATGAATATGTACATGTTGGTTCTAAATGTATCCAACTTGTACACGTATATATATATATATATATATATATATATCGATTTTTTATCATATTAATTAGAGTTTAGTCTGTAGCAGTGTAGTCTGTCTCAAATGGCTAAAACAATCATTTTTTTCCTAATATCCATTTAATATGGCTACTTTCCCAAGCACTTGACCATATTGGTTTAAGCGGATCATCTTTTGGCATTAGATCTGACGTTAAGCTTGTGGATTGGCGACGAGTGCGTTTGAGTTGAAAGTGGCTTACCCAATTAGAAGAAAATCACATATTTAAACCTCATTGCTCTCACTGAAATGCATATGCGCATTTATATGGAAGGCTGTACGTAGAGAAACTACCAAGTGCAAATATAACTTAATATGAGTGATCAAATCAACAGATATCTAAATATATAGAGACGAATATAGGAACCAATGTATACACATTTCCATATCCTCCAAGAACAAAAGTTACTATTTATATCCAACAAACAGGCTACAGATTTAAAGATCACATTGAAATAGTTGATAATGGCAAAATTAAAGATTTTTTTCACATGAAAAAATTATATAACATGTCCCTGCTCTAATATCCGTCATCGTTTTTCTAGATTGCTACTAAACTGCTCTCTTTCACAAAAAAATGAATATGGTTTGTCAATAGGAAGGTTTAACATCTACTGCCATATCATCAACAACTAATATTGATATCGAGCAAATAAGTTTATTGGGTCTTCTTCAGTCGGGACGTAAATGCATAGTAATGTTAAGTTGCTGAAAATGTGTTTTAACTGTTTGGGACTAAACGAGCTTCCAGTAATTGTTGAAGTTTCCATGGAAATAAAAAAAGAATTTATTTTCAGGGCACACATACTCATGACCGTACACACAAATGCACGCATCATCATTATAATCAACAATGTGTGCTGGTAGAACGGATACTCTTGACTCTGTCTATCTCTCCCTGTTTCTCTCTCTTTCTCCCTCCCTCGTTATTCAGTCTCATTAGCCATCGCTCTTGGCAGGCTGTCATCAATAATGGGTTTCCTAACTATATTATTGATGAACAAATTAAGCGTATGATTAAAAATGTTAACCAACAAAATAAACACTGTACTACTCCACCCAGTCAACAAACATATATCAAACTTTTGACCGTAACCAAATGCACTACAATTATAAATCAGATGACAAGATATTAAAAACATTGATTCATAGAAACGTTCTCCCCACTGATCCTATAAAAAGATAAAACTTATATATTATCATAGATTTAAAACCTCCAACTTGGTCATTAAAAATAATTCCTCTCCCTCGATTGGAGTTTTGCAAAAAAACAACGTTATATATCAATTCAAATGTCCTTTAGGAGATTGTATCTTTGATAATATTGATATATGTGTTATTTTAATCTCAACTACCCTACCCCTATAACCGGGACATTGGCCCAGCGGTTAGAGTGTTCGCCAATGGCCCGGGAGACCTGGGTTCAATCCCAGGTCGAGTCATACCAAAGACTTTAAAAATGGAACTTGATACCACCTTGCTTAACACTCAGCATTATAAGGTACGGTTCAAGGGTAAAGTGGAGCAATCCAGGGAATGGAGTAGCGCCCTCCCCTACACCTTGGTGTAGTAGCTTTCGAAAAGGGAGTCTTCGGATCACCCTCGACTATGGTCGCTAACTTTACCCTATCAAGGAAACTTACAATGCACCTTTCTGATACAAGTTCAATAGTTCAGCATTAAAAAAAGCACATCATGTCCAACAACAGAATTACAAAAAATTCTCACCGACAACACAACAATATTAGAACATCAAAATAACAAACAAAACTATATATTTTCGAAGCACTACATATTAGAAACATGCAACCCACACTTAAATAATTTTCAAACCAGTGCAAATGTTCTTTAATGTCTTTAGTTGCTGACACTATTTATAGAAATACATTTAAAAACAAACGCTACAAACTCCAACGGTAAAGACGCTCTTACATAGTAGCAATGCAAAAAAAAAAAAAAAAAAAAAAAAAAACCCAAAAACGTTGCATCACCTTTGTAATAGATCCTCCCCTGATGATGGCACAAAGTCGGACAGAAAATATAATTATGGAAAATACATCAATCAATTCCCGCCGAATACGATAAAAGCAATACGGCAATACGGATCAACAAGAAAATATGTAGACAGAAAATGTCAATCATGTTCAATGAAATTTGTATTAATGAAGAAATGTTGCCTATACATATATATATAGAGAGAGAGTCGCTCAGGGTATAATGCTTGTCATTGTAAGAAGTGGACACGATGACCAGAAATCAAATATTCGACGAGGCTGTTTGCATTTCAGATAGAGCTAATACTTTTGGGGAAAGGCATGCATCCAACTGTTCTCCAACTATTCTCTCTATAGCAATAGATAAATAGAATTGAATGCTGGCTTTTAAACCTTGATATAGGAAATGTCACATTTGCAAATCTCTGTTTTAAAATTGTCTTTGTTTCGTATACTGCACGTGCTGAGGGGTCACTAAACACACACACACACACACACACACACACACACACACACACACATATATATATATATATATATATGGGGGTGACTGTGACTGTATCTGCATTAAATCACTTACAGACTTATTCATTTTAAATATATTTACTTTTCTCCTGTTAGAAAACAACAGCCTCTTTATATATATATATATATATATATATATATATATATATATATATATATAGTTGAGTGGAGGTCAGGTTTCTTTTAGCTCCATACCACAGATTACATGCAACCCAACACAGTTGTGCTAATGAAATTGTCACTGAAAGATTGACCAGTTCAGAGTCCTGACTAATATCATCGAACAAATGTGGACAGAACTAAAGAGAAGGAATAGTCAAAAGAATCCACGCAATCTTGTTGAGTTGTGGGAGCTCAGCTACAGAGAATGGCATCTCATAACTGTAAAGATAATAAACGATTTGAACGCATCTGGTGCATTGAATCACTCATTCAAGTTAAGGAAAACCACACAAAACATTTACAATGTACAGTAAAAATAAACATAATGTAATGAATTTTCCTGATATATATTTTTTTCTGTTTTAAAACACTGTCTGTTCATTGGTTTATTTGAGATGGCCGAAAACAATTGTACGGACATTTTTTTGGTGGGTCGTCTCATATATTCCCATCAAGATAGAATACCTACTCCAGATTATTATGATTAGGTATGGATATGACTCCTACAAGGCCAATGTGTCATTTGTAAAAAACGCAATGCTAAACATCCAATTATACGGTTGCAAAATGGTTTAAAGTAACCGAACATTTCCCATGGTATTATAAAGATGAGGGTAATAAAAGGAATGAGGTGAATTTGCCAAAGGCGTAAGCAATTCAAAGTAAAGTATATAGTTGTATGTTTTTCAGAAAATCAATTGCGATGGGTCCTCACATGTCCCTGAAGACTCTCAGTATGACTTTTTTTACGGATAGTTGCGTCCGGAACTTTTTCCTTACCGGTAAGTTAGTGCGTTTCTATTGTATTCACCTTTTGGCAAATCTATATTTAACCCATTGGTAAACATTATTTTCGGGAAAACTTTCTTCTCTGTACATATCCTGTAGTCTTTTGTAAATTTCATATACTTAGCCATCAAAAACTTAATGTCATACCTTCTTTCAATCCTGCAACACTCTGTTTGATTTGCTGCAATTCTGAATAGCCACAAAAGAAAGATTTTTGTGGGATTAGAATAAATTTGCTGTAAATCAATTTCAAACTAAGCAGAGTTTACACTTTTAGAAAACTACGCTGAAAAAAAAAACTTGCAAGGAAATCCCCTTATTTGTTGTATGACCCTCATATATAGGTATCATGGTGAGATAAACTATATATATATATATATATATATATATATACGTGAAAAGTAACGTGACTGGTGTCACAAGCAATTTATTTCAATTTACAACAACAAACTACATGACTTTCCTTTCAAATAATCACCCCTAAATAAAATGCACTTTTTCCTTCTTCCATGACACGCCTCTAAGCACTGCTGGAAGGCTTCTTCCCGCCATTTCCACGATGAAAAACACTATTCCACGAGCACCCTTTCTCTCTCTTTCCACCTCTCTCTCTCTCTCTCTCTCTATATATATATATATATATATATATATGTTGTATTGAAAATGACAAACAAGTATTTTGTGTTTAGCTGTTTATTCAGCTTTTCTAGTTAGGATATCTGAGATCCGTCGTTTTAGTTCTATTAATGGTATACACGCCTTTAAAACGGCTGTTCGTTATGATCCCATTGATATTCGGGAGAAAAGTCACTCAGAGCAGAGGGGTGTCCTCGTGGTGTAATGGTTAAAGCGATGGACTGTGGAATCGTAGAAAGCAAGTTCTAACTCCAGTCGCTATTACATTCGGACAAATACCCTTTGGAAAGGTATGAACCCCCTTATCCTCCCAACTATGGGTTAAATAGTACAACTACAGTCCCTCTTGAAAGAGGGTTTTGTCAATAAATAACCTACAAAGGATGATATGCCATTAAACAAAGAAACGAAATGAAACTACACAGATCAAGTGAATTGGGGGATTTTTCTTGTTCGGTGATGTTCTTCGCCGTCTGAAAATTGCAGAGCTCAGCACAACCAGTTACATTTCTTTTCGTACATGCTCAAATCTTCTGTGATATTTCTAAAGCATTTAATTGATTTTCATGTCAACCAGATTTTTCGATTATTCTAACAGCCAATAAACGATCACCACACAGCAACGCTTTTTCTTCAGTTCTCCTCGTTGAAAGCCTTCCACTCCTGAAGTCATTTTCTCTTCCTGGTAACCCTCTTTGAACAACTTATGGCATGCAGAAATATTTATATAACATGACGTTTTCTGCATACCCTTCCTGAAGCATTTAACGAGCTTTAAACATAGTTTTTCTCCACTGAACTAAAAATTCCTGATTTATTCGTTCCTCAGTACTCATTGCTGAACGATCTGAAAAAGAAGGGCTATAAACAAAAACATAAGAAAAAATGCAGAAAGTAAACATTACTGATATATTCAAATATATAATGTTAGATGATAACACAATCATCTTATTTCTCTTTTGCCTATAACTCATACGGCACACCAAGTCCCGCTTCTTTCAATTGTTAGGTTATTTTGTTATTTTAGGCAGCTTACAGTCTTTTTTTGATGACGCCATTTCAATAACGAAATATACAAATCTGCTTTTCCATAATGTTCTTCTTTTTCTTATATATATATATATGGGTGTGTGTATATATATATATATATTTATATAGTGAGAGAGAGAGAGAGAGAAATTTACGAATTTTAAAATGTTCATTGTGTATTGTGAATAAAAATATAACTTGACATTTTCTCTTAATCTAGAGTTGTTTTTTTGTTTTATCATAAAGCAACAAAAAAAAAACAAAAACAGAAACTCCCCCCCCAAAAAGGACAACAGTGAATTGTTTAGAAGATCGAACTCTATATTTGTGCGTTAATGTTTATATATTGCAGATTTTGACAGCAGCAGTCACCGCCTTCAGTTTATTAAGGGATTGTTGACTGGGTCACTGTTCTCAAGATAGATATAAAAAGTGAATTGAACTTCTAAAAAGAATCACATTACGTGTCAGATGATTGTAAAAAAAACAAAAACATGACGCTGACAGTAACGTGAAGAACGAATTTGCGTATGAAATCTCTTTTCGTTTAAATTGACGATCTTCAGTCTTTTCGTTTTTATAACACACACACACACACACACACACATATATATATATGTATATATATCTCTATAGTCATCCACAGACAGATCTGTTTCGTTCTATCAGAAGTCATCAGTTTAGCTAGACATATTAGCTTCCCGTAGCTGGGATCGAAACCCGGTTGACTCAAATGCCAATCGAAGCTTCTAACCCTTCAGCCACAAGGAGCTAGTATATATATGATTTATAAAAACTTTTGTGGATAACATTTTTAAATGAACCAGAGTTTATTTTTTTTACACACAGTTAAATGGTTTCAAGTATTGCTATCTCATAAAGATGATTCGATTTACTGTGTGTGTGTGTGTGTGTGTGTGTGTGTGTGTGTGTGTGTGTGTGTGTGTGTGAAATGTAGTATGCCGTATTCATAAATTAAAAATGGTCAATATTGGTGATACAGTATATATACGATGATCATTAAATACGTTTCCAAACTTTTTTCGTATGGGCACTTTTATTGATAGTACACATGAAACTTTAGTCCCCTTCGAAGTAATCTCCTCCGGCTACAACATCTGGAAGGTTCCATGGAAGTCCTCTTGTGTGAGCGTTTCAATGACTTTCATCATAGCCTCTCTCATCTCCTTAATTGTCTCATAACGACAGCCTCTGAGCTTAGGGAATTAGCAAAAGTCACAGGGAGCAAGGTCTGGACTATGGAGAAGGCGAGGAACTGTCTTGATGCCCATCTTGGTCAAATAGTCTGTGACAAGGATGGAGTTGCGGACTGGTTCATTGTCCTGGTGGAAATGCCACTGGGCCGGTTTAAAGAGTGCTGGCCTCTTCCCAAGGAATCTCTTCCTGAACTCCCTTAAAACCTCAACATAGTAACCCTAACCATTTGGCCGATCAACTCTGGTGTATTGACTTCCTTACTCCTCTCACACCTCTCATTATCCCTCACAGACTCCATGCATTCCTTGAATCTCAAATGCCAATCAAAAACTGATGCTCAATTCATGCAAGATGGCCGAAAATCAGTCTGAAGCATTCCATACGTTTCTGTGGCATTTTTTCCAAGTTTAAAACAGAACTTTATTACATATCGTTCTTTGAAAATGTCCTCACATCCAGATTGCATTTTTGAAATTCACTAGCTGTGACTATCAGGCTTTAGTAGGGTGTATTCTAATTCCTGCTGTAGCTGTTCATTTGAAGATGAAATCATAAAAGTCAGTCATCTTAAGAGATATATAGCAATAACATAGTGAATTTTCAAGAGTCTACGGCAATTTTAAATGCATGTAAAAAAAACTCTGGAAACTTATTGAATGCACCTCGTAGATGTAGATGACGTAGATAAACAATCAATGGCTCTTGCTGACAGCCAGTTCCTTGCCTCTGTAACGATCAGAACAAGTGGTTACCATGTTGCAATAATCCCTTTATATACTATTGTCTGGAGACATGATGGGAATGATCGTCTATTTTGTAGGCATCCAGGGATTTGCGGTCCAAAGATTTATAAAACACCAACGAAAACATCAAACATCTCTCCTTTCTTTCTTTCTTTCTTTCTTTCTCAAGTGAGCTTTCTGTTACGACTGCTGTCTTGTCTACTTGTCTTTTCTTTTCTGCTTTCTTTTATTTTCTTTTCGCTGTAGCAAACTACCAATCACATGATTCGTTCTTTTTTTTTACTTAATCAAGTCGACATGCTGTTACGACTGCTGACTTTACACCTGATCTGCTTTCTTTTCTTTTCTCTTTCGATGTAGAAAGCTTCAAATTAATTAATTGATTCTTTCTTTCTTTCTTTCTTTCTTTCTTTCACAGACACACAGATGTATACACTGAACATTATTAGGAAATGCCTTGCAAGTTTTTACCAGAGTTTGTAAATAATCTTTTCACAGGAGGTACAGCAAGTCTCTCCGGTTCTCCAGGATTCTTCTCAGTATCCTGGCCGATCTTAACAATGCTGAAGTTTGGATGGTCTAGATATCTAACCCTTCCATACCTCTTTACAAGCCTTTAGATACTATTCAAAGCGCTCCAGTTACAATTAATATCACTGCTACACTCATGTTCCTCAGATGTCTAAGTTCACTGGCAAGGTTATAGAACTTGCCGCTCTTTTCATTTTCTTTGATTTTTATGCTGCTGTCCGCTGGGACGTCAAAATGTACTAGGCATTAGGTTCTCTTCATTTTTATGTTAATTTTCTTTAAGTTTGGCCTTCTAGTTTGGATTCAGGGATCTGTATGTATCTGAAATTGTTTTACGTCTTATTGTCCATTGTGTAAATACGATTTGGCAGTATGTCCAAATTTCAAATTCTTGCACAAATCACAGTGTATCAACTTACTCGCCTAGTCATACCAAATTTTTGTCCTATTTTGCGACATTTTGAATTGTTGTACGACTTTTATCATTATTATTATTATTATTATTATTATTATTATTATTATTTTAGAGTTTTTAACATCAGCGTTAGCTGATGGTTTTTCACTGGAGTTTGAATGACAGCAATATTATGATTGTTTATCCCTTTAGAGTTTTTCACATCAGTGTTAGCTGATGGTTTCTCACTAGAGTTTGAGTGACAGCAAGTCTCCTGAAGTCTCCAGGACTCGTCTCAGGATTCTTGCCGTTCTTAGCAATGCTGTCGTTTGGATAGTTTCTACCCGTCCGCCAACTTACTATTATTATTATTATTATTATTATTATTATTATTATTAATTAACTGATTAATTGATAAATTCATATTTGGTTTTCAGTTTTATTTCAGGTTTCTGATAATCCTTTACCTAATATCAAACCTGAGGGAAGGCAGAGACAATACGCATTCTATGTATTTATTTTTGTACTGATTATTATTTCAAAGGGGGAGTATTTTACCAATCCCATTGATAGTACTCTCTAAAAAGGATAAACAGCTCTGCAAAGTGCAATATTTTGTATTTCATATAGGCTGGAACAGGCAAATATTTTGTTAATCTGTTTATCTGTCTCTTTCTTAATCATACCCACGGCCCCAACAATTTCTTTTACCAACTCGTTGAATTCATTTACTCTTTATATTGTTTGACTGATATATTATTATCTGTTGTCACTGACATATGAGTTAGTGGTCATATTTTTCTTTTAAAATCCTTAATTACTCTATCCGGTATATTACTCATTATTTTTTTGCAGTTTTGATCAAAATGTTTCAGATAATAGTAGCTTTTTTGGCTTCTCCTATTGGTGCCGATTGGTTTTTATACCATTTTTTCAGAGTTTGGAATTGCACAAAATTTGTATATTTGTCAATGAATACAATACCCTATTTAATCTCATATTCTATCGGGGTCAAGATTTGCCAACCGGATACTAGTAGTCAGCTGATTAAATTTTTTATTCGCACAGTCAACATATTGGGTTTGATCCGTTTTTTATGTTCTTCATAAATCCTACTTGTTAATCACTGGTACCGTGCCGTTATTATTATTATATCTTCGTTCTTCGCCTTCTGTCCAGCACTCATCAGTCATTTATTGTTTTTACTATATCTATATCGGCATTTCGAATTCTTTTAGTATTGTCCGTGTAGATTTTGTTCCCCGGAGGTTTTTAATTAATTCCGTCATTGTGCTTTTGTTTGTTTCTTTATTTTTTTTTATCTTATCTGTTAATCAATTTTTTTGCAGCGTCTACTTCTTCATCTTTTATGTCCATTTCTTTCGGTGTGAGGCCAAATTGATGAGGACATTTTTTTGCTTCCTTTACAAATTGCAAATTTTTCTTTTGCTTCACTTGTGAATTTACAATCAATAGTATCCAATCTGTGGTTGTGTCTAAGTATTCCCTTAGTCGTAAAGTGATTGTTTTCTTGGTCAATTGTAGTTGGATTAAGCATCTTCCTCTGTTTTTCCTCTTCGTGGAGACATGTTCTCTATATGCTCTGGAGTGATGCATTCTGTGGTAGATTACTAGTTTTCTAACTTTAGTATACTGTTGTTTTTTTTTATTTCGGCAAACGTTAGATTATTGAAATAAAACCATTTGCCACTGGTGATATTGACAGGATGTTAATTGCATTCAATTTCGTTTTAATGTAGTTCTTATTCTCCTATAGAATAAAATTTTTTTCTTTATTTTTCTTAAATAAGATTGATATCATTCCCTTCATTAGTTCCTAAATATTCATGCATTTCGTTATATTCTAACTTTGTAATTTCCGTGTTTAAATTAACAATGATGTTTTTTAGACTTTACTAGTGAGACTTTCATAAATATGACTTTCTATCCTATTTCGAGACCAAATTGAATCCTTATGTCGGCACAAAATTTTTTTACAGTGCTTAGTAGACCTTCTAAATCGTCATTTTTCTATGTAACTTAAAATCGTTCATGAATAATAGGTGTAGTTTTAGTGGTAGTTTTATATTCACCTTTCCACATGGTATTGATGGAATGACTGGAAATATTTCTGTTAAAAACTTTTAAAATCCATTCATGGAGTACGCTATTAAAAGTTCTTTTTTTTTTCCAAACAGTCTAAGCTAAACATAGATTGTTCTGTTCGGATGGAAATTCTCCATCATTATCTAGTTTATTAGGAGCAGATCTTTGAACCCTTTCTTTTTTGCACCTTTTTTCTAAAGAGAAAATGTTCCTACGTTTTATGAATTACGTTGTTTTTTGGGTATTTTTTGTGCTTGCTGTTTCTTGTTTTAGGCTATAGGTATGTTCCATCAGTGAGCCAAGCAGGGCTTTTTTAGGTTTCTTAAATGGTTTCTGAAATAAGTTTCGTCATCAGTTGAATTGTAGAGAATAGGTGTTGGCGCCAAAAAATTGTTATTTTATCTATTCCAGATAAGTTTCATTTTTAATTGCGTTTACATGTATTCATAATCTATTCTAGTGTATATCTTTTTGGATTTGTAGTTCATAAGTTTCCATAGGAGAGCGTTGCTTATTAATTTATCCTTACTTTTCCAGCAGTGTCCAAGATTCTTTGATCATCTTACTGGGATGGTTTGTGAAATAGAACGTACGTGTCCGTACAGCTGCTTTTTGATGGGGTGCCAATTTCAAGATTTTTTCATTACAGAACATTGTATAATGTCCGATCATCTAGGATTTCATTTCAATCTAGACTGGATGCAGTGTGGATGATCTCCTAGAAGCGAGGAAAGATAGGGACATATGATGATCAAGATATGTGTGTGGGGGGTGAGTCAGGGAGTGAGAGTCAGAGAGAGAGAGAGAGAGAGAGAGAGAGAGAGAGAAATTCAGGGAACTTCGTGTGATCTGAACGACTTGATTATCATGATGAAGAGCATGGCGACCATGAGAAGTGTCTTTTTTTCATTTTAAAATTTTATTTCTTTTTCATTATAGAAGTTCTTTGGGCTCCATATATTATAACAAAATGATTTAAGATCTTCAGGTGTCCGTGATTTCTTTATATTTATAGTCTCCTTCCCTATTTGTAGTAATGATTTACAAAGCTTCTTGCTTAGATGTGACTCAAGGTCATATGAATTGGGCACCCAGTAAGAGTCGAACTCACTCATGTATGTTTTCTAGTCAAGCTTGCTAACCATTACACCACAAGAGTCGCCCCTCCTTCCCTATTTGTAGATGGAATTTGCGTACTTGTACTTAACTGAATTGTTCGAAATAGAACTGTTTTGAAATTTAACTGTGTAAATAAATGACTGATGTTTAATTGAATTGTTACTGGTACATAGCAATAGTTGGAACCATTTAACTTTGTTGTCTAAACTGATTAGTTTGAAATACAACTATTTTTGACTTCTAAACTGTATACTTATGCTAAATGGAATAGTTTGAAATATAACTGTTTATATGAATAAAAATGTATTTGGCACTAAATAGCCTACAATGGTTGATATGCCATAAAAACAACCAAACCAAAAGAATATAAATCGTAAGATTTGTTTTAAAGTTTTGTAGAAGATCTTCTATTTTATAGTTTGCCAACTTTATCTTCGCATAGTTATTTTGGCTATGTAATCATATTTTAATCATTCGTTTTCTTTATAAGTTATTTTAGGATGTTCTCTTATATTCCTATTTTCTGTGTTGTTTGAGTGTTCTATTTGAGGTTAGGTATGTTCTAATTTGTAGTATTCATTTTCTGTTGATGAACTTTTCATCCAGTATTGACTGTTCTTTGATATTTTCTTTTTCAGAATCTGTTAAGCGGTTACTTTTTATGATATGGCTAATTAATTGTGATCATAGTAAGTACATTTAGCCCTTTCTCAAAAGATGTTGCACGTTCCTTGAGTTGTATTTTTTTCTGATGGTTTGTTAATTGCATAAAATGACGTATATCATATTTCTTTTTAATGATCTTTTAATAATTTTTCCTGTTTTTATATTGTATTGGTTGTAGGCAAGATTTTGGAAAATCAAGCTTAAGATTATTCTGTTTCTGATAACTGTCAAAATGAGTAGAGGACTTTGTTCCAGTTGCTGAGATTATCAAAATCAATAATGCTCATTTTAGAATTTATTATTATTATTATTATTATTATTATTATTGAGAATCTTTCACATCAGCGTTTGCTGACGGTCTTTCAATGGAGTTTGAGTGACAGCAAGTCTCCTCAAGTCTCCAGGACTCTTCTCAGTATTCTGGACGACTTCAAAAATACAGTAGTTCGGATGGTCCCCAATCGTCCTCTTATTTCCAAGTCCTCCAGTCCCTTTATTAATCTTTAGTGACTGTACCAAAAGCACCAAACACGATTGGTATAACTGTCACCTCTATGTTCCACAGTTTTTCAATTCCCTAGCAAAGTTAAGATATTTATCCTTCTTTTGATTTTCTTTAAGTTTCATTCTGTGGTCAGGCGGGACAGCAATGTCCACAGTTTTGCAAATTCCCCCTTTTTTGTTGATTACTCTAAGGTGTGGTCTTCTGGCCGAGATTAGATGATCCGTTTGTATGTCAAAGTCCCATAGGAGTTAATGTGTGTCATTCTCAAGAACAGATGTAGCGTTAAGGATATACCATTTATTGGTATGTTTAAATTGAAATTTCTTGCACAAATTCCTGTGGATCACTTTGCCTATCCAATCATGTTGAGTCTTATACAATTTCTGTGCTAATCTGCTGTATTCATTGATTATGTGATTGATGGCTTCGCCTCTATCACCAGATAACCTACATTTACTTTTTTGTTACGGCTTATCTATTCTCGTTTTGATATTATTCGTCCTTATGACTTTAGTATCTTCCCACCTAAACCCCTGGTGACATATGTCAGTTCTAGAATCATAACACATTAAGTATCAGCTTTCTCTTGTTTACATTTTGTCTCCCTGGATACTAGAGTGCTCAATTCATTAGAAGACTTTTGCTTTACGCAAGTGGTAGCCGTTAATTCTTTTGCCAGAGTGCTCAAACTCCTAGAGGGGAGCATATATATTGTCGTCCGCAGACAGACTGTTTCGTTGTATCACAACTCTTCTGTGTGGCTAGTCACACATGAAGCGTCAAGATGGGATCGAAACCTGCCCAATTTTGCGTTAGGACGTTAGGCATAGTATCTTACCGCGATATATATATATATATATATATATATATATATATATATCGCGGTGGCTCAGTTTGTTTAAATGGGGAAAAAAATCCATGTTTCTAATATGTTTAATTTTCCAATATCTGTGGATACACAATATTCTTGGTAGTTCCAGTTTCCGTGTAGATAAAGAGATTGCCTGGTTGCCGACTCTGGAACAGGCAACATATGATTGCCCCAGCGAGAAGCAATCAGTGTGTAAATATAAGTCACACAATTCTAAAGATTGTCCCTGTGCTTAACCAAAAAAGAAATAAAAGTGATGAAGGCAGAAAAAAAATTCACGTGTAAAATTCTTGGAAAACGAAAGTAATGTTTACTTTTATAATTTGCGTTCGGCTTTTCTTGGGGAAAAAACGACTTATTAAAAATATCCTTTTAATTATTGTAATATTTTTGGATATTAAGTACATAAAAACACGCCCGTATTCAAATAAAATACTCTCACAAAATCTTAAACCAATTAGTAATATAAAACAGGAGATTATCGGTTAGTAACGAACATTTACATTTTCATTTATATAGATTTGGGGATATTAAGTAGATAGAAACACGCCCGTATTCGAATAAAATACTCTCACAATTTTAAACCAATTAAAAGAATGAAGAGTGATTAAATTCTTGTGTAAATTTCTTGGAAAACGGTTTAAGAAAGAAAACTTTTTAATGGATGTCTTTCGTTGAAGTTAAAAAAAAGGAATGTTGAAAAAGAAAATATTTTGTAAACAATTCGTTAGAATAAAAAAAAAATACTTACTACTGAACCAACGAAATATAGTTTAAAGTTTAGTGTCTCTGTTTAAGTTAGTCAAAAAAGAAAGAAGAGATGAAAGCAGAAAAAAAATCACGAATAAAATTCTTGGGAAACGGAAGTAATGTTTACCATCGTTATTCGCGTTCGGCTTTTCTCGGAGAAAAACGACTTTATAAAAATATTTTTTTTAATTATTGTAATATTTTTGGATAATAAGTATATAAAACACGCCTGAATTCAAATAAATTACTCTCAGAAAATTTTAAACCAATTAGTGGTATAAGACTGGAGACTCGGTTAGTAACATATATTTTACATTTATATATATATATATATATAATACGATTTATTTGATTGAATGACATTTTTATATGTTTCAAGCATTTGAGGACCAATAATTTTTCTTGAAATGTCCTGTCACTAGTGTTTACTAAACGCTGATTGTATCGCCTGCAAAGCGTAAGACTCTCCCCCAAAATAGGGTGTTATGAGAATAGAACTAAACAATTTGACGGTGAAGCTCAAGTCCTGTAACTAGGTGTTGAGTATCGCTTCCATGCCATTACCCCCAGATTTAGTTTGTATCGGAGTTGTAGTATCTGATAGAGTCTCGTCTATGTGTCAATTAGAACAATTCAATCATTTACAAAGGTATATTCGTATTAGTTAATTGAAATGATGCTTCTTGGTTCAAAAGGTTTTTGTGGAAATATCTATCATATAACTGAATATAAAAAATAAACAAAACACAACTGAATACAAAATATTAATTCGAGTTTACAATGGACACGATTTAATAACCTCTAAACGTAATTAAAAACTTAGAAGAGTTGACATACCGTTAAAATCAAGCATTTTCCTTTGAATATATATATATATATATATATATATATCATCAGGTATTAAATTATTTTATCGGCGTTCGTTTTATTTACTGCACCTCTGAAATTATAACACAATTACGGATGTTTCCTCTTTATAATTTGGCTCAATCAACTTGGGCTGTAGAATACACCGACTTCAGAGAGGTACGACTCCCCCAATGAGTGTCCTGCATATGACACTAAACAACTGGTAGTAAGGCTCAAGCGATGTTGGGGCTTTAGAGAATGCAGAGTACCCCTTTCTTTCTATCGCTCCCAGGTTCACTGTGGCTCAGAGTAGTAGCCCCTGATAAGGTCCTATCTATGGGTCAAATAGAACTAAACTGTAATAACGCAAAGCTGATTTGTTTAAAATTAACCGTTTTTCCATTTAACTGTGTAAACAAAAAAAACTGTACTTATGCTTAAGTGAATTGTTTGAAATGAGAACTGTTTTGTCATTTAACTGTGTAAACAGAACTGTACTTATGCTCAATTGAATGGTTTGAAACGTTTATCAAGACGAATTAAATCGTCGTTAAATGACACGAAAAAGGTTATTACGCAGTAAAATAAAACAAACAGCCGACCAACTCATTACAATTAGATCACCGTAGGCAACTTTTAAGACTCCACAGAATCTGCAGAAAACTGGTTTCAGTATTTTGGTTTCCATCTCTTTTTTTAAGAAAGATGCCAGAGATTGCATTTCTATATATTGTACCGGTTGCACTAATTTGATCTTTAATCTGCATTGTGCCATTTTTGTCTCTTTCACTTTCAGTATAGAGAGTTCTTAACTTATATTAGTTACCAATTACAAGTTATCCTGTGAAAAAATAAAACATTAGTCTGAACTTTTCATCATCATCATCATCATCATGATGTCGCGCTGGTAGCTCGAATATCCCTGACCCTCTCGCCACTCCTCTCTATCGTTCATCGCCCTAGGCAGGTCTTCAGGACAACATCCCGTATCCTCACATAGCTGCTGAATGTATGTTCGTTCTGCTCGTCCTGCTTTTGCACGGCCATGTGTGGGGGTCCATAAGAGTACATCTCTTATGAGTTCGTCCCTGCTTCTCCAGCAGTTACCTGCATGTCTGGTTCGTCTAACTTGAATAGTTTTCGTGATAGGAGGCAGGTGGCCGTACAGTTGGTGTCTTGTGGGGTGTTGCTGCCAGGAATTGTTCAAGATTGCACGTAGCATTCTTGTGTAATTGCCGTCTAGCTTCTTCTCCAGCCGTTTTGTTAGCGTCAATGTAGTGCAGCCATAGAGCAGTATCGATGTGACCGCTGCCAGGAAGAAACTGCGTTTCATTTTATCGGTTAGGTCTTATTTCCAGATAATCGATAGCCTATTGATAGCTGTCCATGATTTCGTTAACCTTGTGTCGATGTCCTTTTCGGTTGATGCGATGCTGCTTCCTAGGTAAGTGAATTTGTCTACTAGTTTAAGAGGGGTTCCGTCTAGAGTGGAGAATTCCCCCGTTTGATTATAGCACATATATTCCGTTTTGTGTGCATTGACATAGAGGCCTTTGCCTGCGGCTGCTCGTTCCAAACTATGCAGTAGTGTTTCGGCTTGGTCGGGTGTATTTGCCAGTATCGCGATGTCATCGGCGTAGTCGGCGTCGGTAATTGTTTTTGCGGGGTACCTTCTGCTTCTTTTCTTCGTCAGCTCGAAGCCATTCTCTCTGATTTTGTCAATCGATGATAAAGAGGTACGGAGCAAGCGTGTCCCCTTGTAGTACTCCTGGTACAATGTCGAAGTATTCTGTGTCTCCATCTGGTGATCGTACTTTTACTTTGGTGTTGCTATAGAGAATCGTTATTGCTGCTACGGTTTCTTTAAGTATGCCGTACGCTAGTAAGATTTGTTCCATCTTTCCTCTCTGAATGGAATCGAAGGCTTTGGTAAAGTCGACAAATATTAATGTCGCTTGTAGGTTTTTTGCCCGTACACCTTCAAGGATTCTACGGATGGTTAATATTTGTGAGGTCGTGGATCTATTTCTTCGGAAGCCATTTTGGTTTTTCCTAAGTTTGTTGTCGATTTTGGGTTCTATGCGGTTTCGTAGTAGGGCATTGTAGATTGTGGCTGCTATGGATGTAAGTGTTATGCCTCGGTAGTTTTTGGCTAATCCGAGGTCCCCCTTTTTAGGGAAGAGGAGTATGCGTCCCTTCATCCATCTATCTATCGGATTTTGATTGTATACTGCGTTGCAGTGTCGGAGCAGTATGTCGTCGAATTGTCTGGTCTTCCATACTTCTGGGGGAATCTCGTTCAGCCCTGCAGCTTTCCTATTTTTAATTTTTCTGAGAACCGCGTCGAGTTCTTCTTGTGTGAACGGTCCCAGTTTAATGTTTAATTGTTTACTAATTATTCTGGTGATTGGTTCATGTGTTATTTTCGATGGGTTTCCTAGTAGGTTTTCGAAGTGCTGTTTCCACAGTTTTATTCTTTCTTGTTGGTTTGCTGCTTTCAGTTTTGCTTTGGCTGTGTTCTTTCTTCTACTCACTTCATTTATTGTTTGCCAGGCTATCCTAGATTGTCTATTTTCCACCGAATCTCAAATCTTATCTATCTGATTTTGAATGTATTCTATCTGTTCCTTTATATATATGACTGCTTATTGATATTGTGCCGTTTTTAGTTTTAAGGCAGTTGTGTTTGTTGTGTTTTTTCGATAGTTTTTGGAGGCTGTTTTGACTAGTGCACGTTTTTCTCTCACCGCTAAAGTTTCCCATGGGACTCTATATTCAGTTTTGAGTTTTGTTGGAATGCATTTCGCTGCTGCCTCGAGGTGCGCATAGACGAAAAAAATGATGAAATTAGTATCCCTCCCCCACCCCTGTCTCGAACAGTAGACAGTCTCCAAACATACCTAAAATTCAGTAGTAAATAAACGCTAAAAGGAAGAGGAATGATTTGAACTCACGTGCCAACAGAGGAAAAAAATGCTTCACTATTGGTCAGTATGTCTTTAAGTCCTATTAATTTAAAATGCTGAATTTTACAAAATGTTATGCTGTATTTTTGTTTGTAAAATAATGCTTAAACTGTGCATTTTAAATGTAAAGACATGCTTACTATAAACCCAAATTGAATAAATGACTATGTCCAAATGTCAGCGAACACGGCAAAACGTTTTTGAATCTTTTATAAAAGTTAAAAATTCTTAGAGACCTAATAGTAGTTTAGAAGCCTAAAGCTGCCATAGCAACCCACTACAAAAAAAAGAGAAAAAAATGATGAAATAAACTTAACTTTTAAAATAGGAAAACACCCCAAAGATGAACTCTATATATCAAGAATACATGGATTTATAACCCCTTCATAGTGATTTAATACCAGATGTAATATTTCGTATTTTAGACTGATTTTATTCACGTTAAAAAGACAAACAAACACAAACAAGACAAACATCCCTCTCCCCCAAAAAACATCGTCTTTGGTAAACTCATAAAAACACAAAAATTACATCATCGAAAACCTAGAGTTGTCCGTAGATCCGGGGTCGAAATATCAAGCTAACATGTTCTGAATGTGTTTTCCAACACGACTAGACATATTTTTTGATTTTCAAAGATGAATAAATATCAGCCAGACTAACGTTATTGGTAACTCAAGTTGTGTAATATTCAGTCTAGTGGATCTTTGCACGTGAGATTGTTTATCACTGTATGCCTTGTACTAAAGTAAACGAGTCTTGCTTAAATATGCCATTCTTATCATGTCACACGAATTTTCTAAGTTAAGTAGTGATGAGGCTGTTCACTATTAAGATGTGTGAACATTTTGTAACAGCAGCTAATGTAAGCAAATGAAGGTTTGGGTTTAGTTTGGTTCTTTGGCATATCAGCCAGTGTAGGTTATTTAATATCAAATCCTATTTACACATATATAGTGAATATATATGATTTATAAACATATTTAGTTGATAAAATTTTTGAACTAGTCTCAGCTCTTTTTTTGCACACAGTTAAATGGGTTGAAGTATAGCTATTTAAGACTAATTATACAATTTAACATTAGTCATTCATTTGCACTCATTGATAAGAATCTATAAGGTCCAACCAGTCCGGGCCAGAGTGAACGTAGAGTAATGGCAATAAATGGGCACTCAGCATTCCCCAACGCCCCAGCATTATTGGAATCTCACCATCAGATTGTTTAGTGTCATACCCAGGACACTTGTTGGGAAAGAATTCCCTCTCTGCAGAGATGCAGTCGGTGTATTTTACTGCCCCAGCCGACTGGGATTATAGATTGTTTGGTGTTATATCCAGGAAACGCGTTGTTGGGAATCTTACTTTTCTGCACAGATGCAGTCGGTGTATTTTACATCTACCTTTCCACCTGACTGAACTGGGTGGTTCGTGTGTCCAACTAAGGAAAGCTTAATAGATAATAAGTCAGAGTAACAACTTTGTCATGCTCCTTTATAAACTAAAAATAAAATCACAATTGAAAAAAAAGTTTTTTTCAAATGCTTTTCCACTAGAAAGACATGAATAAAGCATAAACAAAAATCACAGGTTACGAGAAACCAAAGCTCGAAGATAATAACTGAAAGAAATTGAGCAAATTTATAGCAATGAAAGCAGCAAGGAATAGAATATTAACAGCGTCTGTTATGTAATGTTCTCCACTACCAAAATTCTAGCAACTTAGCAGAACTGTGTTGGCGTGATTACCAGGTTCCTGGTCAAATTTCACCACTTTTGATGCAAGTCTGAGAAAGTTTGAGTTTTGAGATTTAGTCAGTTGCAATTCTAGATTAATACAGAGCAGATGTATTTTGAGGTTTTAAACTTTTTTAGATGCCAGTTTCTCAGTCTTCATTAGAAATTTTAGAAGTTGTAAAGAGTTTACTCGTCTCTATGAAAGGTGGTTTGGAAAACTTTGTGAAATGGCTGGCCTAGTCTATCAATAAGTAAATAAATTTGGGTACAAAATTCAAATAGATGTTTAACCTCTTTTTTGTCTTCTGGAATCAAGTGAAAAAACTTTTCAATCCCTTACAATGCTAAACCGGAAAATAAAAAAAAAATCACTGTTGCAGTAATGTATCCTGAAAATAGATGATTGGATACGAAGATAAAATACATGGACTTGAAGATGAAAATAAAGTTAAATAACAGCGCAAAAATTTGATGTGTAAGTCGACAACGGTGTCTCTCTCAATCTGGGATAAATAAATTGATTGGAAGGAACAACTGACAGAAGAATTACCTCAGTAAAAAGGGTGTGTCGTTGTTGTCCACCCAAAATAACCCCTATGAATGACAATGTAACCACGAAGTAATGATAATAATTGTTTGATGGTTGCACAGACTGATGCGTTGTAATTTGGATCATCAGCTTGTATTTCCAACTGAAATAACGTTAACGGCCTTGCATCCAGACATAATTATTTGGCACGTTAATTTCGGGAAAGTTTTCGTTATCGAATTAACGGTTCGTATTGAGGAAAACATCAACTGGATGCATCAGTTTAATCTAGATAAATTCGAAGATCTTCCAAAACATGCCTCATTTATTTCTGGATCACAAATCACGAAGTTTCATTTCCAACACAACCTCTGAATACCCGACTAAACTTGGACTTACACCATCAGAGGAAATATCTATTAAAGAAAAAGAGTCATAATAGGACCCTAACTGTTTCAGAATTAATCTGGCATTGCTACATAGTACCGATAAACTTACAAAGTCTGGTAGTATCATTAAATAATGCTACCGCGTTCTTGGTAAGCGGTAATTATTCATCGGCCTTGAAACCATGTCTAAACGCAGAGTCGTCATCTAATGAAGGTTTTCTTGAAAGCTGCGTTGTTGTTTGTTTACTATACACACACACACACACACACACACACACATATATATATATATGTATATATGAAGAAAATAGAAAAACAAAATCCAAAAGTGATGAATCTATTATAATTAAAAGTCAAAGTTAGAACGTTTCAATCTTTAGAAATCTTCATCAGGACTTTAAGATGGTGAAAACGGTATAACGTTGACTTTATATTAGAATAAAATCACCATTTTTGGATTGCTTTGTTGTTTAATTCGCTCATGATGTCGGATTTATTTCCATTATTTACTTCCATATATATATATATATATATATATATGTGTGTGTGTGTGTGCGTGTGTGTGTGTGTGTGTGTGTGGCAGTTAAGTGCATAAATATGTTTGAAAAACACAGTGATCTACAAATAAAATAGATTGTATTTCTTTAGCTCGTGTAAAAATTTTGTTGAACTAAAGTTACAATTACTTTCAAGAAGAATAAAATATTATAAAAGCGTTAAAGTTTACATTACGATGAAAAAAAGTTCATGTATTGAGTTTGCTTTGTCTAAATCATGCTGATATATTTTTATATTTTAAAAACCTTTGTTTGAGTATGCCATTTATGGAGGCCAAAAGCATTATTATTACAGTAATGGCAATTTGTATGCAAATCAATAAAAATCAACGGGCGAAGATTTTTTATATTGGTGCAAATACTTGGTGCAAATATTTCCAGCGAAAGAATATCAACGAACTAAAAGAGGAACATGAAGATTTATTTTTTCTAATGGAAAACAATAAAGCAATGCTGAAATCAAATGCATTCTCGAAGGAACAGAGTATTAGATTTTAACTCAAGAGATATAAGGCGAAGGTTTACAGCATATTACAGAAGTGATTCTCTATCATACAGAAGGTTTATCAATTTAATCACTTATTTATCAGATTAAGATAGACTTGGGATTTGATTTAGGTGGTTTATCTATTATATTAATTGGTTGAAAATGTGTTTTTAACATATTGGAGGGAAATATTTATTGAATATATTTTAGATTTTGATTATTCAAAATTTGTGAAGCAAGTCAAAATATTGTCGTCTGCGAATGTCAAAGAATTTTTTTTAAAATTTTACAAACGAACGCGTCAGTTGGTCAACAAACACAAAAATATCAAAACAAGCATTAAGGCTCCCTTATATATATATATATATATATATATATATATATATATATATATATAATATTGTTATGAGAAAATTTTACTTGAAGTTAAATTTTGAGTCTCAGATGTACAGATTTTGAAGGACGAGGGTTTGCGTACAAGTTTTATCCGTTCTAACAATTAACATACATTCACCAAATCTTAAAGTATTTCATGATACAACTGAAATGAATAGAACGTGAAACTTAATAAGTTTCCCTACGTAAAAAAATGTACAGAATGCATTTTTATAGAGTAAGCAGTGTCCTTTGTTTCTACAGGATACACGTCATTTGGCTGCAGAAATGCCAAACAGATAAAACAATGAAATCATCAATAAGAAAAATGAAAAAAAGTTCTTTTAACGAATATAACAACAATTTAAGTCTTGTGTTCCTTTGTAAAAAACAAAACAAAACAAAAAATTGGTGCCATTTTTATATTAATGGCTAATTGAATAAGAAATAAAAAAGGGCTACAAATGTTATGAATCGAATGTTGTCAGATTCTTAGAGATTTAAGTATTTCTCAGGTGTAGATAAATCAGAGTTGTAACACAAATAAAGTCACAATTTAAAATGCTGATTTCCAAAGGAAGAAGTCTATATTTTCAAGATTTTTCTTGTCATTTGGTAACATTTCAACCCAAATGAACATTTCTTATACTGTGACGCTGCATTAATAACCATCTCTGGACGAGAGTTCATTTTATGCGCATGTGACGTCGAGGGCAGTCTGGTACAACACCTATCTCGGGCATATGGTAAACTGGCAAATAATGTGGGGGTTAATTTGGGGCTGTACGGATCTCCGCCGCTGGTAAGGGGGTTTCCAACGTACTTTAACATACTCCACCAACTCCTTCGTTTTCCTACCCCCTCAGATAGCGGAAAAAACGGACTTCAAGGTTAGAAAATATTAACTGTAGTCAAATTACAAAAATTCCCTTGAAATCTTTTAAGGTGAATCAGACGTTTAGCGAGAATTGATGACAGCGATACGAAGTTGAAACAAATATGTGCATCAGAACGCGAATTGATAGAGGAAATAACAAAACCAAAAGATTTCAACACAAGGGTGGATTCAAAATATAACAAAGTTTTAATAGGGTACGACCAAACAAATAATGATAAGATTTAAGAAACAGTTTCTTTTTTCTTTTCTCATTTCCTTTTAAAATATCGGCAATATTAAGCCAACAGGAAGCCTCAAACATATATGTCTCTCAACATTCCTTTTCTTCTTTCTCCTTTTTTCTTTCTTTTTTTCTTTCTTTTACTTGAGAAAATAGTTGCCGGACTGAATTATGTAACAAATTTCGTTCACTAACATGCTAATGATGAAACAGAATTCTTTCAGTTTCTCGCTTTCTTTTTTGAACACATATGATTTCCTAATATTTAGGAAGAATAGAAGGAAAACAGTTTAAGTTGTACTTATCTTTGACAAAGCTTAATGTCCAGGTTCCTTTCTGTTTTTTTACGGACGAGTGACATCCCGGAGTTTGGCTGAATCGGCGTCTTTCTGTCGCCACGTTCTGTCTCGAACTAAAGATTCTTTTTGCGGGGGAGGGACCCCCCGGAGTTTGGCTGTAAACCGGCGTCTTCGCCGACTTCTGTCTTCAAACTGAAGATTCTTTTCCATATTTCTCTAACGAAAAAATGGCATTTTGTCGCTAAGTGTCTATGGACCAATCATTTGATTTTTCCTTCTCCCACTATTGAATCCGGTCATGATACCTGAGTGACCTAGATTCCTTTCTTTGTTCAACAGGCTGCAGGTTATAGAATGCGAGGAATTGACTTTCGTTCATATCTCCTTTTAACGGTCAGTCTTAGTGCCTGTTGATTCAGACACAGAAAGGTAAGAGAATCGACCTCCCTTTCCCTCTTCCTGTACCATACCACGTCACAATACTTATGAAAAAATAACAAAGAAAAAACTTAATATGTATAATACTGTGTACATATGCAATAAAATCAACAGCAACAAAATCATCGCTGACCGAGCTTTCATTAGACGATGATTCAGGAATCGAGCTTGTTTTTGTTTGGTTTGGTTTGGTTTTATGACATACAAACCATTGTATGTTATTTAATTCCAAATCCATTTTTATACATGAGAAGAATTCTATTTCTGATATTTCAGTTTAGCATCAGAACAGTTTTTTCATTTACACACAGTTAAATGTAAAAACAATTCAATTTCAAACAATTCAGTTTTGCATAAGTACGCCGTTTAAATGTCAATAACAGGTCTATTTCAAACAATTTAATTTCGTCAACAAAGTTAAATGATTTCAAGTATTGCTATGTATCACCAACAATTCAATTTAACATCAGTCATTTATTTGCACACAGTTAAATGTCAAAAAGTTATATTTCAAGCAATACAGTTTAGCACAAGTATACTGTTGGGTTCTATTTGACCCATAGATAGGACCCTTTTAGGTGCTACCACTCCGGGACAGAGTGAACCTGGGAGCGTTGGCAATTATTGGATACACCGGGGGGGTTCTTATCTTTCTGTAGAGAAGCAGTCGGTGTATTCTACAGCCCCAGCCGACTGTGTCTAAGCATGTCTTCAGGGTCAAAGTAACATTGCTAATAGCACAAAACGCGCCAGCTGTAGAATATCGTTACAAAGAATTTGTTGTTTTTTCAGTCACACAGTAAAAATACTTGATGAAAATGCAACATCGTCGTGTAATTGGTTGTTGTATTTAGAACTTTTCTGACTATGTCAATGAGCATAAAATCGTTAATTCACTGAAGAGGGTAAATGCCGGTGACTAGTCTGTGAACCCAAACAAGCACACACACACGCTCACACACACATACACACATGCATATATATTTACACACACACACACACACACACACACACACACACACACACACACACACACATATATATATATATATATTAGGAAAGGTATGAATCCAATTATTCTACCTCCACGTATGGGTAAATAGTAGGGCAGACAAGGTTATTCAGCCTTGGTGAGGCAACTAGTCTAAAAGAAGGAAAACTCTGCCTTCAAACCTGTTAAACTTCGCTTAAAAATTGACATTGTGTCATATCCTGCCCGAGCGGAGGGGTTGGTATATATATATATATATATATATATATATATATATATATATATATATATATATATATATATATATATATATATTACAAAACAACAATCATCAGGCAGTTAACAAAATGAAATAAATCGAAAATCGAAAAAAAAACAGTCAAAACCCGTTAGGATTTTGTAGGAGACTTTACGTGTGATTGCAAGTGTGTTTGTGAATGTGTGTGCACGTGTGTGCACGTGTGTGCACGCGCGTTCATACGTGTGTGTTTGTGTGGGTTGTTGTTGCGTATTATTGTGTGTGTATGTGTGAGTGGTATATAGTGCATGTGCATACGAAGGTACATGCGCAGCGCGTTGTTTTTACCGGATGTTAGTCGTCTGTGTATCTTATTTTGGTATCTTATTGTCAGGAAATATTCTTTATATATTTCTGTATATGTAGGTGATTATACCTAAAGAACAAAGCATCATCATTGCATGTCGAGGGAAATGTATATATATATATATACTCCAACGTAGGCACATATATGTTTAGATATATATAAACATTAAGAGATATAGATATACACACATACATATGTGTGAGTATATATATATATATATATACATCTTCACGCATATATAGTGGTATAAATATACTCGTACATATATGCACGCAATCACACAGACGCACACACACTCATATAAACACATAAATTTACATATATATATATATATATATATATATATACGCACGCAGGGATAGATAGATCGATAGATAGATAGATAGATTTACGTTTTAGAGAATACATTTCAGGGTTACAATTTTGCGATAAGTAAATAATTCCCTTCTTCACTCAACTGCTTGAGAAACCTAAACCTTCACAGTTGGCCTGATGATTGAATGATTTTCTTTGTATTTACGAATGTATCTTTGGGTATTTCTTCTCGTCTCGGTAGAGTTCACAGTGTACCACGAGACTATCACAAAATCAAGTTCGTACTCGTAAGAAGTGCCAAGAAGCAAGAATCGCCGGTTAATCCGTCTACGCAACGCAAATCTTGTCAGTGGCACATCGCAATGTTTGACGAGGACATAGGTGGGTAATTAAGCAATTCAAGCATATCCTGCTCTTCTAAACAGGAAAATGCTCATTTAGTAGAAACAAATATATCTAGTCTTCAAATTAACCTTAACAAACAGCCAATTAATTTAGGAAGAGGTGTTCGAATAATGTCAAACTGGATGTTTCTGAGACGCATATTACAATAATTTTTACAGCAAGTTTGTGTGTGCGTGTGTGTGTGTGTGTGTGTGTGTGCTTTACACCCCCCCGTCTTGGGTAGGATGTGACATAAGGCCAGTTTTCAGCAGAGTACAACTGGTTTGAATTCGGAGTTAATCTTTTAGAGAAGTTGCATCACCAAAGCTAGATTTCAGAATGCTGAAATTATTTTACATATTGCTAGTGAAGTTGAGAGAAGACAAGGATTCTGCCATTTTCCAAATGTATTGGCGCAAAGTAAAATACAGTCACATCCAGGGTTTGAACCCAGTCCGTTGTATCTGTTGCCTACAAGGATAAATATTGAGCCAGTCAGTATTATTATATGACAAAGAAAACTTTTTTCGTGAGTAGATTTTATGCATAATAGTTGCTGCGAATTAAAGTAGCCATTTGAATGGTGTAAATCTCGGCTATTATCATAGGCATTGACGTATTATCTGTAAACATTTTCTTTTTCTATCTTATTGCAATGAAGAATTTTAATGTGATTTCTCTTCTTTTATCTTTCAAAGCAACAAAGAAAACAATGAAATAATGGTCTTTATTTATCATTAAATGATTTAATGCTGCACTGTAATGGGAATTAAAATATCTATAAAAAATATTTTAACTATCCCTAATACACACACATACACACACGCGCGTGCGCGCATGTACACACACACACACTCACACACACACATATATATATATATAATAATGAAAATAATTCCTACATGGCCAGAAGCGAGTCTACCAAGGTTTTACCAAACAGCTTTTCAGGATTGCTGCGGCCTTATATAGATCAGATATAAAACAATTGTATATATATATATATATATATATATATATATATATATATATATATATATATAAGTGTGTGTGTGTGTGTGTGAGTATATATATATATATATAAGCAAACTGAAATGATATGTTACATTATACGGATAGCTTAATTAGAACTGAAATTTTGTTTCGTAAAACGAAGTCTTCATGGAAAAAGTGAGAGAGAGATGGGTTAACATTTTTAACATATTTATTTATTTATTCCTTAATTACTATTCTACTCCTTACGAGGTTTTACCACCAGTATAATATAATGATCTTTCATTTGAATGACAACAAGTCTCATCTGGTCTCCGGGACTGACGGATCATAGCAATGCCGAAGTTTGGATGGTCTCGAATCTTCCACTAAGTTCCAACTCTTATCCAATCCCCTTTACCAGTCCTTTGGGGATTGTAGGGGCGCATTAATTACAATTACTATCTCCGTCACCTTCATTTTCCATAGTTTATGTTATCCTCACCTTCTCTTAAAACTTAATCTGTGGTCTTCTGGGACGGCATGGTCAACTATTTGGCAGGTTCTTTTTTGGGGGTTTAATTGACTATAAATAAGGTCTGGTCTTCTCACCGAGATAAAGTGATCCGTTTGTATCTCAGAATCCTAGAGAAGTTGATGGGTCTGATTCTAGAGGACGTATTCCGAGTTTTGTAAATATCACCCATTCTACAATAATGATTGTTAATCTAACTTGATTTGGTTCTTGGAGAATGTTTTTGTACACCACCATGTGTCTTTTCAAGCCAGGCAAAGACTCGCAGACTTTCTTGCAAACGACACAAGTGTTATCATAAGATTGAGCTGTTTATGTCGTCCATAAGACTTCAGGTGATTGACGCCTGAAGCTTTACAGATTGGAAAACGTAAATAAACATCAAACCTCCAAGCAGACTTAAGAACCAGTGAGTTCACCTTTAATACCTTCCTTAGTTGTAGCTTCAACCTATCATGATTTTATGGCCCTCCATAACAGGTTCGCAACCTGTTTGAAATGTTTTTCTCTTTTCGGATCTTCACAATACTAGCTCTTTCCGATCAAGAATATTAATTTGAGATTATTTTTGATGTTCTTGCTGTTTTGTTATATCATCTAAGATTATGATAAGTATGTTGGCTGAGTATCTGTTTATTGGGGAATAGAGGTTTGGTGAAACTTCAGTCTTACGTACAAACAATTTATCTTGCCCACCGCTCTAATACACGCACACACATACACGTATATATATATATATATATATATATATATATATATATATATATATTCCTCATTAATGTGATGTCAAAAATTGCTATACAATTATTCAACAACGAAACAAGAAAATATTAAGTCTCGCCTTCAAATAAAGAAAACATTTTAAGGAATGAAAATAAAACGCAAGATAAATTTATGAATTATAGAAGTCGACTTTCGAAATTTTGGAACATGCAAGAGATTTAGTTGACAAACCATTCGAAGGCCTCCATTAGAACCAGTCGAGCTTAAAACGCGGAAATATACAGAATGAACATTGAAGTGTCAAGCAGCCAATCCAATTTTTCCCTGTAATTACTTCCGGTTATTCCCTTCCGGTCTATTTGGTTACCATCTGCCGACGCTGTCATACGAACAGAATGGATCTAATAATATGGATACTGATTAGGGGAGGGATGACTAAGTCAGGTGAAAATTCGAAAGACGCTGAAGAGAGGCGCCTGAAGACATCAATTTTATAGGCATGATGAAGTTTCAGAGAAAGGTTGCTTCGTGTTGATTTATACAAGATATCTACATTCTTTCTTTTTTTAAAGAACAAAAAAGATTGTTTGATAACACCTGCTCTTGTCTGGGTTGGTAATATTTTTTGTCGTAGAAATTTCTAAATTTAATAAAGACTGACGCTGATGCAGTCGAATCAAGCAGTGAAATTGAAAAACATGGCAGTTCCACATTTATACCGGGCTGATAGTTAGAGCTGATTGCATTGCCTGGAGTGGTTAGTTAGAACAATGAAATAAGGCCAATGCAAGTTCTGGTAATTACTGAGAACTCAAATACGTTCTCCGATGAAGGAAAAAAAGAACAAAAAGAAAAACAAAAAAGAAAAACAAAAAAACAAAAAACAAAGGAGATATATTTTGTTTTAAGAATCTGCCTTTCAAATAGTATAAACTTATATAAAATACTAACTCGGGTTCAGCGACAAAATTATAAGTTTCTATAAATTTCAGTCTAGAAAAATCAGACCCTCTAGCAAATTGCCTATCGTCCGATATATATATATATATATATATATATATATATATATATATATATATATATATATATATATATATATATTTCAATAATAAAATATAAACTAATTTTCAGATATAAAATAAGACCTATCTGCTTCGGGCTTTCACGAAAACGAACTACGGGTGGATCGATGCAATCATATCAGAAGCATTTGCACAAATTATGTTGTTGCATTGACTTACCTGAAGATCGTTTTCGTGAAAATTTGTGTCATGAGTGATTTTATTTTATATGTTACCATCATTTTCAATTAATCGAATAGTGTGACAGTTGTTCTCTAATTTCGAGTACAGAGGTCAGTCATATATTTTAGTGGTCTTGTAACGGTTTTAGATTTTGCTAATTTTTAAAATTTCACTTTGCAGAGTGTTCACTGATTCAATATATATATATATATATATATATATATATATATATATATATATATATATATATCCATTGTCTGAAAAGTTCACGTGATAAAGTCATATCTGCTGTTGATGGTTGATGTCTGTTTTACCAGTGGTATCCAATCTCAGCAAAACTGATGGAAAAATATGTGGACTGCTAGAGGGACCATGTAAAAAAAACATCATTAAATTTCTATCCATGAAAAAGTATCTTAGTCTATGCATTTTTTGCTGACAAACGTATATATAAGAAAAGGAAGACTATACAGATTCAATAGAAATTAATTTCATGAAACTTCTAGTCGTGAGTGATCTAATTTTATGTCTCAAGTTTATTTAAATAAATGGAATTTAGTGATATTTGACCAAATTAACAGAAAGAAAAGCGTTATTACATTTTTTAAACTACAAATGTAAACATAACTATATATAAAGCTGATGTGACTGGGTTTTTTGTCCAGGTTCTACATAATTTTTATCACCAAAATTATTGATTTTTCTTCCCTTGCACAACATTTTTGTGTAGCATACGAAATGACAGGGCAAAGGAAGTAACTTTTTCTTATTGATTTTAACTTGATTGCATTTTTCATATGGGACACAACAAGTAAATAAAGGGTAATACAATAGCTTAACGCTTGTACCCGGTTATAGTTAACGGAATTAAAAAAATCTACACTCGTGGATTAAAAAAAGGTTTTAGCTTTAAGTTCTGTGTAGGCTCCCAACATCGACATGAAACATGTGAAGAAGGCTAAAGAACGCATCGGCCGAAACGTCAGACCGATTACATGAAGTGATAAATCTCCTATTAGTGTTTTAGTTTATTTTTCAATGTTTCTCCTTAACAGTCATATGGAAAATAAAGCAATTTCCCTATTAGTAAATACATAAATTATAAATACAAAAACTTCCTTTTAAACATCCTCTATTTTATAGGTCTTTGTTCACATTTTTTATAATTTTAAACACCAGTATTATTCTCTGATAATGTTTCATAATCTTTTTAACTTGAAAAGAAATGACAAATATTTTAAAAACATTTAAAAGATATTCATTTTGTTAACCGAATGTAAATCTTTTTAAAATACTTTTTCAAGCATCATTCCTTACTTTACCAGTAGTACCTAGATTTTCTTTTTCATCTTACCTGAAAAGTTTGTGAGATAAGAGGTAGGTGGCCGTAAAGATGCTGTTTTCTAGCTTGTTCCTTTCAGCATTTGTTCAAAACGGCACGCAGGAACATTGTTTAGTTCTGATTTAGCGTTTTCTTTAACTGCTTTGTTAAAGTCTAAGTGGTGCACCTACGCAATAGCACTGACATGACTAAAAATCGGAAGAATTCACGTTTTATTTTATCAGAGAGCAAATTTCCGTGTGAATTGCAACTCATAAATAGCAGCCGATGCTTTAATTATGCGTGTGTTGACATTGTTTCAGTAGATGAAATATTGCAGCGGAAAATTAAAAAAATAATACTGATACCAAATAATAATAAAAATAATAATAATTATTATAAATTTTCCAAACAAAAAATATCTTGTCTCATATTTTCCGATATGAGGCGTAATTTGTAAAACTCCAGTGAAGTTTTGAATAAAATATCAACTAATTTAATTTCTCCGGCGGTGGGGTTTAAAGCAGAATGATATTTCGTTGAGATTTTTTTAAATTAAATAAAACGAGGAAGTTGATTGATTTAAAAATATTTCCATAAGTATTTCTTACAGAATGACATTTTCAAAAATAAATCCATTTGTCAATGAATAAGTACCCAAAATCTTTATTGAAAACTCAATAAATCGCTGAATTTGGTTGCTTTACAAAATGAAAGTGTGATTCATATACACATTTTCTATGTTATTTTCTTTCATATGTGAACTTTGCAGTGCAAACAACTTTTCCAATAAAAATCTTTTCTTTTTATATATTTAACACGAAAAATATTATATCATATTTTTTATAATGATTCTTCACATAAATAACAAAAAGCTTATCCGTGGACGTGCTGCCAACCGAGTGCTTCTTTAATGTTATCAAAAAATAATGAAATAGTAAAAATAAAATGATATAAATCGGAGGGGCGTATAAAAGCAATATCTGGCCGCAAAGCAGGATACTATGTCAGTGAAGCAAAGAATATGCCGTGTCTTTTGCAGAGAGGTACGACCTATGTATGACACTAACTTGCACCTGGTAGGGAAGTTCCAGTTCTACCATTACTCCCAGGTCCACTGACTTGTAGTAGTAGTAGCTGGTAGGGTTCTATTTACAGGTTAATAGATATGTTAAAAATTATTAGTATTGGATTAGAATATGTGAAACCATATAATCGAGTGCAAACAAATGATAATTATTGAAAAGAACTATTAATATTAGGACAAATTGAAATCTAACAGTTATTATTATCAATTAATTAAGCTTTATGATTACTTGCCAATTATTTGTATTAGATTGGAAGACTTAAACCCATATATCTGTGCTCAAATTATTGTAACATAATGGCCGAGGGATTTCGGTTTATGCCTTTGGGTTTAGTTAGGCTGAGAACCTTTCGGCTCCGTGCACGGGTTACTTAGGAACAACATCAATGTAGGTGTTTACGCGCGTACGCAGAGCGGACGTGTAACTCAGAGATGTCACAATTGCCCAAGATGGGAAACGGGGGCTAGCGAGTGCAAATGACGTCACACACCGGAAGCGCGCGGAGGATTTTGGGATTGTGAAAAAGTCAGTTAGTTGAGATGAGACCTGCCTCGGGAGAAGACGGTTGGTTTTCGCTTGCTCGTGGAGACCTTTCAGTTTAAAGGCGGTGGCGGGGGGGGGGAGATGAAAAAGCCAGAATAGAAAGATTGTGCCTCTCTCTCCTTATGTCGATAAACCTTTAAACTGAAAGGTCATAAAAAGTTTCGTACTTGAACTGAGAAGTCGTTACGTGTTTTTCGAATTTCGAGATTCCTATGTTCTATCTTTATAGACATTCCATGTACGTTCACACATAGACATATCATGGCTATGGTACATTATTTTAATTTGATAGACATATTTCAAAAGTAAACATCCACTCAAAAAATGTCATAAATAAACAATGTAAACCAATCGCTAATGAATTGGCATCACATAACCCAAAACGGGTTAAAATGCTGTTAAGATCAATCCATCAATAAAGCACTTTATATATATATATATATATATAGTCTGATAATCATATTGGTTTGAAATAGTGCAATCGAGACTGCATTTACGCAATCCAAACCTATATAATCACCAGGTCATGATTCATTTGACTCTGACTCTCTCTCTCTCTTTCTCTCTCTCTCTCTCGTTATCTGTCCCTATCGGCTATCACTTTCGACAGGTTCTCTACGCGGCATCCAGTTTACATTATTACCAGTCCGCCACTATTGGTGTGTCCATGTGTTGGAGTACAAAATTGAAGGTCGCTCATGAGTTGTTACTTGCTTTCAAGCAGTGCCCAGTATGTCTTGTTCATTTTAATTGGGTGATTTGAGTGATGAGAAGTAATTGCCTATATACTAGCTGTTTTGTTGGTTGCAGCTTTCAGCATTTGTTCAAAACAGTCAGCGGTATCCTTCTGTGGTTTACATCTCCAAAAGTTTCGTTAAAATTCTTGTGGTGTAACCGTACAACATTACTTACGTAGCTACTGATTGGAAGAATTCTTGTTTTATTTTATTTAGATAGATCAGATTTCCATGCGATCTATAGCCGGTTAACAGCAGACTATGCCTTTCCTATGCACATGTTTACATCGCTTTCAGTACATGAGACTGGTCATCTAATTTCACTTGTTTTTCATTTGATGGGGCTGAAGAAACCATCTTGTTTAAACAGATGAACTCTGTTTTATCCGTTTTCACGTAGAGACCGATACATTTTGTTGTCGGTTCCAGGCTATGAAGCACAGATTGTAATTGAACAGGTGTATTTGCAAGAAGCAATAGATTATCTGCGTAGTCTGCATCCATGATAGTTTCTTTTTCTTGTCTTTTATTTTATTGTGAGACCATCTCTTTCATTATGTACAGGAGGTGTCTCAAAACACATGGGACCTAACTGACTGATAAGAACTCTACTAATAATAATGTTGTGTTCTTTTCGGCTTCATATTTGAAAATAGTATACGATATCAATAATTAATATTTGATCAAAATGTCTTAGAAAAAGGCTTTTGTCCTTGATCCTTACGTTACAGTCCTGAGTGCTACTTGGTACTTGATGCCGCTTAGCAAAACGGCATCAAGTACCAATTTTTGTGCGTTTGGTATGACTCGAATTGGGATTGAACCACGGTCTCCGGGACAATTCGTGAACACTCTACGCATTTAGCTAAGAGCATTTATAAAGAGTCCGGTAGAAACACCTCCAAAATTTTTTGATTGTTGTAATATCAGCAATCCTTTTTTTGAATTTCTTGTTTCAGTTATAAATCATTATCATATTAATAGGTTGCATCTCTTTTGAGACACCCGATATATATATATATATATATATATATATATATATATATATATATATATAAGGATTTCATGTAAATCTAGGGGATTGCTTGATGTGGGGCAATTGTTATATAATCTTTTTCAGGCTTATATAAGAAAACTTACATATACAGTGTATACAAAACGCGCGCGCGCAAACACACACACACACACACACACACACATATATATATATGTATATATATATATATATATATATGTATATATATATATATATATGTGTGTGTGTGTGTGTGTGCGTGCGGACAAATTTTGTTATAATCCTCGTATATATATATATATATATATATATATATATATACGAGGATCATTAAATAAGGTTCCAGACTTTTCTCATATGAGCACTTTTATTGATAGTACACACATGAACCTCTACTCCCCTTCGAAGTAATCTCCTCCGGCTGCAATGCACTTGTTGTACCATTCCAACAACTTCTGGAAGGCCCCATTGAAGTCCTCTTGTGTGAGCGTGTCAATGACCTACGTCACAGCCTCTTTCATCTCCTTAATTGTCTCATAACGACAGCCTCTGAGCTTAGGGAATAACCAAACTTACAGGGAAAAAGGTCTGGACTATAGGGAGGGTGCGGAACTGTCTTGATGCCCATCTTGTTCAAATAGTCTGTGACAAGGATGGAGTTGTTGATTTGTGCATTGTCCTGGTGGAAATGCCACTGACCCGATTTGAAGAGTACTTGCCTCTTCCGACGGAATCTCTTCCTGAACTCCCTTAAAACCTCAACATAGTACCCCTAACCCTAACCCTAAACCGTTGGCTAATCAACTCTGGTGTATTGACTTCCTTGCTCCTCCCACACCTCTCATCATCCCTCACAGACTCCCTGCCTTCCTTGAATCTCTTATGCTACTCAAAAACTGATGCTCGATTCATGCAAGATGATCGAAAAGCAGTCCGAAGCATTCCATACGTTTTTTTTTGTCATTTTTTCTATGTTTAAAACAGAATTTTATTGCATATTGTTCTTCTAAAGTATCCTCACGTCCAGATTGCATTTTTGAAATTCACCAGCTGTGATAATCAGGCTTTAGTAGCGTGTATTCCAATTGCTGCCGTAGCTGTTCATTTGAACCTGAAATCATAAATATTGGCCAGTCATCTCATAAGTTGTATAGCAATAACATGGTGAATTTTCAAGAGTGTACTACAATCTTAAATACCTGTACAAAAAAAGCCTGGAAACCTATTGAATGCACCATGTATATATACAGTGGCATGCATAAGTATTGGATACATTTTATTTTCTGTTATAACTCTAGTTTATGTTCACAATTTTGCCTGAAATTTGGTAAGTAATATCTTGGAAAGTTGTTTTAGTCGTATGTGGAAGGAAAATTAAAAACAAATGGTTGAATCTTTTTTTCTTTTCATCAAATTTCCAAATTACCCTACGCAAAAGTATTGGATACATGACACTTTTTAAAAATTTCCAATACAAAATTTGTATTTTAAAAGACTAAATATTTAAATTTTTGATAGTATTGGAATGTTATATCTGACCAATCAGAGAAGCATACAATTTTTTACCAGATAGTGCTACTAATGATCTGACTCTTGGATGTGCATTTTACAATTCAAGGATTAAAAATGGCAAAAACTAAAGAATTATCCAGAGATATACATGATAGAATCATTGAACATCACAAATGAGAACTATATTAACGAAAAATTAAAAATGAATCTAACACAAAGTACGGTTGGATATATCATCAGAAATATAAGAAGTATGGCGACGGTACAGCAAACCTTCCAAGAAATGGAAGACCGAGAAAAATAAATGAACGTACTTCAAGATGGATCAGCAGAAATGTGCAAATAAACCCCTTCATTACTTGTTCATGAATTAAAACTGATCTTCAGGATGCTGGAATTAATGTGAGTAAAATATAAGTAGAAGAGCTTTATACAGTCTTTCATTTAAGATCACCTAGAGAAGTGCCTTTACTGAAAACCAAACATGTCAAAGACCGATTAAAGTTTGTCGAAATTTATGAAAACAGAGGTATGCAGTTTTAGGAAAAGTTAATCTGGTCGGATGAAACAAAAGTTGAACTATTCGAAAGGAACACAGTGACAAGTGCTTGGCGAACAAATGGCACTGCCACAGTTATATTTGGGATTGTTCCATTATGATATGGGGATGCTTTCTATCCAGGGGCACTTGTGAGTTACAAGTTATCTATGGTAGAATGAATGGTAGCATATACAGGGAGATTCTAGAGAAGAACCTTCAGAAATCTACAACTTCTTTTGGACATGGTCGGAATTTCGTGCTTCAACACGACAATGATCCCAAATATACCGCAAAACTTACAAAGGAATTGTTTGAAAATAATCGTATTAGTACTCTCAGTTTTCCAAGTCAGTCTCCTGACTTGAATCTAATTGAGAATTTGTGGAATACTTTGAAGGTTAAACTTCATAAGTGGAATCCACAAAATATCAAGCAATTAGAGGAATTGTGCAAGAAAGAACGGAGTAAAGTAACCCTGGCTCAGTGTGGAAAACTTGTGGTCGACTATATATAGCGACTGGAAGCAGTGAAACAAAATAGAGACTACGCAACAAAATATTAAATTGATGTATCCAATATTAAATATTAAATTGATGTATCCAATTCTTTTGCATAGGGTAACTTTGATTTTGATAAAAAAAAATGGATTCAACCGTGAGTTTTGAATTTTCCTTCCACATACAACTAAAACTACTTTACGAGTTATTACTTACCAAATATCAACCAAAATGGCGAACAAAAACTAGACTTATAACGGAAGATAACATGTATCCAATACTTATGCGTGTCACTGTATATATATATATATGAACGCCTACGAAGGAAAATAGGAATATACATTCATTGGTCCAGATGAATGCAAAAGTATGAAACTGACTGTTGTCAAGAACCGTTGACTCTATGACTAAGCTATCTTACGTTAAATATATACGCTGTATCAATGATATTGAACACACATAATCTATAATATATCAAACTACTTTCCTAATATATATATATATATATATATATATAAGATTAAAAAAATAATAATAAAACAGGAAAGATTCATGATTCAGGTTCACGTTGAATTATAATTCCCCATAACTGATTTTGTTGATTTCTAACAAAATAAATCATGTTAAATACTGAGTCTATTGCAAGCATTAGGAATCTGACACAATCAGACGTGTTGAATTCTTGCTTAGCATAAGATTGAGAACCGTGAAACTCTGAATCACGAATTTTTATCCTGTTATTTTTTTTATTTTAGTCTTTTCTTTCTTTTCCACCTGAAATATATAGTAATTTTGCTATCCATTTTCGAGCATTGAGCACTGATTGACAATGTTATCAGCACTGAATTTAAATCTCCACTTCTCTCTCTCTCTCTCTCTCTCTATATATATATATATATATATATATATATAATATATATATATATATATATATATATATATATATATATATATATAAACTAACACTTAAAATGAAAGGAAGGCATTAACATGATTGTACCCACAGAATTGAATTTCCTTATATATATATATATATATATATATATATATATATAGGGGTAAGATTGAGTGTGCAAACGTGCGTATATGGGTGTGTGCGTGTCGGTGATAAATTGGTAAATGGAAATGGGGTAAGAGACAAGGAGGTGACTAAAAGACTCCAATTTTTGGTTGGAAATAAGAAATTTTGACCGAACGTCCATCCTCATATCTGAGCAGTGGACGATATAGAGACCAGCAGCCGAACAGAAAAGCTGACATGTGAGCTCTTCATTCTTTCACGTTTTAGTGAAGGCACTTCATTGAATCTTGGTTTAACGTCCTCCCACAGAATCTCTCACATGTGCCTGTGAAAGCCCTCTAAGGCTTTAAGCTTCTGATCATCCTTTTTATTGAATAAGAAAATTCAAAGAACTGGGCCTAGAGCACTTAGTACAGTTTACATAAGTACATTAGGGAGAGAAGCAAGACATGACAGTTAATTTGTTGGAGCATCTACATATTTATTATTACGTTAATACACACACACACACACACATAGATAGATAGATAGATAGATAGATAGATAGATAGATCCTAGCTATAGGTAAATGAGTTGGGTAGATTGTGTTCTTTCGTTTTGATGGAGGAGAGAGAAAAACTCTGATTTCAAAACCTTAGTAGTGTTGTTCAGGGAATCTGTGGCACATTATTGGACCATTCATTTATTATCACCTCATTCAAAAGTAAATCTGGTTTTCTACGGATGTTCACCCCTATAAACATATCCTTGTTGAGCTAGAAAACATCTTTTATCTTTAATCAAATCATTGCGTCCTCATGGATCAAGATCGACGGGAATTTATTCATATATATATATATATATATATATATATATATATACTAGGTGCGGAAGCAAAATTAGGAATTTTCTTGTGTAATAGTAAAATAGTAATTAAAGTTAGCATGTACACCGAGGTGTAGGGGGGGGGCGCTACTCATTTACCCGGATTGCTCTACCTTGCCTTGATTCTTATCTCATAATGCTGAGTGTTAAGCAAGGATGTATCATTTATCCTTTTGTGAACCTTTGGTATGACTCGACTGGGATTGAACTCCGCTCTTCCGGGTGTTGGGAGAACACTCTACCCACTAGGTAATCCGGGTTGGTTTAAATGACTCTATATAAAACAATATTGTTTTTAATTTAAACAAATAAACAATAAATAAAAAAGATAGTTTCAAAACAGTAAATTTACACAAACTAGCCGCCATTTTTCGCTAATTGTATCAACATGCTTTCGAAAGGATTTGCATGCCTTCCAAATAAATTCTTCTGACATTCTATTCAGTTCCTCCTCAATAGCAGTCTCAAGCAAACCAATATTTGAATGAGAAGTTGCATCTGTTTTGTTTTCTAAAATATAGCGTAATCGAGGGGTTAAGATTTGAGCTTAATGCAAGCCATAAAGAAACTCGAATTCTTTTTTGCGTGTTTCGTCGTTAAGCAAATCAAAGATTCTTTATCGTTTCTTTACTTGCTCACTCATATTGGGCTGGATTATTCATATATATATATATATATATATATATATATATATATGATGAACAAAAGTTATAGAAAAATCAGGAATGTTTCTTTTCCTCTAGAGGGTTAATCTGCTATGATAGAAGAGAACGAAATATAACTGATGCATAATCATCATAATTATTTTCTGATACTCAGGTAACTTGAATTCACCTTTATATGATTTCTGTAATCGTAGGCACCTACCACTGAGCTCTCCATTTAGGAAATATATGTTAAGTTTGGGCAGGTGTGTTTTAAATTAGCATAACAATTCGTTAACTGAAAATTATTTGTTGGTATCCCAGGGTCTCAAAACATAATATGAGATGTATTATGTATTATTATATTTCTCCCAGTATTAAACACACATACACGTATATATTTACGCATGCACACATAGACAATAAACACGTATACATACATACATTCAGTGGGCGCACTTAGCGTAATGATTATCTCGGTAATAAACGTAATCAGTGACTCGCGTTGAAATTCTGAACTAGTTTGTTTGCATTTCATTTCGCATCAATGACTTTTGGTTATGCTTGCATCCATTTGCACCCTCCGACTTTGGAAAAATAATTGGGTAAACTGTGTTTCTAATCTTGGCTAGGTGACCAATGTAGGAAAAGGAAAACTCCTAATTCAAAAACAGCCTTACTCCCATTAAAACTTGAGCATGTCAAACATCCAGTCTGTGGTGAAGGGGTTTGGTAAATAAACACACATACATGTCAACACAAACACGTAGACATGAACTTAGATTTACATTTATCATCAGAAATAAATAAACTTAAGGAGACGATAGTGGGCGATGCTATGAGTGTTTTTTGATTGCGCTGTTGCCCTTCGAAAAGGCATCTGTACATTTCTTCTTCCTTCCGCTAGAGGTAAGATATAAGTGCAAACTTGGCTCTCTAACCTTGATGATAAAATTTTGATATTTAAAATTCTGAATTTAAAACCGGAGAAGGGTTGTTTAGAAAATCTCTGGTACATGGTTGTAACATTCTTTAACAATATCCAAAATGTGTGAGTTTCTACAGAAGTATTCACCAGTATAAACATTTACCGGTGTAGTAAGCCAAACGGTTGTCATCTTTAACAGAACCGATCGACTTTCATACGTCATATTCACCAAAGAGTTTATTATATATATATATATATATATATATATATATATATATATATAATGCCGGGGAAAAGGTCTTTATAAATAGATAAAATGCCTCTAAATTAATTGTCATCTCTTATTTCTCTTCTATCAGATTCGTCCGGTCACCGACGCTTAGAATAAGATGATTGTATTTTTTGCAGAGGCGTGGAACCCCATCACCCCACAAAAAATAAACAAAATCTCTTTTTTACAAATGTAAATATGAATTTACAATGAACGCTATTCCCTAAACTCTGGGTATAAAATATCTGTATATGAGTTGCCACGCCGTTAAAATCAATCAATCTTTTATGAGTTCTAATATAAACTGAGGTTACTGCTCCATACCCTATGCTTTGAATTTATTCATTGGATACAAACTATGTATACAAAATCATAGCCTAAAAGAGATTTTTTGGCATACGTTAGGATTTTCTTATTTGTTTGTACGTCTTAAATATTTATATATATAGTATGACATGTATATTTTCTTATTGGGTTACAAGGAATTGCCCGTGTACAAAAACAAGATAAAACCTGTAATATAGAAAATTTCTAAATCAGAAAATAATTGGAGGATGGCAAATGTTTATTACGATTTTTTTTTGCCACTATATAAGAAAATACACATATTGTCCATGTCAAATTGCTCACTGTACTCGGCCTTTTGTTTCGATTTTTCCCTTCGATCAAGCAAAACATAATATTTTGAGGAGATTTTTAAAATGTTCGTAAACATGTTGAATGAAATATTTACTTATCATTAATTATTGCAATGATATTAAGTCTTCATCTTGCTTAGATTCATTAATAAATCATTAAATATTCATGAATTCCATTAAAAAAAATCAATTTTAATGAAATTTTGTGGTGATTAATGTTGGTTCTCGAACATTGTGGAGGAGTAAATGTAGGTAGAAACATTCTCTGTTACTTAGGTGAACTGTATAAACACGTTCAAAAGTATCATATGCTTTGACTTCCAATTATTCAACAGTTTTTCCCGCCTTCTGCCGAACCCACGTTTTTTGCTTAGTTCAGGTAAAGTAGGTAGGAAACTCTACATACATGAGAGATCTAGCTGAAAACTCGTCCAATCACAGTTTGAAAAGTGCAGTTAAGTGGTGTCTGTGTAAAATTATTTGAAGTGCCCTCTCTGATGATTGTCTAGATGAGCCCAAAGAATTACCATTGTCGGATATCGTTGTTAAATAGCAAATCTGAAGATCCGACATAAGTCGGATATGGTGATTCATAGCATTTTGATGTTCGAAAAGAACTTTCAGGCTCTTTTGAATTACAGGTGAATGTAATAAAATGGTCAACTCGTCTAGATTTTCTATTATTGATCATTGCGTCCAGAATCCATCGGTGCATATAATGTAACACCTGTATAAAACCAGTTCAATATTTCTGTGATCACTATCAGGAATTATGGCAGTCAGAAAGTGTTTGTAGTCATCTACCCTAATTTCTTCAGAAATCTTTAGATAAAGCCCAACCATTGTGTTTCTATGATGGCATACGTCTTCCCCCTTAATTGGCTGGTCACTTTTTCCAAATGCAAAACTTGGTTAAAGTGGTTCCACATCATAAAATGATAGGAATAGAAGTTTTTGCATGTTATTGTTTGACCAGTATCCTTCGCTATTTCTGTGTTTCTCTGTCATTACCGGAAATAATATCCATCTTGGCCATTGTAGAATATGAGTAGGTATTGGAACGAATCATCAGCTCTGTGAGTTTTAGAAATACACTGCAAACGTCAACTTCGCAGTTGCAAAATAATGTCACACTGTTTATTCTGTTCATCCACCATAACAATTTCAATTTCATCTGTCACAGGCACAGTGTACCTTTCATATTCTGCAGCTGAACGTTTGTCAGTTCTGATGATTATTTTTTCTGCTTTATGTGCTTTTGTGCACAATGAAAAACACTGACATATTTATGGTGAAGGTAGAAGATTTCTCCTTGAACTATGTTCCATTCCATGCCACCACAAACATATGTGCATCTTTGTTGTGTTTCTCCTGGATTGCTTCCTATAAAATATACCTGCATAGATTAATGAGATTCTTTGGGTTGAGGAAAAAGACTAGCCATCGCTGGTTATATATTTTATATGTTAAGAATCTAAGCCTTGTCACATTTTTCTCTTCTCAAAATGATGCCATTTGAAAAGCAGAAATGTATTTCTGAATATTTCCTCAGAAGTGTTTTGCTACTGGAGTAACCTTTGGTTGTAGATTCTTAAGCAATTCTTGTGGCTCTAGTATTTTGGGCAGATTGGTTTTGCCTCCTGAGTAACATATTATTTTCACTTCCCTAATTCTTACTTTGGGGTAAATTTTGTAATCATTCTGGGGATCATACAAAAAAGTTTCCTTCATCGAATTAATATTTCTTGATGATCGTACATGAGCTCTGTGAAATGGTATGCTTGATCAGCATTTCTTCTGATGTGTCGTCTTTCCTATCCTCTTATAGATAATGTATTATTTGTTTTCGATCGTCTACAGTTTCACGTTGTCCTACAGCAGCGGTTTTATTCCTTTCAGCAAGCAAACAGGCCTGTCGACCGTACCCAGTTTCACATTTTCACATGTTTAGCAGCGTTTTGATTCCTATCAGCAAGCAAACGAGTCTGTCGAACGTACCCAGTTTCACATGTTGTGCAACAGTGGTTTTATTCCTTTCAGCAAGCAAACAGACCTATCGACCGCCTCCATTTTCACATGTCATGTAGCAGCAGTTTTTTTTCCTTTCAGCAAGCAAACAGGCCTGTTGACCGCCCCCATTTTCACATGTCGTGCATCAGCGGTTTGATTCCTTTCAGCAAGCAAACGGGTGTGTGGATAGTGGTCAGTTTCTTTGGATATCCTTACTTTTCTGTTGTTTAAATTCTGGTCTCTGTATAGAACCTTCCATAAAATATTTTTTCTTTGCATTTTTTGTTTAAGATTTCTCTAAATATCGCTCTTAATTGAAAGAAAGAACTAGGGTTGTTGCTGGATTATTATATGTCTGCTGTAAATCTAAATCTTGATATTCTTAAAGACTGGTGGATCATAAATTATTACAATAAGAATATATGTTTTAATAACATTTTTCCTTGTGTGGGAAAAATGCCAACATTACAGATTTAAATAAAAAGAAAAACTTAAGACTTAAGATCAAAAAACAAAACAAAACGAGCATATTTGTAAAATTAATCTATTATTCAAAAAGGAACTTAATAAATTCTTCTAATCAAACAAATCGAAAAAATATTGATATGTTTGTGGAATATCTGATTGTATCAAAACTATTGATAAATCCCGAAAAGTAAGGAAATTTATTTGTGTTTTCATTGGAGACGAAAAGCAGACATCTGTTCGTCATGCTTGATGAATAACCACAGTAAACTTTAAAACTCAGAGTTATAATCGTCTGCCATCAATCAATTTGAATCCTGCCTTTCTTCTCTTAATATATTGGAAAGAACAACGTTTCTAATAATATCAATCTAAAAGTAACTCTTTTTTAAAAATTATAATTCAAATTTTCTTGATTAAAAACATATCAATTAATTTACATTCCCGTTTAACGACCGTCGAATAAAAAGGCTATTAACTACTACAATTTTTTAATCTCAAAAGCAAGAAGCTATTTTTTTCGTTTTATTTTGAAATGAATAGTATATGAAATTAATCATTTTAAAATGTAGCAAACTCTTGAATAATTCAAATCGATAAAAAGTTGAAATCAATTTTTTGAGTTAAAAAAGTGGAGAAAAAAAGATTATATTTTAAAGAAAAATGACTACAATTAAAAAAAAAATGATTCCTTTCAATGTAGTCCCTTTATTAAAAACAGACAAAACAACAAAAATGTGATTATTATGATTTTATTCGTTTTCGATAACTGTTTAAATCAAAGTATGAATGTTGTCATTTATAAAGTAATCAAAAATATAATAACAAGTATATATATATATATATATATATATATATATATATATATATATTAATATATATATATATATATATATATATATATATATATATATGTATTATTCAGTCCAGTTAAACAGGAGTCGGGAATAATTCCGTCAGGACAAAAAAAATCATTCAAATATGAACATTTAAATTTTCCTGGTAAAGAGCTCAATGTAGCTGACATCACAGAGCAATAATTTCTTTAAGAAAAACAAAAACCGGTTACATTATGATTGTAAATTTATTTCCATCCTGTTATGGGTATTGATATGAATCAATAACACCAAAAATAACAGGACTTCTTCAGATCTAATGGATAAAATAAATACAGTCAGAATAGACAAGGGAGGAAAGGGTGGGAGCGGGTAGAACATACTTAGGATGAACCAAAATAGCTTTCGAAAAATCGATCCACGACGTCACAATTTTGACGATTCGTCGAATTCTTGAAGGTGTGCGTGCAAAAAACCTAGAGACAACAATATCATTTGTTGAGTTCACCAAGGTCTTTGACTTCTTACACAAAGGAAAGATGGAGCAAATACTACTTGCCTACGGCCTACCTAAAGAAACTGTCACTGCCATAATGATGCTATATAAAAACACTAAAGTAAAAGGCCGCTCCCCGGATGGAGACACAGACTACTTCAACATTATAGCAGGTGTTAAGCAAGGAGACAAATTATCCCCATTTTCTTTATCATCTGACTAGACTATGTGTTAGAACGTCTATTGATAAAAAGAAAGACAACGGTTTCAAGCTAACAAAGGAAAGAAGCAGAAGATATCCCGCACAAACAAATACGGAGGGCGACTACGCCGACTACACCGATGATATAGCGCTTCTGGCAAATACACCCACCCAAGCCAAAACATACTCTGGAACGAGAAGCTGCCGGCAGCAGCCTCCATGTCAAATCACACAAGACGGAATATATGTGGTTTAATCAAAGAGGTGAAGGTTTCTTTTCTATGTTTTACTGGCATATCAACCTTTGTAGGTTATTTAATGCCAAAGCTATTCTCCTAGAAGAACAGTAGTGGTGCTATTTAATCCATAGCTGGGGTATAAAAGGTGACATCTCCACACTAATGATAGTTCTCTTAAACTAGCAGACAAGTTCTCTTACCTAGGAAACAGTGTCGCATCAACCGAGACATACATCAACACGTGATTAGCAAAGGCATGGACAGCTAACGATAGTCTATCGGTCATATGGAAGTCAGACCTGACCAATGAAATGAAAGGCAGTTTTTCCCAAGCCGCAGTCGTATCGATATTGATGTATAGATGCACTACATGTACGTTAACTAAATGTATGGAGAAAAAGCTTGACGGCAACTACACCAGAACGTTGCGAGCAATATTGGATAAAAACCTGGAGGCATCACCCCACAAAGCAGTAGGTGTACGGCCACTTACCACCCATCGCTAAAACTATCAAAGTTAGACGAATCAGAAATGCGGGACACTGCTGGAGAAGCAAGGACGAACTCATAAGTTACATACTCCTGTGAACCCCTTCACTTGAACGAGCCAAAGCAGGGCGACCAGCAAGAACCTACGTACAACAGCTCCGTGCCGATACAGGATGTAGCCTTGAAGATCTACCGGAAGTGAGGGACGATTGATAAGGTTGACGTCGGAAGGTCAGGGAGATCCGCGCTGGTGGCGCGACATGATGATAATGATGATGATGACGATGATGATGATGATATATATATTGTTGATTAATTAGTTTTTTATGATAAACAGTGCCCTAGTTTTTTTTTGTTTTTTTTTTTAGAACCAGGCATGTAGACACACACAGATATATCCATTGATGATTCACACACACACACACACACACACATATGCAGATAGATAGATAGATAGATAGATAGATAGAGTATGATAACATAAAATTGGTTTCTACGTATACTTTCGAATACACTATCCCTTTCTCTTTTCAAAGAGATACATGCTTTCAAACTAATAGATCTTTCCGATACAAAGGCATATTTTTATTTGACTTTATTTCACTTACGTCTGTAGAATTTCTTGCTAATTTTTGTTTCTCTTCCACTTTATATCTATCTTGCTACTAAAGCGTTCTTGGCCAATCTATTTTACATTTTCCTGGGGTGTATAATTCTTAAACGAATAAGATCGAAATGTATTGAGTGCTATAATGTAGACATTCTTCTCTTTTCTTTAGCATCACAAAATGGAAGACGGTTAAAGAATTGACACAAAGTAGACTGAGTAATATCAGTAAGAAATATTACCGGACCCGGTCAATCATCTGAGAATACACTGCTCAACACAAGCCACTAAAAAGACCACTCGCATATTATCAGTGCACTGCTTATTGTAATTCAATGAAGAAATCAAACTAGTCACTAGTTTGTTTTTATAGCCAAGGGCTTTCTTCTGGTATCTTTTCAAAAGATACTCCAGTATCTTTTGAAAAAAACTTATGAGAATTTCGAAACCAACAGAATTTCTCCTGTGGTCCATTTTAGAAGCTATAGAGATCCATTACATTCAAAATAGGTTCGGAATAGGTTTATATTATACATTGGAATAGAGTTGATTATTTTACAAGGAAAATCCCATTTACACCCTCACATACATACACACACAAAAACACGTTAGAAAGAAATACACGAACACATAAAAGCACTTAAACACGCAAATACATACAAAAATATACTTTCTCTCTCTCTCTCTCTCTCTCTCTCTCTCTCTCTCACACACACACACACACACACACATATATATATATGAATATAAATGAAAATATTTTGTAATTTGCTTGAAGCATTGCAAAAATTATTTTATTTTATTGTATTGAATTAATTTAGAGGGCTATTGCAATGAACGTGGAGAACTATCCATCTGCGCTTCATGCATATTCTTCACAAGATATATAGATGATATACTTATGTTGGCATCATTCAGCGAATAAGCTACTGCCACATATGAGAAATTCCAAAACATAGACAGACATATTCAGTGTAAGATAGAACCAGCTGACAACACTGGGCTCCTATCCCTCCTAAATTTTAAAATGCAAATATCACCAATTAGTAAAATTTACTCTAGTTTTTATAGAAAAAACCACCACAAAAAACCTTTTCGCATTTTCAAATCAACACTTCCACTCAATGCCAAAAAATTACATTAGAAATGAAATTAAACGAATTTACAATAGATGCAGCGAAGGGAAAGACAAAATTACACACACCACACACTTCATAAACACCCTCAGAAACAATGATTATTCAACATCAATCACACAACATTTGAATAATAAGAAATCACGGAAACTACATCCACCAACTGACACCTGTTTCCTGAGACTACCACATTTCAGTGAAATTATCAGCAAAGAAATACGCAGGGCTATTTACCAGGAAGGGCTAAATATACAATTGGCCCATTCTGGACCCTCACAACGCCAATACCTGACGAAGAAAAATAACAATACTATCACAACATGCACTCAGGCCAACAGCTCAATAGAGATCCGAATATACGCCAAAAAACTCACACTATTTAGCGTTTATTTTATATAAAATGCCATAATTTTTATATAGGAAGTGTAGTCAGACCCCTCCTCATCAGAATTAAAGAACACCTCAAACATACGTGCAACCTTATTCCATAAACATTTAATTAAATGCAAAAAATGAGAATAATTTTCCATTAGAATAGAAGCAATAGTCCATAATGGTGGTAATCTCAGAATTAAGAAGGCTAAGTTACGCCCTCAGATTAACGGTAGGTTAGAACCGAATGCAGAATATATCATTAATTAACATGTACATTTTAAATACATATTTAAGTTTAAAAATAAAATAAAATAGAATGAAATAAAATTGATTAGGACAACTGAAGTCACGTTTATTCCTCATGGCGTTTAAACACCCCACATAGCACCATAATTACAACACCTAACATGGCGTTCTAACACCCCATGTGACACCATGTTTACAACGTTAAAAAGAATTGAACATTCAACACAGTGTTTATTTATTAAAAATGTCTCAGACGATGAAGTTAGACATTGATAAGACTGAAATGATTATCATTTCGCATTGCAATAGTCCTCTAAATTCATACAATACTAAAATATGTATGTGTGTGTGTGTGTGTGTGTGTGTGTGTGTGTGTGTGTTTGTGTGCATATAAGTATATGTATACCGATGTATATTTGTAGATGTATTTATATATGTATAAATGCATAAATGTATCATAATAAATTTATTCCAGGCTCTTATAAATTCTTATAATTTTTAACTTAGAAGAAACCATCTTCAGATTAAATACCAAAATTATTTGAATTGAATGGAATGGAATTTGAAACAAAGTCTTTATTTTTAAAATTGAAATGATTTATTTTATCTATTTATTAAACAAGAAAAAAATGAATATATATATATATATATATATATTTATATATATATATATATATATAATATATATATATATATATATTCTAAAAGTAAAGAAAAATGCTATTAACCCTAATTTAGATACTACAGAATGTAATCCAAGAAAAAATAATTCTGGGTACTTGACTTTTAAAAAGTTCTACATTTTTGAGACTATTATGTTTTCTAATATCAAGAAATATAAAGAAAAATAACTTAATTGCAAACCCTAATTTTTGTTATTCAAAATATCGTAAGTTTAAAGTTATTTATATTAAGAAAAAATTAGTAATCGAAAGTTAAGTCAATCTACATAAACAAATAATTAATTCATAATGACTCTATGTAAAATTAAGTAATTGTAATGAGTAAAGAAATAATCTGGAAAAGATACTATGTTAATGTAATTAATAATTCAAAAGATGAATAAAATATGTTAATGTTCGATTCATAATCTTGCGATTAGTTATAATAAAAATCGGTGTACTACAAAAAACGGTGTATTATTAGGATCATTCCTATTTGTTAAAAATTTTATTATTCAATTTTTCTTTTTTATATTTTTTCCTATTTTATCTTATTATGAAATTATGTATATTGTCTATTAATTTTACTCTTATCATGAAATTATATATTTTGTCATTTAATCTTTATTGTATTCTTTATTAGAGAAATATTAAATTTATTACGATTTACTTAACTTTGAATGACTACATTCTTAAATATAAATCACTTGAATTCATACGATGTTTTGAATAAGAAAAATTAGGTTTTGCAATTTAATTATTTCCTGGTATTTTTCAATATTGATAAAACGTAATAGTCTCAATAAAAGTTGGGTGTAACTTTATCTATCGAATTTTTAAAAAGTCACGTACAAAGAATTATTTGCAACTAGTATCGGTTTTTGGTATATTTTAATGTTTCTGTAGGATATGCATTAGAGGAAACGTTATTTTTTTCCTTTTAGGTCATATATATATATATTATATATATATATATATATATATATATATATATATATATATATATAACATCTTCAATTTTTCCTTGTTTAATAGATAGAGAGAATAAATCATTTTAATTTAAGATAAAAACAGAAATAAAAAAAAAGAATTTTTTAAAATTCCATTACCCTTTAAGTAACATGAAAATATCTAATTATGATTTTTGAATATCTCATCTGTAGATAGTTTTTATAAAGCATATAAGTTAAACTTATAAGGGTTTATAAGGGCTTGAAATATATATATATTTATTCCAAGAAAGTGAATCTTTTTATCTTTAAATAAAAGATATATATATATATATATATATATATATATATATATATATATATATATATATATATATATATATATATATATATATTATATATATATATATATATATATATATATATATATATATATATATATATATATATATATATATATATATATATATATATATATATATATATATATATATATATATATATATATATATCTTTTATTTAAAGATAAAAATATTATTTAAAAATAAAAATAAATATATATATATATTTATAACTTTGTATATATGAGCTAACCGGGACATTGGCCCAGCGGTTAGAGTGTTCGCCAATGGCCCGGAGACCTGGGTTCAATCCCAGGTCGAGTCATACCAAAGACTTTAAAAATGGAACTTGATACCACCTTGCTTAGCACTCAGCATTATAAGGTACGGTTCAAGGGTAAAGTGGAGCAATCCTGAGAATGGAGTAGCGCCCTCCCCTACACTTTGGTGTAGTAGCTATCGAAAAGGGAGCCTTCGGGTCACCCTTGACTACGGTCGCTAACTTTACTTACTTTTACTTTTTATATATGAGCTCACATATCTATCTATCTATCTATCTATCTATCTAAGTATATATATATATATATATATAATATATATATATAATATATATATATATATGTGTGTGTGTGTCTGTGTTTGTGTGTGTATTTGCATTCATAAATGCATATATATGTATATATGTGTATATATATATGTACTAATATATATATATATATATATATATATATATATTTTTATGTGTACTTGTATTAGTACATATTTATTTCTCACTCTTCCTTTCACAGACATTCTTACTCTTTCTCTCTCTCTCTCTCTCTCTCTCTCTCTCTCTCTATATATATATATATATATATATATATATATATATGTGTGTGTGTGTGTGTGTGTGTGTGTGTGTGTGTGTGAATACTTTCATTTGTATATAAATAAACAAATATGAAAAAAAAATTTCAGAAGATGAATTTATTGATAGTTGAATTATTTCACAACGTTAACTGTTTAAGTTTTTACTATAAACTTTCGTCAGGGTATTTAAATATTTCATGTTGTATATAATGAATGTTATTTAATCTACATTTTTTATTCGATGAATGAAAACAAAAACTGAGAAAGTTTTAATCATTTTATTTCCGTAAGAGGAGTTCTGTCTTAAAACTGTTAGATGTAATCAGTGTTTGAAATCTATTTTAAAGCCTAGTATTTTAAATATATATATATATATATATATATATATATATATATATATATATATATATATATATATATATATATATATATAAACCTTTCATCATAGATGTAACTATAAAGTGAGATAAGTCGAAAAGTCTGGGCCTCTGTTTAATATTGTTAGAAGTAATGCAAAATTCAACTACCTTTCGGAGTTTTTTTGTTATTTTATATAAATTAATATTATGGAATCTTCAATATTAAAATTGAGTTCACTTTCTAAATTATTTCTGACTGACGCATTATTTATATTTCCTTTTTAAAATCTTTCTTATGTTATAAGTTTGTCTTCGGAGATTGCTAGATTTATCATTCACAGTTTTTTTTTAATTATAATCCAGACATTGAATAAGGTAAACGCTATTTAATGTTGGTATTGTTATTCTTATAATTGATTAAATATTCATTTTTTCAAAGAGTTTATAACTGTTTCGATTTCCAAGTTCTTATGGCTTTTCATAGAAGTTTGGAATTAATTATTGGGTAGATCATTATAGGTTTGTGATACACTATTTTCGGAAAAAATTCTGTAAGTAATTTAAAAAAAATATACATTGATGTATTTTAAGAGATGTTATTTTACGACTTTGTATAAAGGATTGAGGATATTGAAATTGTGCAAAGGATTTTTCTTTACAGTCAAATTCATCAATTAAAACTAGGGGGATGAATGTCCTGAGAGATTTAACATCTAAACCTCTTGTTTTTCCTCTTCTTATTTTAGTGTTATGATATTTCTAAAAATGTATATCGTTGGTTTTATCTTATATTAATTATCTTTTATGCTTATATTCAGTAAAAATGAGGTAGCATCATATTTAATTAAGGTATTGTTTTTTCTCGCTCGTTATAAAATCTCTGATTGGTTCAGGTCTGTTAAGTCAAACCATAAAATTTGTTAAGTCATTATTCTGTGAATATATACTTAACATATCATCTATATAATGGAAATAGCTTGAATCTTTGGGTATCATAAATGAATAGGGAAGAGATTCATGAAATTCAAGGAAAATCTATGCAATAACCCGCTTTAAGAAGAGAATCTATGGGTAAATCAAATTTATCTTTATAAAAAATACTGTTGTATTGACAAAAATCCCCAATATTTCTTGCATCATGGATAAATTTTAATAATGTTGTTAACAGGTAAAGGTAATGTATTATCACTTTTCTTAGAGTGAATTCTTAAAAATTTAGTATATTTATTAATAGGAATATTGATATGTGTTGTGAGACCGAAACCTACCTGCATCATGGAGTCTTCCAGCACTATATTACTAGCGTAGTAATATCCTTATACCGGAGCATACGGGGAGTAGTATCGTAACACCAGTAGCAGTAGTACCGCAGTACGACTACCAATATTGGACACTATCATTTGTAACTTTGTTAATATATCTTTCTTACCTCTAAACCGTGTTCCGTGTTTTTCCTTCTGTGATACCGACTTTGGGTCCACACCAGTGGTGACGTACAGATCGAGAAACGCTCTCACGCCGAGAGCCTTACCAGTCCCACATACAATAGCGACAGAAAGATTCGAGAATTTCGTCCTCACCACATCAGAGGACCCGCTCAATCACACAGCAGTGTTGAACGAGAAATGTAAGCTGGCATCACTACACCAGCGACTAAATTAAAAAATATTCCACTTACCAACATCAGTGACGAACTAGCGATTCGACACCTACGGAATATTTAAGATCATTAAAATTTGTCCAAATAATATAACGGTTAACCAAGCATCGAGAACGATTGCTTACACGATAAAAAAAGCCAGTTTGTTCACAAAACAAATTGACGAACTCAAGCTTTTAGAAAAACGTTTCACCAAATCCAGCCAAAAGAAAAGAAAGCAAGTTCTCACATACACAAAAAAAAACCCAAGCATTTCTTTCTGCTTCGGTCTTAATGATAATTTTCTCTTCCCCCCCCCCCGCACTTCTAAAAAAATGTTGTCTACAATTACAAAACCCCCCAGCGAAGAACGAAAAAAAAAACCTGCTTACTTGCAAACACTTTTGCAAATGAACCTGTTGGGCGCTCACCAAGAAATACTTTTTCTTTATTTTCTTCCATTCTTAAACTCTTTTGGTGAAGAAAAAAATATTAAAAAGTGTGTAGGAATTTTAAATGACCAAGTTAACAGAACAACGGTATTTAGAAAAAGCTAAACCAGTAAGTAGTTCAAAAAACGAATTGTCTGTCCATTCCTTTTTCTGCAAAAAAATCTGTTTAGATTATTGTGTACCCCCCTGGTACACGGGTTTTCAAAGCAACAGTATTTGCTGTAATTTTTTTGCCTTGTTCATCCCATTCCGTAGACATATTATAAATATTACATATGGAAGAGTTAAATATGGAAGAGTTTAAAAAAACTATCGTTCAATTGCTAAAGGCTACCTTGGATCAGCAACAAAAATTCGAAGAGAGACAGGTAAAATTGGTTATGGAGTTACATAAACAACAATTAGAATTCCAACAATTTACACTGCAGAAAACTGAACTGCAACAAAAACAACTTCAAGAATTACTCGTAAATTCATTAAATGGCACAAAAAACGATATTTTCCCAGAGTGCAATCTATAACTCGATTGAAACATTCGAATACGTACCTGAGAACGACAATAAGCTCGAGCTTTTTACAGGTGCTATGAAGATATTCTCAGTGTAACACTGTGAACAACGGTCTAGTAAAAAAAGGTACGTCTACGATTAAGAAAACTGGGAACAACCGAACACAATAGGTTTGTAGACTTCATATTACCCAAGAAAACCACAGACTTGGATCTTTCTGAGACTATTAAGCTACTCTCGAAACAATTCGCTCTGTAATGATTTCAAACTAGCCGAGCTGACTGCCGATGATTTCAAGTGCTTAATATTTGCACAGGGTTTAGTATCAGCAGAAGATGCCGAAGTCAGACGGCATGTACTGACCAAGCTTGAAAACGAACATGGATTGACTCTCCAAAAATTGGCAGAGGACTGTCAAAAGTAATTTCTGTTAAGTGTGACTCAAAAACGATCGAGGAATCAGGTATAGCTCAGATTAGAAAAATCAGAAGCAAGTCAACCGCCTATTCCCGCCAAAAAGACAAAATGCAAATCTCATGTTCTAAACCCCGTGATAAACAAAGCACAAATAGGTGTAAAAAAACCGCCTGGGCCATGTTACCATTGTGGTAAATGGCAATGGATTAAATTCTGTCCAGTCAAGAAGAAAAAAATATTGCAAAAATTGCGTTTAAAAATGGTCCTAACTTAACTCAGTGCTGGTACGCCAACAGAACGACAAAACCCAAAAGTAAAATTAGGCTAGCTCAATCAGACGACACAGTCAATTGGAATTTAAGGAAATATGTGACTGTTGATATTTTTCAATAGCTCCATTAAATTCCAGCTTGACTCGGGTTCTGATATCTCAATCATCATTTGACGTTCTGTCTGATTTCTGAATTATCAATTGGCGTACTTAGCGAAAATTAAACAAACTGACCTTACGAAAGACGGATAAAATAGCAAAATCCGTAACTGGCGAGAATATTAATATCTTAGGCGAGGTAATCTTTACAGAAACACTAGATGGAGTTACCAAAAATCTGAAAGCCTACTCACTAAAAAATTCGGACAACTTGTTCGGAACAGATTGGATAGAAACATTCAATCTATGGGATTGCCCAATGAGTACATTTTGTCGCAAAATAGAAAGTACAATGTCCAATTCGGTAAATCTCAAAAGTAACTCAAACAACAATTTCCCCGGTTTTTTTTTTCTGGCGGCCTTGGGAAATTTTCTAAATTAAAAGCTGAGTTCAAGGTGAAGGACGGTGCACAACCGGTATTCAAGAAGAAACGGAATGTCCCTTTCGCTGCTCTAGAGCAACAAAGAATTAGGTAAACTTGAACAAGCTAGTATTCTGTCAAAAACAAACCTTAGTGAATGGGCTGCACCTACGCTCCATGTACAAAAGAAGTCCTACCAAATACGAATCTGCACCGATTTCTCGACAGGGTTAAACGATGCCTTATGGATAATCACTATCGTATACCAAGCCCTGAGGAAATTTTCAACAAACTAAACATTAAGAACATGCAGAATTTGTGAGGGCCTCTCAACAAACTCTTAAAAAAGGACAAACCATGGTTATGGACCCCCTGAATGCCAACAGTCATTCGAAAAGCTCAGGAAAACACTTACTTCGGATATCTCCCTCACCCACTACGACCCTAGCCTCGACATCATAGTCGCAAGTGATGCAAGCTCATACAGCATCGGTGCTTGCATTCTCCATAAACTGCCAGATGGTTCGCGAAAAGCTGTGGCACACGCATCTAGATCCCTACTACCAGCTGAGAAGCAATATTCTCAAAGAGAGAAAGAGGCTCTAGGGATAATATTCGCCGTCACAAAGTTCCACAGATACCTACATGAAAGACAGTTCATACTACAAACGGACCATAAACCCCTAATAACAATCTTCTGGTCCAAGAAAGGTCTGCCAGTCAATACTGCAAATAGACTATATCGTTGGGGAACGATTCTCTTAAACTATAACTTCAAGATAAAGTTCCTTACATCTAAAAGTATTTGCCACGCGGACAGCTTATCGTGTCTCATTCCCAAAAATACGGAAGTCTTTGAAGACATTATTGCTACTCTAAGGACGAATTGTGAAATCCAAAACATGATCGCAAATACAGTCAAAGAGCTCCAAGTGACTTTGGTTGACATAAAAATGGAGTCTCGAGAGGATGAATTCATTCAATCCATCAAAAACAAAATTCACGATAGAGACCCCAATGTGTCTGACGTTTTCTCCTTCTGTGATGATGTTCTACTGTATAATGACCGTGAAGTGATTCCAAACAGCCCACAAAGAAAAATACTCGGGGATATTCACATGGGACATCCGGGGAAGAACCGTACGAAAAGCGTCATGCGCTGCTATGTATATTGTCCAAACATGGACGGGGACATAGTAGACATGATAGAATCTTGAAAGGGATGCGCACTTGCTGCAAATATTCCAACTACGATGTGCAAACCATGGCCAAATGCAGACTATCCATGTGGATTTTAAAGGGCCCATAGACAACATGTAATACCTCAATGTTGTCGATAGCCACTCAAAATGGATTGAGGTCTTACAATGCAAAAGACCAACTACCAACTGAACGATCAGATTTTTACACAAGTTATTCGCGCGCTTTGGTGTGGTAGATTGCTGATAACGCCACGTAATTCACATTAAGTGAATTCAGAAACTTTTCCAAGACGTATCAAGTGGACCACATTACAACGCCTCAGTATCACCCCAGATCGAATGGGCAGACCGAGAGGTTTGTGGACACGTTAAAATGGGCTTTAAAAAATGCACTATGAACACCGTCGGATAGACCATTACAACAGTTCCTGCAGGTGTATAGGATAACCTCTAATCCGAACACGCCTATGGGACGCTCGCCTGCAGAAACAAAGTTCGCCAGAAAAGTCAATTCCGTCTTCGACAAACTCATTCCACGGAAAGCAAAGTTCAAGAAAACCGTTTCGCCCCATAAGAAACATTTCTATCCTGGCGATAAAGTTCTTTTGAAGGCCTACAAAAACAACATGACATTCTGGGAAGTAGGCACCATCAAGCAAAGAATTGGCAAACTGGTCTATATTGTCCAGGGACCAAAAAACACCCACAAGCGCTATATGAACCAGCTCAGGAAATGCAGTTTGAATGAATCTGAGGAATCACCACAAAACACCCGCGAAGAGCCGATCGACGCCATATTTGATCATTTCGATATCGACACGTCTCAAGTCTCTCCGGAAGTATGACACTCGGGAAGAAAAAGAAAATTTACGCAACCACTCGACGTAAATCCCAAGAGGCAGACATATTAATATTTTTACCTTTTTTGCCTGTTTTCCAAGAAAAAAAAAAGAATCTCTTGGAGTGGGGATGTTGTGAGACCGAAACTTATCTGCATCATGGTCTTTTCCAGCACTATGTTACTAGCGTAGTAATACCCTAATACCGGAGCATACGGAGAGTAGTATCGTAACACCAGTAGCAGTAGTACCGCAGTACGAGTAGTACGACTACCAATATTAGACACTATCCTTTGTAACTTCATTAATATATCTTTCTTACCTCTAAACCGTGTTCCGTGTTTTCCTTTTGTGGTACCAACTTTAGGTCCACATCAATGTGCAAAGATTTTTTGTCGAGACTTGGAAGAGACTTGTTTTCAATGTTTATATTATATTTCTTTAAGTAAATCATCAAATATCTTGATGTGCTAATTGCTAATCATACCTTAGATTGCTTAGAGATTTTGTGATGTTATGGTGGGCAGTTTCAATCCCCGAAATAATTGGTCATTAGAGAATTCCAGATTTATGAGTTTTAGAAAGAGCATACATTTTAGGGATTATAGGGGGACAATGATTCAATGAAGACTAGATGTGATCTTCTTTAGTGATTAGTTTGTTTTTATTAAAAATGTCTATTTTTTATGTTTGATTTGTTGAGAGATTTGTTCATGTGAGTTTTGCTATCAAATAATTCCATTATTTCATTGTTATAAAGCGTAGAATTCATAATGACGGGACCAACTTTATCAGATGTGCTGATTATGTTAACATACCAGGACAAAATTCTCATTTCAGCTATGTGTGGTGACATGCTGAAATGAATTGTTTGAAATGAAACTGTTTGCTCATTTAACTGTGTAAACAAATGAATGATGTTTAATAGAATTGTTAGTGTTAAATGTCAATACTTGAAGACATTTAACTGTTTTCAAACAAGTGATTAATTATAAAAAAATAATTATTTGTATTTGATTGAAATTATCGAAAGCATTGAACAATGTGCAAAAAATAAAAATGTGCTCAATCATCAACAAAATTTGTTTAGAAATCATATATTAGATATATATATATACATAAGTATAAAAATTATTTGACATTAAATAACCTACGATGGTTGATATGCCATGAACCAGAACCAAACCAAATATATATTTAGTATATATGATAAAACAGGATTTTACATTGAATAACCTACAATAGTTGATATGGCTTAAAACTAAACCAAAGCAAATTAGACCCAACCAAACCAAAGCAAAGGAGAATGTTACATGAGTACTTCTTTGAAATATAAGTTTAATTTCTCTTAGTGCAGCTGCTGTGGAATAGCTAAATATCTGTCTTAATTATTATTAACCCGTAGCTAAGAAGGGAAGAGATTGGTTAATCTCTCTCTCTCTCTCTCTCTCTCTCTCTCTCTCTCTCTCTCTCTCTCTTTCTCAATCCACACACACACACACACACACATATACATATATATACTCACACATGAATTCTATGTTGAAATCCTGTTCCCAACAAAAAGCAACATCAATGCCTAAGAATTAGTCATCCGAGTATGATAATGCCATCATGCATAGTTTTGTGGTCGATGAGTGTAAAGTTATTAATCTCTCACTCACACACACCCCATGATATATATATATATATATATATATATATATATATATATATATATATATATATTGAAGATTATTGCCATGGAATGTAAATGGGTCCATGCATTGACTTATAGAGTACTAGAAATGTCTTTTGAGGAAAAAAGTCTTCATTGATAGGATTACATTAAGTTCCTCCGATCGAAAATTGTTCTGACCATTACATTTACCAATTGATTCTTGCAAGAGAAGTAATTCAATTTACAATTTTATACTTTGGCTTTTCCATGATAAGAACTGTAGAAACGGTTCCATTGTCGATAATCCAATTTCCTTGATTTTTTTTTGTGTATGTGTGTGCATGGAAAAACGGCTTCAGCTAGTTTAATCAAAATATTTAAAAATGAACATTTGGTCTTTTACTAGTATTCGACAACAATTATGAGACACTCAGTTGCAATCGATCTCAGAATTAATCGTTTACCAAGCATTACACTATGCAGCCTAAACTAAAAACAAATCCGTAAAACTAAAATGATTTTTTTTTGCATGAAAATGCATCTGTCTGACAATATATATATGATTATAGATGAAAATCAAGAGTTTCATGAATTAATATGGGCTTGAAATTTATTTGGTTGAAACGAACGCAATTTTAGAATATGTTCTATGAATAAGAGCTTTTTTAGGTTAGGCAAATTTTATCATGTACACACTCCATTGGATCTAGAACTTCATGACACCTCTGAACAAGATTATAGATGCCACGCTTGCAAAATTATTTAGGTTTTAATGCAAACATATGTGAGGAACTGGTGTTTTACCGCTGCTTTCGATGTCAATCAAAGACCATCTAAATGATTCTGTAATAAGCAAAGTAAGTGATAATCTGAAGGAACAAGGTCAGGAAAATATGTAGGATGGTGCAATTTTTCTTAGACCTGCACCTGTCTGAGATCTTTGATCAAGTGAACTGCCTGAAAACGACATGATAATGATGGAGAATTCTTCCGCTTCAGTTGACTTCGAAGGTGGAAAATCACCTCCTGCAAATCCTTTTATTCAATGTATCATCCCCATAGCTGTTCTAAATGGATTTTGATTCAGTTTTTGCATTCATACCTTTATGAAACTCACCGAGAAAAACATGTCTAATGCGTTCTTTATTTGGGACAAACGCAGGAGTAAATACCGAATATGTTTATGAACAATATTATCATAAATTGAAAGAAAAATATAAACAAATACTTATCATATCATTCCTAAGTGACAGCATGAGGCAATACTTTAATGAATATTGTCAAAAATATTCATCAAGAAAATCTGACATCACATTCGTCCCAATTTGATATAATCATTTTTAAAATAGTTACGTGGAACTATTATTGACAAAGGATTATTATTATTACTTACTGAAAACCGTATAATTGCATTCAAGTTATTAGTGTCGTATAGGAATACCAAAAAAAAAAATAAACAAAAAAAAAACAACTCATAACTGCGTATAAACAAATGACTATAATATATGAATTGTTACTTTAAATCAAAAAATTGACTAAATGATTAGTACGACATTATTACAAAGAATTAACTGGTCCATTTGTATCATGGGCCAATGGTCTGTGAGACCGATGTTCAATTTCAGTTCAAGTCACACCAAAGACTCAAAAAACAGCATTATAAGGTACGTATCAAGAGTAAAGTGGGACAATTCAAGGAAAGGAGTAGCGCCCTCCTCTACACCTCGATGTAGTAGCCATTGAAAATGGAGCCATTGGGTTGATGTCGATTTTACTTATTTTACATAGGAAACTTGAAACCATAAAACTGGATGCAAAAACAAATGTTTTGAAACTACTGAGAAATGCGAATATATACGTACAACGAACGCGATTCCCTATCTGCTGGTCATAAAAGATTATCAGATTACTTTACATAACGTTAGAATTATCCACTCAGAAAAGCTGTATAAAGCTGATGAAATAGGCTTCAAAAGTTTCCGTAATATTGCTCTATCGTAATTCTGAGAGCACTTATATTGACTATATAATTAAATCATATGTAATTTATAAATCATTCTAAATCTCTCCCTTTCCTGCTCTCCCTCTCTCTCTCTCTCTCTCTATATATATATATATATATATATATATATGTGTGTGTGTGTGTGTGTGTGTGTGTGCGTGTGTGTGTGTGTGTGTGTGACTGTGTGTGTGAATGTGTTTTTTTGATTGCTTGAATTTCTCTTTTTTATTGTTATTTTACTTTCAATGGAGTCTTAAAAATGCTGTGGTTAGTTTGGTCTCGATTCTTTCTCTGATTTTTAATTCCTTCAATATTTTTTTCAAATACTTTGTGTCCTTTTCATGCATGCTAAATGCAATACGGAATCAGCGTTACCTTCATGTCATATTTGACTTGGTGGGAAGTGGAAAAACATTTCTCTTTGGGAAAGATATGAACTCTGCTATCTCTCAACGATGGGTTTAAGAGTAGGACAACCTTCTTTCTACAAAGAAGGCTTTGGCGTTGAATAACCTACGGAGGCTGATATGCCATAAAAATTCAAAACCAGAACACGAATCAAACGAATATAACATTGATATACCACATGTGTGATTTGAAAGTCGCACAGTTGAATGTTCAATGAAATTTAGTTTGTGAACTTATGCTTTATGAGTTCAAACAGGGACATAAGACGGCAGAAGAAATCAGAAGCGTTTACTCTGCAAAAATTCCAAACGTCGTCACACTATAGTAACTAGACTGTTTTAGAAATTTCGTACGGGTTACAAGAACCTCGACGACCAGACAAGTAGGCCTAAAACTGTTATATCCAAGGCCGTGCTCTTAGTCACAAAGGCAAATCCAACGTGTAGCACTCGGGAAGTATTTAGCAAGTTTGTCTTTTCACAGTCCAATGTAGTTTGTCACCTTTATGACTTTGGCAAAAGTATATGGAGTTACCAAAAGATTGCAAAACTGTTGATGCACCTAAGTATATATATATATATATATATATATATATATATATATGTATATATATATATATATATATATATATACAGTGGTTTTTGAAATTAGTAGACAAGTTCACGTACTCCGGAAGCAGAATTTCATCTTCTGAAAATTACATCAATATGCGACTAGGGAAGGTATGGACTGCTATCGATAGATTATCGATCATATGAAAGTCAGACTTATCCGATGAAATAAAACGCACAACGTAGACGCCGAATAAGCCTTTTGAGAAAAATGTTTGCCGACCAACAAGAGCTTATCTACAACAGCTCTGTATGGACACAGGAAGTAGTCTAAGAGACCTTCTTGAAGCGATGGATAATAGTGACAAATAGCGAGAGAGAGTCTAGGGAAATCCGTTCAAGCAGCGTGACATGATGATGATAATGATATATATAGATAGAATATCAGAATAGTTATAAAAATAAAAATAAAATTATATATATACATATATCTGATTTCTTGTATTTCTCTTCTTTATCGATAGTATATTTTCCTGATCTGCTTTTGTGAGAAAGTTGCCTGCAACTCTGCACTTAAAATTATAATGGTAGACTGGTTCAATACGTTTATGTTTCTGTCTTGTTCGCGTAGATTGCACTGGCTTTCATGCACAGTGCCTAACGAGCGTTCTTGCTCGGAGGCTAATCACAATGCAATCTCCCTGTGGTCAACGTCCGACTTTCCTTTTCCATCTGCGCATGCGTGCACAGAAAATGCGGGAAGGCAAGAAAGCGGAAAGTAAATTGATAAAAAAAAAGTTCACTACGTTAATATATATATATATATATATATATGTGTGTGTGTGTGTGTGTGTGTAAGAATTATTTTTTATATTTCTACATTTTCCTATCAATCTATCAATCTATCTATCTATCTAAATAAGATAGACGGAAGAAAATAACTATCAATCAATCGATATATCTCGTCTGCTTCTTTCTTTCGCTATCTTGCTTCCTTTTTCTTTCACTTCTTCATGATATTGAAACCCATAAAAAAGGTGTAATGCATTATTATATATCTCTCTCTCCCTCTCTCTTTCTCTTTCTATCTCTCTCTCTGTCTTTCTCTTACGTGTCTTTGGTTATGAAAAACTATGATATAAGCGAAAAATACGCTATATACCCGACTGAAGGGTTAGACCCTCTCCAAAGAGGGGGTTCTGGATATGACACTAAACTGCCTCTGGTGATGTGGCATCTTTGCTGGAGATCTAAGGAATGTAGAACATCCCGTTGTCGCCATTACTCCAAAATCCACAGATTCTAAGTGTTTGAAATTTCATTCGTATTGTATAAAACTTGAAGATCAGGCAAGGTCAGGTAGGTCTAAAACCGTCGATTCCAAGGCGGTGCTTCAAGCAATAGAGGTAAATCTGGCAAGTTGCGCTTGGAGACTTTTACCAAAATATTGTAAAATTTTTGATTCAACATACCATGAGTATTAGATATTAATACTTGAAAGCATACAACTAGAGACAAATTATTTGTATGAGATAGGAATACTTAATATCGTTAAAGGGTATAAAAAAAAGTATTTCTACTCGAAATTTGTAAATATAAATTTAAATTGAACGTCATTCTCTAACTTCTAGTCCTCATAGAACCCGACACGTTTTGACATGACATTTAAATAAATTAATCCATCAATGAATCTTTCGCTTCCTTTTCTTTCTTTTTTCTTTCTTTTTTCTTTTTTTCTTTTCCTCTCTGTATTGTATTATGTTCTTTTTCTTTCCTTTATTTTATCACAATTCAAATAGAATGGTCCATCTATCAAGATCCATAAAGAATCCCACCTATTGCCATTTGTGAAAAAATTGCTGAGGTAAATGTTATCACTCGATCGATGAGTGGATGTCATTGCTTTAGACGTATCAAGGTTTTCGAGTTTTAGTCTTGCACAGGAATCTGAGTAACAACAGGTTTCCTCTGGTCTCCAAGACTCTCCTTTATTCTGGCTGATTTCAACAATATTGTAGTCTCAATGGTTTCGATTCTCTCCGATTTCCACCTGTTTCAATGATTTTGCTAATCCTTTGGTGACCGTTCCAAGTGCACTCACTACAATTTATATCACCGTCACTCACATGATCTACAGTTTTTTTAGGTCTAAATATTTGTTTTTATTTTTCAGTTTATTTTATTTTTAGTTTGTGGAGGGCTGGAATGGCAAAATCTAATTGACGGTAAGTTCTCATTTTGTTTGGTAATTATCACTAGTTCCCGTCTTTTGAGCAGTTTTAAGTGGTCCGTTTGTATCGCATTTTATGCGTCTCATTTTCTAGGACAGATTCTGGTTTGTACATATAGAATTTGGAAGGTTGTTTTAAGTTCAAACTTTCATATGAATTCCTGTGAATCAACTTTCCAACCCAGTCTCGCACTCCTTCTGTGCAAGTTTGCTAGATTCCCTTATTATGTTATCAATCGTTTCATCTCTCTGTCCACATAACCAGCAATTGCAATTCTGCACATTTTTAAGATCCTTCAGGAGCAGGGTAGTTATCCATTTCGTTATCCATTTGAGTAAGCTTACTTTTTCAAGGTATTTATTTAGTTTCAGGACCAGTCTGTCGTGGATATACACGACATTTTAAAACCAGAATACATTCTTGAGTGTTGCTCTTCGCAAGCGTAGGAATATGTTCATCTGTATCCTTCTTCTCGTCTATCCAATTATTTTTCATGTTATTTATCCATTCGGCATTTCTGTTATGTTCTTTCCTTCTCCATATTTCAATCCAAGATAGTTTCTTTTTTCTTTTGCATCTGGTTGTTTATTTGTCATTTTGCACTCTCCACCCAACTGTTGATTGAATTTTCTTTCGTTATTTAGGAATGTCCTTAATTGTTTGTATCACTAAATCCTGTGACCATACATTTGATTCTTTTTTCTTCCGCTAGTATCTTTTGATGTACTTTTTAATGTTGTATAGTCAGACTTGTTTGCAGTTATTTTTTCGGGATTTTTCGATCCGTCGAGTTTACGTATGTTCCACATTCTTTAGTACTTTCACTTGTAGTTTCTTTTATTGTCCTTCTTGCCAAACTTTTCATCCAGGTTTTTATCTTTTTATTAGAGGAAGACCTCATTTATAACTGACCATTTGGTTTCTGCATAGATTAACTCATTCAGTTCAGTTATGTCTTTTTGTATATGTTGCAGTATTTTATTTACTGTTTCGGTCTTTAACTTGACATTTTTTCAACCTTTATTTCATAGGGATAAAAACGTAGTCTTCGTTTCACTCATTATTTTTTTTTATCAATTCTACAGTTGCCTTGTATTCTTGTGTTAATATGGATGTGTTTCTGGGTTCAGTGGGAATTTGGTTTTGAATATTCTATGTTTCAATTCGTTTTGGAGCTCGCTTAGAGGATTTTCTTCACAGTTTACCGGTTCATATATTTCTTCTATCTCTATTCCAGATATCCAGATTCCTCAAATTTAAACTGGCTCAGTTGGCAAGTCTTTGACTTGTATGAAGTTTGGCGGATTCAATTAAGATCATTAACATTCATCTCCTATACCTTCCTATACCTTCCCCACGTAGAATTGCTTTTAAAATACCAGAGAATTACTTGTCTTCTATTGTCCATTTTTCTTTTGATGTCTCTCAGATTCATTGTTACCTTGGTATTCAGTTGCGTTCCTGAAATAAGAACAGGTAATTTTCGCAGGCTGCTGACTACCAATGGAGTACCTGCCGATCTTGACTCTCAGACAACAGGTCTAGTGTTTCAATTATGTTCATATTTTTCATTATTAACCGGGCCATTGGTCTAATGAGTAGAGTGTTCACCAATGGTCCAGGAAACCGGAATTCAATCCTAGGTCGTCATGCCTAAGACACAAAAATGGTACTTGATGCAACATTGCTTAACATTCAACATTACAAGGTAAGGATCAAAGGTAAAGTGGAGCAATCGAGGGAATGGAATAGCGCCCTCTCCTACACCTTGGTGCAGTAGCTATTGAAAAGGAAGCCATCGGGTCACCCTCGACTAAGGTCGCCGATTTACTTTTATAATGCGGCTATCCTAGATTGAGAAGTTGATAATTTTCTGTACTCTTGTCACAGATGTGACCCGGTACTTTTGGGGGTTTTCTTTAAACTTTCACCCTGAGGTCAGCTGGAACAGCAAGGTTCTATTTTTCTTTCGCTAATTATCATTAGATCTGGTCTTCTAGCCTGGATTAGGTGATCTGGTTCTCTGGCCGGGATTTGATGATCTGGTCTGGTCTGGCCGGGATTAGGTGATCTGTTCGTATCTTAAAACCTAAACAATTTTGTGAATTCTATTTTCTAGGACGAATTCTGATTTGTGCACATACCATTTGGTTGTATGATCAAACTTCGATTTCTAGCACAGTTCCGATCGCCTTCTTCATCCAGTCCTGTCCAGTTTTGTTCCCTTTTTGCACTAGTTTACCGCATTCGCTTATTTTATGATTAATCTTTTCGTCTCTATCGCCATATTACATACACGTGCTATATCTATCTATTTTAGCATTAATATAAATGGTCATTATAGTGTTGTTTTGGCTACCATTGAATCGATTCAGTTTCTTTCTAAAGGTTTCCATTTCCAAGCCATAAGTAGGTTTTCTTGTGATTTCGTCAGTTTTTCACTTAAAATTTCCATAAAGTTGTTTTTCTTCCCATTTCTGTTTCCTTGTTGTTGTTTCAAGTTTCCAGGACTCTTTTCAGTATTCTGGCCTATCTTAAAAAATGCTTTAGTTTGAATGGTCTCGGCATGTCCTATTTCCAACTCATCCAACACCCTTAATAAGCCTTTAGGGACCGTTCCAAGTGCACCAATAACAATTAATATCATCATCACCTTCGTATTCCCGAGCTGTTTTAGTTCTCTGATAATGTTCAAGAACTTATCTCTCTTTGTTTTCTTTGATTTTCAAATCTGTGGTCTGCCGGGATAGTAAAGTCGGTCATACGGCAGGTTCTCATTGCTTTGTTAATTATTACTATGTCTGGTCTTCTGGCCGAGTTGCCCAGTCGACTGAGCCTGTAGAATACACCGACTGCACCTCTGCCGAGGGGTAAGACTCCCTCAATGAGTGTCCTGGATATGCAACTAAACAATCTGATAGTGAGGTTCCAGTTATGCTGGAGCTTTGGGAAATGCAGAATACCCCACATTGCCATCGCTTCCGGATCCATTCTGACCCGGAGTGATGGCACCTGATAGGGTCTTATCTATGGGTGAAATAGAAATATATTGCGTACTTACACAAAACTGAATTTTTTGAAGTAGAATTTTTTTGACATTGAAACTGTACTTACGCTAAACTGAAATATTTGAAATAGTACTGCTTTGACATTTAACTATTTGTGGACAAAAAAAAACTATACTTATATTAAACTGAAATGTTTGAATTAGAATTGTTTGACTAAACTGTAAGTAAGTAAAGCTGGCGACCGTAGTCAAAGGTTCCCAGAAGGCTCCCTTTTCAATAGCTACTACACCGAGGTGTAGGGGAGGGCGTTATTCATTTCCCTAGATTGCCCCACTTTACCCTTGTAAAGTGGAGCAATTCAGGGAAATACCTTATATTGCTGAGTGTTAAGCAAGGAGGTATCAAGTACCATTTTTAAAGTCTTTGGGATTGAACCCAGGTCTCCCGGCCCATTGGCGAACACTCTACCCACTAGGTCTAAAGTGAATAGCTTAAAATATAAATACTTTTGACAATTAGACTGTCAAAACTAAACTGAATTGTTTGAAATAGAACTTATTTATATAAAATTGATTCGGCATTAAATAACCTAAAAAGGTTGATATGCCATAAACTCCAAACAACCAACCAATCTGGTCGGGATAAGGTGATTTGTTTGTATCTCAAAATCTCAGAAAGTTTGTGCATTTTGTTCTCCAATACGGATTCTGTTTTGCGATCATACCATTTGGTCGTATGCTCAGATTTAAACTTCTTGCACAATTCGTAGAATATCACCTTCCACACATAATCATATCTGTTCTTGAAGGATTTTTGTGCCAATTTGCTGCATTCACTTATTTTGTGATTAATGCTAATCTTTCTATCATAACCCAAACTCGCTTTCAAATTGTGTCGAATCTTATTCTGTTTTAACATAATCTGTCCTTATGGCGTTTTTTGTACTGCTATTAAAGGAGATTCAGCTTCTCTTGCAATGTTTCCGTTTCTTAGCTATGTCCAAGTTTGTCGCTTCACATATCTTTACTTTTGTTTTTGTTTCCATTCATATTTCCTAGTTATTGTTTTTCTGTTGATCTTTATATTGTGAGTACAATTTTTGGTAGCTTTAATTAGTCTTTCTTTGGTCTTTTAATGTTGTCTTCAAGTCGCAGTATTGATGTATCGACGTTATCTTTAATACCGACAGGTCATTTTCTCCCGTCTTTCCTTGATAATTATTGTCAATGACACTATTGGATAGTAGGCCTTGTGCATCGTCTTTATCTTTCTTATCTTCTGGTCCATTTGTTTACGTTCTTCCCTCGTCCATTTCAAGAATGGTCCCTAGTATCTTACAAGAGGGATATCCTATTTGAAGGGAATCCCGTTATACAGCTTGGTTTAGAGCAGCTTTCTCGTTCGTCTTAGATACTCTTTAATTTTTTTTCTTTCATCACCACTTGGTTGATACTGTCCGCTTCCAGTATTCCTCATCCAATATTTCCTCGTACTTTTATTACTATTTCATTCCCTTGAGAGCTTTTCACACCAGCATTAGTCGATGGTCTTCCACTGGAATTTGAGTGTGTACTCCTTTGGAGCTTTTCAAACCAGCATTAGCTGATGGTCCTTCATTTAAGTGTGAGTGACATCAAGTCTTCTCAGGTTTCCAGAACTCTTCTCGGTATTCTATCCGATCTTAATGCTTTAGACTGGAATTTTAGATGGTCTATTATTATTACAATTATTAGCATAAATATTTTGCTCCTTGCGAGTTTTTCACTCCAGTTTTAATTAGTATTTCCTCTGAAGTTTAAGAGACTGCAAGTTTCCTCTGATCTCCAGGACGCGTTTTAGTATCCTTTTTCTACACGGAAATGCATTCGAAATAATTGCAACGTTGCAATGATAGAATCACTGATTTTTAAAAATAAGTTTTAGTCGCGTATAGACGATGTTCACATTTCACTCCGTGGTGGCAACTGCAAGGACATGATTCCTTCTACTCAAAGACCCGCCACACGCTCACCGTTACTAGCACGTGTAAAATTGAATCCGGGGGATCACTGGGCCTCATATAATGTGTTGTTCTGTTGCAAAACACCCAGCATTACTGGACAAAAATGAATGTTTTCAAAGAGCCTTGAGACAACTTTTAAAAATGTTTAAGGTTTTCAATGTGCGAGACTATCTTTCTTCTGTTGGCCTGTGTAATTTATACAGCGAGCATGAACACTCTTTTGGATGGAGCAGACTTTCTGCTACTAGACTATTTTTCTTCATTATGACCACTTTAGTCACACTATTATGTTCATTTCGAACTAGTATCCTTGAAAAAGGCATGAACCATATATTCCCCCGGCTATGAGTTAACTCATGCAATTATTGTTCTTTTATAAGGATGGTTTTGGATTTAATTCACCCATGAAGTTTGATATGTCATTATTACACGTTGCTGAACGAAAGCCTGCATACTTTGCTTAAAAATAGGTACCTAATAAGTAAATTATTTAAACCTTTTTAAAACAAAGTAACGTATGACTCGATAAAATTGTTTTAAACAAAAGATAAAACCAAAAAAAGTAAAATATTGCTGCTCTTAACAAATTTTTAAAGCTTTTTTTTACTAACATATATGAGAGTCATTCCATAAATAAGGGGAATACTTTTGACTAAAAGGGGTTTGTTACTATATATACGAGGGTCATTCCATGAATAAAGTGAATGTTTTTTGAAAAAATCAAAATCATTTTTTGTTCAGGATTATTTTTCATCAATGTAACCTCTAAATCATTTCATTTTAACAAAAATATTTGTTTTGAGGAGATTGAGGAGATAAAATGGTAATAAATCAAACAGAATTTCAAGACTGAACAGAAAACTATCGTCAAATTTTTACTTGTTGAGAAGTGCAGCCCATATCGAATTTGCAGAAGAAAGTGTGATGTGTATAGAGAAATAAGTTTTAGAACAACTAATGTTTACAAGTTGCCTAAATACTGGAAATTAACTGGAAACACACTGACTCTCAGTTAAAGAAAAAGTTATGGGCGCAGAAAATTGTAAAGGTGGTCATGAATATAGTCTTCGGAGACATGGAAGTATCTATCTGTATTGATTTCTAAGGAAAAGGTGTATATAAAACATTTTTTCTTATTCCCAACTAATAAGGCAAAATTCACCTTATTTATTGAAAGACACCCATACCAAATGAAATGTATATTCACCTCTGGTATGTATATATTTATGCACATACCACTTATATATGCATATATATTCATGTATGCATGTGTTGCCCAAGGGAAGTGTGATAAAGTTTCTTTCTTTTTGTACAAAACGTGTCTGAATGTAATATGTTGATTAGATTCAGAGAGCACGTTTTCTTTATTGTGATTATATATATATATATATATATATATATATATATATATATATATATATATATATATATATATATAATTTTGTTTTTATATATGGATATAATAATAATAATAATAATAATAATAATAATTATAATAATAATAATAATAATAGCTCGACTGAATGGGCAAGTTAATCTAATGGGAATTGTGCAAGAAGTTTAAATTTGACCCTACGAATAACTGGTAAATGCACAACCAAAATCCATGCTGGAGAATGAGACGCACAAAGTTTATGGGATTTTAAGATACAATCGGATCCTCTAATTGACCAGACCTTGTGATAGTCAACAAAAAAAAAAGAAAAAAAAGAAAAGAGAACCTGCTGGATAGTGGGTTTTGCCGCTCTGGCTGTTCACAGGCTAAAACTGAAAGAATGTGAAAAGAGAGATAACTGCCGTCCCAACAGACCACAGAGTAACAATAAAAGAAAGCGAAAAAAGAGAGAATTACTTGACCTTGTTAGAGAAATAAAAAAAAACTATGGAACATGAAGGTGACGGTGATATTAATTATGGTTGGTGCTCTAAGAACAACACCCAATGGATTGGGTAAAGGGAATAAAAGACTTGGAAATAAGAGGACAAATAGAGACAATCCAGATAACATCATTATTAAGATCGGCTAGAAGACCGAGAAACGTCCTGGAGACTTGAGGAGACTTCCTGTCACTCAAGCCACTGAGGTAAACCATCAGTTACCACTGATTAGAAAAACTCTTATAGATGTAAATAATAATAATAATTATAATAATTGTAATAATAATAGGTCTCCAATATGAACACTAGAAAACGGCTTATGATATGATTCCGTAAACTTGGACAATAGAATGGCTGAAAATGTTCGAAGTATCTGAAGTCATGGAACACTGGAAAGGAGAATGAATAACGGGGAGACAGACCCTATCAGAGGTTAAAATCCAAGAGGAATCTTCCAGAGACAATCACTTTCGCCATTACTATTTGTTAGAATAATTATGACACTCGGTATTATACTTGGGAAATGGACAGGAGGCTACAAATATACAAAGCCAAGATAAATAAACTACCTTCTGTGCATAGTTGATATTTAGATATTTGCCAAAAATGAATAATATCTAGAAACTCTTTTATAAACTATGGGAATAAACAGACTGGATATAGCAACGAGATTTTGAAGAGAAAAATGTACCAAAAATAAGAGAGGAGAAACAACGGAAGGAATAGAACTACCAAACCAGGAAAGCATAATAAAACTTGAAGAAATAGAAAATGATGTGAGTAAAAAAATGATGGAAGCTTTCAACATTACGCAGACATAAAGGAAAAAAGAGAGAAAAAAAGAGTACATAAAAAAGTACAAGAAAACTTCTTGAAACACCTGGGGCTGTCCAATATGTAAGCTACTTTGGTTCTTTCTTAAAATGGACAAAGGAGGAACTTAGACATATGGACCAAATAATAATAGATAACAATGCAGATGGCCATACGTACGATGAATGGCGTATGAATGGCGTAGACAGATGATATGTGCCAAGAAAAGAAGAAAGACGACTCACCAGCATTCTGAGACGGAATAATAACACAAAAAAGAGCAAAGAAAAACCGATTACAGCAGTCGGTAAGAGCAATATCAACAAAAATGTTAAAGAGAGAAGCGAAAATATTCTAAAAAAAATGGAAAAAAAATTGGAAGGAAAGCAATATTATGGATTAGAAGAAAATGGTATAGATGTTTCAAGTGACAAACTAAGGTAATTGCTGATGGGATTAACTGGACAGGGCAAAGAAGAGGGAATCTTATGAGAGGAACTGAATTGATATTAAAGCAAAACTTGATAATACACAGAATTATAGCAAGTGTAGGGTTATGTGATGATGGAAATGAATTTTTTAATAAACAAAGAGAAAAGAATTTATCAACAAGTGAATCTTGGTGGAGATCTTAAAACTGATAAATATGAAAGTGATTATGACTCCAACTATGGTTGGTGTCTTTGGAATTATTCTCAAAGGGATTGGGGAAAATGTACATCAGAATAAGAATTTCAGCCATGGAGACCATTGTTATGCACATATGAGGTGACTTGCTGCCATTTAAACTGCAGTGAAAGGCTCTTAACTAAAACTGGTGTGAAAAACATGCATGGAGTGAAATAATTGTATTATATATATATATATATATATTTTTTTTTTTTTTACTGAAAACCTTGTTCAGTAAGGAACTTTATCCTTTACAGTATAAATATTAACAATTTTGATTAAAATCAAATAATCAGTAACAAATTATTAAAAATTGAATTTTCCCCCTGAAAAGTTTTAAAACAAATGTTATTATACCAATCATGTTGGGTTTATTAGAATGATTTTAAATTCGACATTTCTCTCCATTGATCCGTTATTACTGACATGAAGCTCCTAGACGTCAGGTAAAATAATTTTTTAATCTATTTTTTAGATGCGTTGGCTTCAAGAGCGAGAGCGAAGCAGAATAATACTCCACAGTAAGTTTCTCACCTTAACCTCAAGATGAAGATTAGCACAGTCAGTTTTCTATTCACTTGAATAGAACTTTAAGTTGACTAAGGATCACAATTCCTTTGCAGTTATGCTAAGGTGGGTAAAAGCAAATCCACTGTTTGCGAATGAGATGAGGTCCGAGTTTAATACCAATGTCCGACATTTTGCCGCCAACTCATGAACGTAGCCAAAATCTTCACTTTCTTTCTGGCTATTCTTTATCTGGTTTCTTAACACTTGGCTTACCTTTGGAATTTTACTTCATGTATTTGAAATGGATTTCTTTGGAAAGAAGATTCTTTCGCCTGCAGGCACTCAAAGACCTGACGAGATTTCCTTTCAAGAACACTTGAGCTGTTCTCGTGCTTTCAGCCAACGCTACTAATCGTAAAAGACCAAAATCAGTCATCATTTCTTCTTCTTCTTCTTCTTCTTCTTCTTCTTCTTCTTCTTCTTCTTCTTCTTCTTCTTCTTCTTCTTCTTCTTCTTCTTCACTTGTTTACTTTTCATTCAAACAAGTCTATGCATGTGTATTCTAGCTCCAGTTTCATATGTGTGTTCCTCCTTTTTATGTCTAAAACAAAATTAAACATTCTTAAAATCAAGTTTTATATACATTTTTCTCCTTTAAAATATTTCCTTTCATTGTTGCTTTACCTCTTCCAGCGTTTTTATTATCATTTCGTATAGAATGCTATCAGGACTAATGTATTTAATCAACCACTCTGTCCTGACATAGATGAAACATATGGTCAATTTATAACGGAAGTTCAGCTGATTTAACTTCAAGGTTTTCCTTCTCTTAAAGTGGTTGCTTCCTAAGAATCCAAATGCTCTATTATGTACTTATGGCTGAGGGAGGGTTGGGTGATGCATATCTTTCGTAAAGGTATTGACATGATATGAAATTCCGAATCTCTTCCAGACTTTTAACTCGGCTTGCCGAGTCCATTTCCTACGAGTAAAAAACAGTTTGCCTATTGGGATATTGATACTACTACTACATGTATTAATAATATGAAACACTTGCATGGAATTAGATAATAATAATAATAATAATAATAATAATAATAATAATAATAATAAACCACTCGAAATCAAACTACTTAGTAGAAATCTCATCAAAACGATATATAGCAGGGCTGATCAGCTCGTAATATAGTCGAGACCATTCTTAAAGTAGACAAAAGAATAATGTCAACAAATGGACCTCAGATCAAGAAATCTCATGACGATGAATAAAGCCTTACATTCCAGAGATGACGTAAAAGGGTAGTTGTGTCAATAAAAGAAGGAGGGAGAGAATTCGCTAGCATTCAATATTGGGTCGATGCATCGATACAGTGTCTAGAAGTCTACATAATCAAGCGCGGAGGAAGACTGATTATTGTGATCAGAAACAATACATTAATCATGAGCATCACCAGAATAAAAATGACCAGAAAAAAAAAAATAGAAAGAAAACAACAGTATGGATATTTCAAGCGACAAAGTAGCAAAATCTCACATCAGAAAACATGGACATGGCTAAGAAAGAGAAAGCCTAAGAGAGGGACTGAATATTTTCTATAGCACAAAATAACGCCATAAGAACTGACTATGTCAAAGCAAGAATAGACAAGATGCAACAAAATAGCAAATGTAGATTATGTGGTGATAGAGATGGAACGATCAATCACATAATAAGCGAATGCAGTAAATTAGCGCTAAGAGAAGATAAGACTCGTCACGACTAGATCATCCACAGGGAATTGTGCACGTACTTTAAATTTAAACACAAGAACTGGAAAATGCACAACCCAGAATCTATCCTAGAAAATGAGACGAACAAAATTCTCCAGGATTTTTATATGCAAACGGATTATGTAATTTCGGCCAGACGACCAGAACAAGTGGTGGTCAAAAGAAAAAAGAACCTGACGAAGAGTGGACGTTGTCGTTCCGGCAGACCACAAGGTAAAAATGAAAGAAAGCGAAAAGAAAGAAGTACCTTGACCTTACTAGAGGATTGAAAAAATTGTGAAACATTAAAGGGACCGTTATAAAAATTGTAATTAATGTGCTAGGTTCAGTCACCAAAAAATTGGTACAGAGACTAGAGGACTTAGAGATTAGAGGACAAATGAGGACCATCTAAACGACAGCATTGTTAAGATCAGCTAGAATACTGAAAAGAATTCAAGAGATTTGATGGAATTTGTTGTGACTCAGACTCCAGAGAAAATTATCAGCTAACGTTGGTGTGAAAAACCCTCTAATGAGTAAAATAATGATAGTCTACAAAAAGGCATATATTATGGTCCTGCAAGGCTTGATAATAGACTGTCTCAAAATGTATAAGATATCCGGCGAAGTCATAAAGTTTACCGAGAATACCACGCAAAGCGAAAGAGAGGAACTCACAGCAAGAGAAGAAAGCTTAAGTGAAAATCCATGGAGGGATTTTCAGGGATATGCGCTATTACCATTACTATTCGTAATATCAATGATACCTCTGAGTCACATACTTAGGAAATGCACAAATGATTACAAACTATATAAATTGTAAGAAAAATGAACTACCTAATGTACATGGACGACATCAAACTGTTTTTCAAAAAGAAAAGAAAGAATTGAAAATCCAAATACGGAAGTTGAGGGTATATAGTGACAATATAGGGATAGAATTTGGCATTGAAATTTACCATTTCCATATGAGAAGTGGGAAATGTCACATATCGGAAGGAATAGAACTATCAAACGGACCAATGAATAAAACTAATACAAAACGAAAAGATCGAAGACATGGACGTTGCCAGAGTAAAAAACAAACAAACTATAGAACATGAATAATGATGATACCTACTGGAACATCCGAGGGAAACTAGGATGCTTTGATCACTTAATCAGGATCACATCTGCTTTGCGTACTGTTATGAAGGCATCAATCAGCTTAAGAGGAGAATTTTCAGTACCAGTTGAGATTGGGAGAGGAATGGAAGAGAGCTGTGTTCTTGCATCCACACAGTTCCCGACTTTTCTTTCTATGACGAACACCTTCGATGATCCCACCTAAGGAGTATAGAAACAGAGTATACCGAAGCAAACCTGTCGAATTCTAGTCAATTTAAATTGGCAAGAAAGACTAAAAAGTTCTAGTACATGAGATTATGTGTGCTGACAACACAGTCTTCATGGCACACAACTACTAAGATTCACAGGAAATCACCCGTTTCTCGAAATCTGCAAAGAAATTTGGATTTAAAATTAACCTTAAAAGAACTGAGATTAACTACCAACCCGCTCTTGTATTTTATGATATGGGCTAAGATATACAAATATAAGGATAAGTTTTAACCTAGGTAAATAAATTAATACATCTAAGCTCCACAGTCGTCATCGACAATAGAACTGATGCGGAACAAAATAAACGAATCTCAAAGGCTTCCAAGATTTTTGGTGAGCTGAAGAAGCGGATCTCACTCAACATCTCTAAATAAAAAGTAAATATGTCATGAACCGGGCCATAGTTTTCTCAATCTTCTTGGAAGGTATACAAAGTAGATGCCCAAATAATTCACGTCTATACAATACGTCATTTGCAGAAAATACAAAATGTTTTGTGGTGGCAGTATATCCCAAAAAATTCATCCTCGATAAATTCAAACTCCCTGGCATGTATGATAAACTTGCTCAACGCAACTTAAGATAAATCAGCCACTTGAACCGACTTAAAGCCAGTAGATATCCGAAACCGATCTTGTACTCTGAACTTTTAGAATATACCAAAACTCATACAAAAAGATATCATCATCAGATAAGAGGGACAGTCAATATATATATATATATATATATATATATATGTGTGTGTGTGTGTGTGTGTGTGTGTGTGTGTGTGTGTGTGTGTGTGTGTGTGTGTGATTTCGAATTAAGTTAGCCCCCTATTTTTGAATAATATAGATGTCTCTACGGGAATGGCGTAGAAGTATCAGTTGTAACGATTATATATAGGTTTAAGTAAATTGACGAATTATCTTTATCAGCAAATAACGTGAAACATTAGGCAGGCATTTCAAAATTGTGCAGGCATTTCAAAATTCGTTTTAGAATAAATGTCTCAAAATCAATTTCTGGCCTTCTTGCTTTGGATTTTTATGGCATTATTTACAATGTTATCACTCCTCTACTCTCAGAAAGAGAAGCGATAAAAAATCTCCCTGTGCCCACATCATGAAGAGAATTGGGAAGGTTCATTGGTGTCATTAACTATTATAGACATTTCATTCCCAAATGTGTCATACATAATCAGAATTTACAGATATTCTCAAGTCAAAGATTAAAAATATAAGATTTAACACAGCAAAACCATCTATTAAAACTCATACTAACCTGAACAATGTCAATAGTGATCCATCTTCTCAACTAATTTTGATTATTGATACATCTGGTTCTGCTGTTACCGATGTATTACAAGCAAAAAAGGGAATGTTACACCTATCTCATTTCCCCCTCAAAACTTCGAGAAACTTGAAATCGGTAGTGAATAGTTAGCTGTCTATCATTCTGTTAAACATTTCGTCATCTTTTAACGAGTAGATATTTGTTATATTGACAGAGTATGAGCATCTGACGCGTTTTTTTAGTTAGAAGAGCGATACATATTCTCTAAGAGAAATTCTTCATTCAAACTTCGTATTACAAATCTCCATTAAGATTCGTCACATTTATGGAAACGAAAATATTGTTAATGACGCCTTTGACTAGTATACAGATTGAACCTTTAAATTTCAGTTTTACATCTCGGGAATAAATGAAAGAAAGTTTACAAAAAGAAGTTTCCAAGAATATCTCTGTCATCTTCGCAGAATTTCCTATAACTTTTAGTGATGGAAAAGTTTTTTTGATAATTCAAAGAGCTATTCTCGAAGTAATATGACAGTTTCATATCGAAAGAAGAGTTTTCATCATTTTCAATATATTTCGCATCCTTGAAAATGTAGTTCTCATGAATTGATTACCGGTCGCTGACCAACTATGAACAAAGATATATGAAGCTTGGCTCTGTAATTCTTCCCTGCCAAAGAATAAAAATTCATAGACATACTAGGTACTAAGCTAATTTACTAAACTGCATTCTCGTTTTTCGCTCGTACATACTGACACTGTACGTCATTCACCTACATCTGACGAAGATTCGTATATTTTGATCATCATCGACAGGGTTACCCACTGGCCTTTCACTTATCTAATTAAAAAATCTTCTGATGAGAGGATTTCAAAAATTTTCATGAAGCACTGAGTGTCAAATTTTGCTTAGCCAAAGAGAGTTATTTCAGATAGAAACCAGCAATTTCAATCTGCACTTATTCAGATATTCATGCAGACGTTGAGAACAAAATATATTGAAACGACAGCGTATCATCTTTGTGGTAATGAAGTGGTGGAAATATTCCACCGTCAATTAAAAATGGCAATTGCAACTCAATCGGATACTAGCAAATGGAGCGAATATCTACCATTGGTTCTTCTTGGACTTCAATTATTAAGGAAGATATCGGAGGTACTGCTGCAGAAATACTGTATGGCAAAATTTAGTGTTTACCTGGGGAATTCTTCATTTATCTACAAATTCGATCAGTTTCGTCAAATTATATTTCTCGTTTGAAGAAACACACGCAGAGACTTTCGTTTAAACCAATGCGCGTAGATTCAAGTTATTCTTATCTACTCCTCCCCCAGATCCCGATAACAGTGAATATGTTTTGTCCGTTGCGATATGATTAAGAAATCACTTCATAGCAGTTATGATGGACAATATAAAATTTTAGAGAGACACGATAAATTCTTGATAATCAACAAGAAAAGCAAAAGGGATTCCATCCGAATTGACAGGATGAAATTGGCCAACATCAGTACATAGCCTAGTCTTATATGAGATGGTCGTGGACATTGTCGAAGTAAAATCCTTCTCCCACTAAGTAGTGATATATACAAAGGGAGATAACATATACACGCTAAACAATACTATACTAAAGGCTTTCAACTGACAAAATAGTATTGTTTACACGCTAAACAATACTATTTTGTCAGTTGAAAGCCTTGACCACGCAAACTGCTACAATTTTCTTTCTTTGCAATATATACAGTCAGTCGAATATAATCTATTTTCAAGAACATAGTTTATAACCTCTTTGTTTTCAACTATCTTTTCAGTCAATTTTTAAATTCTTTTTTCTTTAAGAAAAAAGAATTTAAAAATTTGCAGATTGGATTTTTATTCTTTAATTTTCTCCTTTATTGGGAATATATATATATATATATATATATATATATATATATATATATATATATATATATATATATATACACACACACACACACATATATATATATATATATATCGAGAGAGAGAGAGAGAGAGAGAGAGAGAGAGAAAAGGAGAAAGAAAGAGAAAGAGTCAAAGCGAGATAGATAGATAGATAGATAGATATTTTTTAAAAGCGAGTAAAATCTACTGATTTTTTACTGTCAATCAGTTTTGTACGTTAGCCCTTACCAAAGAGTCCGGTGAGGTGAAACTATTAAATTGGTTAATCAGCAAAAAAAGAATTTATGCAAAATGATCTTTTAATTTATTTATTTATTCTAATTTCACGAAGAACTAATATCACAAGAAACCTCCTGTAAGATACGAGGAATACCGTGTGACTTTAGAAACAGATTGGTTGACACATTTTATAACAAATATATTAATATAATTCAGATGTTTGAAATGGTAATAATGACATGATTAGTATTTCCCTCCATGACATCTCTCAGGGCAGTGAAGATTGATGCTACGGCCGATCTACTCACCCCAAACCAATTAGGTGATCAGAATTCTATAGGGAATAGTTCTCTTCATAGTATCTGTCCAAGCAAAGCGAGTTTTTGTAGTATCCATATCTCCAATGCTACAACAACAGATTTTATCTCTTTATATGTTACCATTTGAAAGAAAAGATCCTTAACTCGATCTAACAAGCAAGTAAACGTATTAACAATTCAAATCAGACAGAAAATAACCTTTCAAGTTTTGTTTGCAGTCATGAACTTTATTAAGTTTATCATCATCATGAAGCTTTTGGCATACCCACAGCATGAATTCCATTGTCCCTTTCTATCTCTTTTTTCTCGGCATCCGTCACAATCGACTATCGATACGAACAAGTCCTTTTGATAGCACCCGGTTTGCATAAGGAAATGATAAATGCAAGTAATATATAGAAGTCAATACAAGAAAGTCGCTAATGTGTTCGTCTTTACTTCTTTAGCAATGCCCAGCATGTGTTGCTCATCTTTTTTGGATATGTTTTAAAATTAAAGATAAAAACAGCTGCACTTTTATTGGTTTTTACTTCTTGGATTTATTCAAAGCAACATTCAGCATCTTGTGTTGTGACAATGTAGCTTTTTCTAGGCTTTTCCACTTGGATTTGTCCAAAACAGCATTCAGCGTCTTTGTGTTGTGACTTGTAACTTTTTCTAGGTTTTCACCTCTAGGATTTGTCCAAAGTAACATTCAGCGTCCTTGTGTTTTGACCATGTAGCTTTTTATAAGGTTCTACGTCTATGAATTGTTCGAATTAGCACTCTGCATCTTTTTTCTGTTTCCCCATAGCTTTTTATAGTGTTTTACCTCTAGGATTTGTTCAAAAACAACACTTGGCATTCTTAAGTTGTCTCCTCGTAGCTTTTTATAGGGTTCTACTTCTTGGATTTGTTCAAAGCAGCTCTCAGCATCCATGTGTAATGACCACCTGGCTTTTTATAAGGTTCTACCTATAGGAATTATTCAAGATAGTGCTCGGCATACATATGCTGAACTTACTCAATCGACAATTCGATGAATAGTCAGAATTTTTAAACCGAGCGGCCAATTTTCCTAAGAACTTCCGAAACTTCCAGTCGGACACTATTTAGAAGTATAGCATTATAATTAACAATACAGTTTAACTTACTTTCTCATGAGATGTAGTAAATACGAGAAGTTTGTTCAGTTTTATTCAAAGACACACTACAGAACTAATTTGAAGTTACGTAAGTTTTTAGAAATTAGGTGATCATAGTTTTTCATATTTTGTGCATTGTTCGTTGAATAGTTATCGCATGACTTCCGAACGTGTTCGTTGGTTCGTTGATTTTGCCGTATGTTAACTCATATAGGACAATTTTTTGTTGAATTCAGTTTAAAAATTATAGTATCCAGTTGTATACTGCACAAAAATCCATATCCTTTATAATTTCCGACAAATAAACAAATCATGATTGCAAACAATTCTAATTGAACCATAGATTGTATTGTAATAGCTGCTACGATTCCGATTTCATGTTACCTTGGTATTAATGGTATCGACGAAGTAACTCCACAATATCAAGAGTTCCAGCACTGGAGCCTCACCCGATGCTATTTTGTGTTTGATATAGGTCAATCTTTCTTGGGGACGAATCATATTCTTTTGCAAGGAATACACTCAGTGTACTCTTGGTCTTAACGATATATAACAAAGCAGATTAGAGCTATGGGATCTAGTCTAATAAGATTAAAATATTCAGAATGGATTTTAGAAGAATAACCATAGTACATGTATTTTAAAAGATTGCAGCAGTACGTTGACAGATCGAGAATAAATTTTTGTTTTTCTTTTTGTATTATTTAAAATGAATAGAAAATTGGAAAAACAATGGTTTTCTAAAAAGTCCGAAATATTGTTTAATTTTTGGCTAGCAAAATATATAGAAACACATGAAATTGTTTTTTTCTAACCCGAGAAAGAAAGAAAGAAAGAAAAGCTTAATATTCATTTAGTCTTCGGAGAGACAGCAAGCCAAATAAATAGCACAGCTGGAGTTCGTCTTACGAAGGGATCAGCCAGGGGCTGGCCGTTTTATGGGAAAAAATAAAACTTTCAGAAATTGAATTTTTCGATTTAATTTTGGAAGTGAGTAATTTGCTAGTCATGACGTATGGGTCACATGTTATGAAAGAACCGCCCCCTGCAATGAGAAGGGCACAGACAGACCTCATAATTCTAGGAGGGAGGTAGCATCCTCATTGTGGCAGTCGTAGTAGAATTTGTATGAAGGCAGCCAACCTGCTCCTCTTGTGGCAGACACAAGGATTCACTGTTGGAGTAGCAGAGACCAACAGTGAATGGAATTAATAACTGAATTTTAATAAAGGAGAAGGTTGTTGATCAGATGCACCCATTTCGAAATAAAAGAGTTGATTTTTGGCCGAAAAGCGACAGTTGCGGAGTGAGATCGAAGCATATTCAGGCTAGCCACGAAGCAGGAAAGAGTTCCTAGGGAAAAGAAAAACTTTGTACCAGATTCTCTCACATCTCTGTTGTTGCAACAATCTGAAGATAAGATTTAAAGTAACGCATTGAGAATACTTAGTGGGTCTAAGTGAGGGAGGTTGACCGTGGACTTAGACTGACCCCTGCAAAATAGGAGCTAGATTCCCAGACATTCTGCTTCGTACTTACGGGGAATGGAACATCTAAATGATAACATTAATTTTTTAACTGTTAATTGTTTTACTGGCTGAAGACGCTATTATTCACCCCGTGTGTTGTCGTTCTCTGGACTTCAATTCTTATGTTTTTTATTATCAAATGATCAACTGATCCGGTTATTTCGGCTTCCGGCGTAAACAGTAGATTCAGTTGTCTGGATCTAAAAATACACATCGTAGACAGACGACTGATTCAGTTGAGATTTGATCTCCCACCAGGGAATCAGACGTCGTTGGTTGAGTGAACGGCTGGGTGATAGATAGAGTGGCCCTTGAATTAAATTCGGAACTCTTTTTTTGACCGCCTTAGAAAGGGCTGAATAATCCCTTCCGTTTTTACCATCCCTTGGGAAGAATTAGTATCATGTCTTTATCAAGAAAAACTGAGCACAGTGAATGCTGTTATGGTTGAGATTTGAGCTCTGCTCGTTGAATTTAATTTTCGTACTAACGCTGGCAACTCCATTAATATTATCTTTTAGAAATAGTATAATATAGTCAACAAAATAAATATCTGTAACGAGGTCAGCAGTGGCTGATATGTCGATGAGACTGTTTGTCGGTTGGGAAGCATATCACAAAAACTCGACTTTTAAATGTTAGGACCTTTCCTTGTTTTATTCCCTCTTTGTTCAGAGTCTGGTGCTGTGGAATCAGAATAAAATAGACAATTTACTCCACTTGCAAGCTTCCTTCTTCTTCAAGGGACAGTTTCTTCTCGAACTTTTTTGTACTTCGTTCTATGGTCACACGTCAGACACCAAAAGAGAAATAGAGGCCAAGACGCTAAATTAGTGATATATATATATATATATTTATATATATATATATATATATATATATATATATATATATATATATATATATATATAAAGTAATCTTCTCAAAACACCCCATCTTTGCTTCTGCCTCATATGAGAGAAACTTTTATTCGAGGCCTCTGCAAGACCAGTCATGGAGTGCTGACGTAGTGGAAGAGAGGTTTAACTTTGCCAATTCGCGCTCCAGTAACCATTTATATATAATGCTACAATAGTTCGAACAACATAGAGTCTGTGTTTGGTCTGTTTCTTGGAAGGTTATTCGCCTGAATTGAAGATAAAACTTTTTAACGTTCTCTAAAGGATAGGTCTTTCCATCAATTTACACATATATGCACTTGATGGCTGCAGTTTAACTGGAAATCGAGGTTATTTAACGATTTCTTGAACCAGGAAGTTTGAGAAAAGAAGGGAAAGATGATTAATATCAAAGATTTATATCGTGTAGATGATAGTTTTCTTTGATCTAACAGTTCTTCTTGAAAAAGGAATTAAATTAGCTTAATCTGCTGATATTCTTAGATAAATGTCTATATTTTCCCAAATGCTTACGCATGTATTTACCCACACCTCCGCTAGGATGTGGACACGAGGTCAATATTTTAAGCGGAATACAAATGATTTGGATTTATATTATATTAGCTTACACTGGTTGCCTTCATCATCAATATCAAATCGTCCTGCTAGCACGGATTGCCTTGATTCTTCCACCATTGTTCAACACTGGTGTGTCAATGTTCGTTACAGACAGTAGCTTATGAATTCATCCTTATTTCTTCACGAAAGCTCAGCATGTCCTTCTTTGTCTTACTTGGATGTTTTGTGGGGTGGGAGGTAAATAGCCGTACAAGTACTGTTGTATGAGCCATTTCATCCAGGATCTTATAAAAACTGCACGTAGCATTCTTCTCATCTAACCTTTTCTCTATGCGTACCGTCATAGTCTTGGTAGTAAAGGAATACAATAGTACCAACACGACCACAGCTTGAAAGAAATTCTGTTTTATTCTATCAGAAATATTTTATTTCCATATGATCGACAATTTGTCAATAGCAGTTTACACCTTCCTACAGAAAATATTAACATCATTTTCAGTAGATGAGATATTGCTGCTGATGTATGCGAACTGGTCCACTAATTTCAGAGACTTGAAACTTATATTAGACTTGGATCTTTCTCGTGTAAAACTCTTGAATTCTGTTTTATCAGGGTTCACAATAAGGCCAATGTCTCTTGTGACATGGCCAGATGTATTTGCATGGAATCCTGTCAACAATATCATTTATCTATAGCTTGGAGAAAGGGAAGGATTCATACCTTTCCAATGGCATTAGACCAAGGTGAAACATAGACTGCAGAATTTAAAACTTGGGTCGCGATTCCATTTCCTACAATGATAATCGTCTCGACAAGCACGCTTCCTAATAAATGCTAATATGTAAGTATGAATGAGAAAAGAAAAATATAGATGTATTTCAAATTCTTTTGAAATTGGGCAACATTTTCCCTTTCTTTCAAATCCTTATTTGATAAAATTCGTACAGAGTGAAACGTCATAATAGATATCAACCCTTTTGTCTTGAGGAGAGCATCGGAATACGCTGACTGCAACTCTGTAGAGTGGTAAGACTCCACCACTCCCCAAAAATAAAACGAGTGTCCTGACAATAAACTGCATCTTATAATTTCAGTCGTGTAGGTTTGATAATGTAGAGTACCCTTCATTACCATTACTTTCAAGTCCACTCAGACCCAAGGAGGTAGTACTTGCTTATGGGTCAAATTGAACTGTTCAATCATTTACTGTGAGACCTTAAAGCCGTGTAAAAAAAATTCATATTAGATAGGAATGCTTGATGAATAAAATTGCTTATTGCTATACGTGAAATAATTTGATTGTTTGCAAACTAATCTTTAATATTATGTAGAATTTTTATTGTTAACAATTTTTGTAATCATTCAAATTGTGTGTAAAAGAAGAATGATTAGCATTAGATAGTTGAAACCATTTAAAATGATTTGTTAGCAATTCTTGAAACAATGATTCAATCAAATAGAATTGTTATTGTTGAATAATACTTGAAAGCATTTAGTACACACACACACACACACACACACCACACACACACACACACACACACACACACACACACACACACACATATATATATATATATATATATATATATATATATGTTGTAACAGTGTTAGTTGTCAGTAATTCACTTAGTGGGTTTGTGGTGGAGCAAGTGCGATATAATTTGGAGAGTGCTCAATATCAGTGATAAAACTATAATTTTTTTCAATTTCTTCATTTCCTTTCGTTATCTGCCTGATGATGGTTGTTTATAAAACTTCATGGACAAACTTCCATGGTCTAAATATATAAAATTCAATATATATATATATATATAATTTGGTATTAAATGACCCACAAATGTTGATATGCCTTAAAACATCAACCAACCAACCATAACAAATATTTAAACCAAACAGGGTCGTGTCTGATTTCTCTTCCGCTTATATTAGTAATAATTCACCATTTCTTTAGAACTATTTATTTACAATAGTGGGAGAGACTAGTCTTCTGGCTGAATTTTTAGATTGCTCCACCCACGTTGACAATATTCTTTCATTGTGAAGAAAATAATTTAGTAAATGTAATAGTTCCTATTCCATATCTTTTACGAAGTCCTTTTTTACATTCGGTAAGGAATATCCAGTATTTATTTTTTCTTTCTTATATATTTTACGCACGTGTTCCATCTGACGATTTATTTGTTTGGAAGGAATCCTGGTTGCGTAGTGGTTAATTTGCTGGACTGTGACATCGTATTATGCGAATTCGATCTTCAGTCGGGCCATTACGTTTACTTTCAGTTTACTAATGACAGTTACTTTTAGGTTTTATACAATTCGACAGGCCACTAGCTGAGTCGGCTGTCGGTGTAGAATACCCCGACTACATTTCTGCAGAAGGGAAAAACTCCTCTAACGAGTGTTCTGCATATAACATTAAACTGATCTGAAGAATATGGAGAACTTTTTCATTGGCATGGCTCCCAGTTCCATTGTGACCCGGAATGATAGCACTTGATAGGTGCTACCATTATGTGTTAAATAACACTATAGGTTAAAGAGAACTCTTGACATTTAAACTGAATTCAAACAATTACGTTAAATCGAATTGTTAGTAATAGAACTCTTGGATTATTTAATTGTGTGTAAACGGAGGAATAATGTTTAATTGAAATTTTAGTTATACATAGCAATAATGGGAACCGATTAACCGTGTGCTAACAAAGGAGCCATGTTGAACGGAATTATTAGAATTCAATAGAAAATCTTGAAACCCTTTAACTGTGTGCTTAGATTGAATTGTTAGCGTTACATAGTGATTCTTGAAACCATTTAACTGTGTGCAAATAAAACTATCATGCTATATAGCAATATGTATAAATATTTAACTGTGCGCAAACCATAGTAGTTCTTGTGTGCAAACAATTTAGCTTTGACTTATTTAAAAATAAGATTGCCAACAAACTATTGACTTACATATCATATGTACAACCATTTAACAAATGAGTTCTGGCTCGTTTAAAAATGTCATCAGCAAACTATGCATTTACAAGTCATATATAGAATATATAAAGATAATTTGTCATTTAATAACTTACAAGGTTGATATGCCAAAAATATCGACCAAACAACCAACCATCTATAGGCCAGTATTTGAGTACTTTCTTGATTAAAGAAAAAAGTTTTTAAACAATTTGTTTATTTACCTATATCTTTTGCAATGTGCAAGGAATAACGAATATTTATCAGTTCTTCTTTGTCCATTCAACTGACACGTTTTATCTGCTGATTATATTTTTTTCCAAATGCATGAGACTGCCATAAAAAGGTGAGAAAACAATTTATTTCTCTTTTAACCTATTCAGTTTTTGAACATTTTTCTATTAAAGAAACAGCTTTTTAAAAACTTTTTGTTCATATATAACCTAACTTTTCTCTCTCTCTCATAAACATACACACATGCGCACACAGGCACAAACGGAATAAAATTTCACACACAAAGTCGCAAAATCAAACATGTAGACATATACGGACTACTTCATATTCATGTAAGGGAAAAAGACAAAGAAAGGAAAATATAACAACCCTGATATATATATATATATATATATATATATATATATATGTAGATAGATAGATAGATAGAAGCACTCACACGTACAGAGATATGTAAACACACAGAGTGCACTCTTGTAAGCATACAAATAAAAAATACCTACCAAAAATAAAAGTTTTCACGGACAGTTACATCCAACAGGACATTCACAGACATATCCATGAACTGAAAAGAACCACATCTATATCAAAACAATCGCCACTATAAACGCCAACAAGACTACAATTGGCCTTATAAAGACGACTATAATGTCTGAAACACGTGTAGAGCAAAGTTATAAAAATAAAATCGAAAATACCAAATTCTCTTGCATTTTAAAACATATATATACATATATATATATATATATATATATATATATATATATATATATACACGCGCGGGCGTGTGTGTGTGTGTGTGTTGTGTAGTGACATATATATGTGTGTGTAAGTTTGTGTGTGAATTATGGATTAACATATATATATATATATATATATATATATATATATATATATATATATATATATATATATATGTGTGTGTGTGTGCGAATGTGCTTATGCATATATATATGTATAAATCTTGAAGTGATATGTCAGCCAAAAATATGCTACTATCCTGAAGAAGGTCATGATGGAATATTTTACCACTACATTGCTTGTTCGGAAAAAGTAGTCAATAGTCTCACAAGAAAGAATTCGTGTGGACAAAAGTACGTGTCGATAATTTTATCAAAATTTAATAACTGCGTAATTCCATTTTAAAGCTGCGGGTTTTTTGTTGTCGATTGTTTGGTGTATCGATTTCTCATATGAATGTCTAAACGTCACATACGAACAGATTTTAGCACTGTCGACTTTATGAAATAAGTCCGATTCTATAGACATTTCAAAAACGATTAATTAGAGTTTTCTCCTAACTACTTTTTTAATATCTCAAAATCTTGACGAGAAAACACGTTTTTTGTGTTTCCAATAGATGAAATATGTGTGTTCATAGCTGTGGAGCCCCAAATAATACGCATTAAGTTGAACGTGAACTCACACACGCGCGTGCACACACACACACACAGACACACACATATATATATATATATATATATGTGTGTGTGTGTGTGTGTGTGTGAAGTGATTCAACGAATATTTACATTTTCATTAGACGACATTTATTATATTTCTGTGGAGACTGTTTTAAATAATATCATAAATGTCCACCACGCTAATGTTACCATTTTTAAAATCCCTTATATATATATATATATATATATTGAGAGAGAGAGAGAGAGAGAGAGACAGACAGACAGACAGACAGAGAGAGCGACACAAACAAACAGACAGAGGCAGAGAGAAAAAGAAAGAAAGAAAGAAAGAAAGTGGGAGGGATATCTACGTTACAGTATGTGTTAATTTGACCAAGTCTTCGTCTGAAGAGCGCAAGCGCAACTAAGTCTCCAAGAGTCTTTGACTCAATACATACTCTAACATAATGTTTAAGCGCTTATACTCCATCACCGATATTGAGCACTATTTATTCATAAATATAGCAAAAATACATAAATACTTATACATATCAATGTGTGTGCGTGTGGGTATTTTCTTATTAGTTCTCTTATTATTTTACAAATATCGATTTTATCTACTATTTTGTCTACTGTATTTCTCTCAGGCACTTTCCGAGACAACACCAGTAACTAAAATTATATATTTATTTTAAAATAATCCATATTGGTTATATATATATATATATATATATTGACAGAGAGAGAGCGAGAGAGCGAGAAAAGATTGATCAATAGATACCAATTGATGTGAGCAGACAATTACATATATATATATATATATATATATATATATATATATATATATATATATATATATACACAAATTTCGTTGAAAATAATAGACATTTTCTGTCTACATATTTTCTTGTTCATCCGTTCGTATTGCCTTATTGCATATATCGTATTCCGCGGGAATTGATTGATGTATTTTCCATAATTATATATATCCCAAGTACTTTCTGCCCAAATTTCGGACATCATCAGGCGAAGATCTATTACAAAAGTGATGTAACTTTTGTTTTTGCATTAATACTATGTAAGAGCGTCTTTACCGTTGGAGTGTGTATAGCGTTTGCTTTTAAATGTGTGTCTATAAATAGTGTCAGTAGCCAAAGACATTCAACTACATTAGCTCTGACTTGAAAATTAATTCTGTTAAGTGTCGTTTGCATGTTTCTAATATGTAGTGCTTCTAGAATCTGTAGTTTTTGTTTGTTGTTTTGGTGTTCTAATATTGACGTGTTGTCGGTTAGAATTTTTCGCAATTCTGTTGTTGGTTATGAATGTTTTTTAAACGCTGTACAATTGAACTTGTATCAGGAAGGTGCATTGTAAGTCTCCTAGATAAGGTTGTTGAGGTTAATAATATATATATACATATATATATATTATATTATATTATATCATTAACCTCAAAAACCCTATCTAGGAGACTTACAATGCACCTTTCTGCACCTTATATATATATATATATATATATATATATATATATATATATTATTCCACACATATCTATGCACAATGCAAAGCTCTTCTAATGAATTGGACACTCTGGTATCCGGGCAAAATATAAACAAACGAAAGCTGCAACATAATGCCTTATAACTCCTGAGCTGACGTATGTCGCCTGCAGGCTGAGCGTTAAGATACAAACTCTAACGTAAAGTTGGGTGGGTTTCGACCTCTGCATCAAGCGTCCTATGTGTCTAGACACGCTAAAGAGTTGTGATACAACGGAACAATCTGCCTGTGGATGACAATATATATATATATATATACATCATCATCATCATCATCAACTTGTGTGGAATAGCACGGAGTTCTCTGACTCACATCATCCCTCCCTATCATCCAGACAGATTCTAGTGTTTTCAAAGAGCAGATATATGAAAGGCTTTGCTGTTCAGCCATCACTTACGGGACTATTTTTAGGAATCGATAAAAGAATGCTGCTAATGAGTTTGTCCTTAAATCTCCAGCGATGTCCAGCATGTCTTGTTCGTCTAACTTTGATGGGTTGTGTGATGGGATATAAGTAGCCTTACATATTATGTTTTCTTTGGTGCAGGATATATTTAAAACAGCGTATAGAATTCTTGTGTTATTACCATTTGGATTTTTCTCCATGCATTAAATTAGGGTCCGAAGTGTGCATTCGTATTCTAGTACTGACACAGACAGAGTTCGAAATAAATCATGTTTTATTATATTAGGGTTATCAGATTTCTATTTGATCGAAAACTTGTCAATAGAAATTTACGCCATGTCTTAGGGTATCATGATACCAAATTCAGTTGATCGGGTATTGCTGCCGAGGTATGTGAACTGTTCTCCTAATTTTAGAGGATTGCCACTAAATATAGAGATGGCTCTATCTTGTTTGAAACATAGGAATTGTGCCATCTGCGTTCAGGTAAAGACCAATGCTTCCTGCTACTTTCCCCAGGTTATACATTAGGGATTCAGCTTTGGCAGGTGTATTTGTGAGTTAGATCAGCGGTGCAGTCAGTGTTCCGTGGATATCGTCAGTTTTTGTCTTTTTTAGTGTTAACTCATTTTCTTTTATTTGATCTATTAACGTTCGTAAAATGTGACCTTGGCATATTATAAATATAAAGACTTTAATTTATCTCTTTGCAAGACTCTGGTAACAATGTTGAAGATGTCGGTGATACCATTGCTTTCACGTTATAATAAAGTGTCATCATTGCGGTAATAATTCATTTAAGGTTTCCATTGCTTGTAGCATTTGCTTTTTCTTCCACTCACTATATTTACTCTCGATCATGTAATTCGTGAGTGTGCAAGTTCCACTGAACTTCGGATTTTATTGTTTACATACAATCTAGAAGACACTGAAGGAGTATCATGACTATTATTCAGTATCTAATAGATTTCAAAAGCAACTTATTTGCTGGTTTTTTAGTGCAATGCTCTACATTAACAGATGAAGGTAATCATTTTAATGCTATTTAACAAAAGACAAGTCTTTTTAGTGGACAGGTCTTACCCACTGTGAATACACTCGCATATATAAAAATCAATGAGATTCATGTATATATATATATATATATATATTTATATATATAAATATGTATATATATACATGAATAAATATATTTATACAAACGCGCGCGCGCGCACACACACACGTATATATATATATATATATATATATATATATATACATACATATCAATAGATTCTATAGATTCACTGATACGGAATTATCCAAATTATAAAAAAAAAAGAAAACACGATAAGAAATATTGGGTAGATATAAAAAAAAAAAAAAAAAAAAAAAAAAACGGGTGCAGTACACTACTGAACAAGCAACAACTGAAAAAGTACAAATAAGATACATAAATATTTGTCTCAGCAATAAAAAAAACAAAATTTCAGATAGACACGTGGTCTAATTTAACTATAATTAATACTGAAACTTGGAAAAAATTAAATGTCCAGCCCTGAAAAAAAAAGTAGCAAAAGATGTTTCCGGAGAAAAATTAAAATTTATGGGAGAAACGCTCATGAATGTTTTGTTTAATGAAAAAGAAAATTAAAAGCTTTTATCATGCGAAGTACCCAAAATTTATTTGGAACGGATTGGAGGGAAGAATTCGATCTATTTAACGTTGCAAAAATACTTTTTGCAATAAAATAGATGATACTACGACAAGTTTTGATAAACTGAAAAAAGAAGTAGAAATACAATTTCCGGAAATATTTTCAGAAGGACTTGGATTCTGTCCAAAAGTCAATGCCAGTTTTTCGACCGAAAAGACCAGTACCCTATGCCATGGTTGAAATTATTGATAAAGAATTAGGAAAACTAGAAAAACTGGGAGCAATGGAAAAAACAGACTACAGCCGATGGGCAGCTCCAACTATACAGTGACACGCATAAGTATTGGATACATGTTATTTTCTTTTATAACTCTTGTTTATGTTCGCCATTTTGCCTGATATTTGGTAAGTAATATCTCGTAAAGTTGTTTTAGTTGTATGTGGAAGAAAAATTAAAAACTCAGGGTAGAATCCATATTTTTATCAGTGTTCAAAATTACCCTTTGCTAAAGTATTGGATACTGGACACTTTTTTCAAATTTCCAATCGAAAATTTGTATTTTAAAAGACTTTGGATATTCATATAAATCTCAATCCATGGCTTAAGACAGAAAAACCGTGGTCTCGACTACATATTGACTGTACCGGTCTGTGGAAAGGAACATACGTTTTTGTCATAGTAGACGGCTTTACAAAATGGCCAGAGGTTTTCAAATGCCAAACGCCAACGACTAAAACCACAATAAAGGTGTTACAGGAACTGTTTGCAAGATTCAGATTGCCAGAAACCAATGTATCTAACCATAGCACACCATTTACATCAAAAGAATTTGAAGATTTCCCTAAATTTCTCGATAAATCACCTAAAATCATCACCTTACCATCCACGATCAAATGGACTGGTGGAAAGAGTTAACAATATTTAAAAGAGCAATTAAAAAGGCAAATAGGATCGAGGCAGAAAACGAGAAATTACAAGAATTCCTATTCATTCATTGAATAACGCCGAATCCAAATACTAAAGCGAACACGTCCCCAGCAGAATTGATGATTTGATTCTGTAAAAAAAAAAAAAAAAAATTATTACCTCTAATAAGACTAATAGCCCAGGAAAAAGAATTACTTCCTTAATTATTATTTAGGTAGATCAACCTGGTTCTATGTCATTATTAAAGAAAGAATTGGTAAAATGATGTACATAAAACATCCAAGATGTAAGGTTCGTAGACATTAACCAAATAAAAAGAAATATACCCCAAACACAAAGGAACGAGTTAAAGAATTCATGTCTGTCATGACATGGTTGATGTACCCAGGTCCTCGCCAATACTGCAAAGTCCTGCAAGGAAACGAAAACTTACTCCGACGGGAACTATGGAAATAAATCCTAAAAGTCAAAAATATGATGTCCTACGGACATAATGAAAAAAAATGGGAGGGATATGTTGTATAGTGTCTCGTACCATGTGACTTCCGGTATCCCGGAAAAATAAAAGACGTCGTGTTTCTTATGCACAGTCAGTACTGAAAGATCTCTGTCAGTAGTAAGACCAACTTTGTATGTAACACCAACAGCGCAAAACTTATAATGTTTGTTGGACTCTACCACTTCAGTTAATAAGTATTTAAGTCTATTTCACTGTGTATCTCTTCCTTACCACGACACACCAGATATATAACGACTTTTTATTTTTATGAATATTCAGATTATGACACGTGGATCTTTACGTAAGGTAAAAATATTCCCTAAGGAAACAGTTAAAAAAAGAGAATATTTCAAATCGATCTAACGAGCCCAGTGAAAGAAAAAAAATTATTATGGGATATATTCATTGATTTTCTTGTTTGTCAATAATATATATATATATATACATATATGTATAATACTCATAATCTCATTGGGTTAGTGTTATGACAGTGCATCATGATTATATAGATATTTAAATTCATGAGAGTGTTAATGATTCTGACTATCATTTCATTAATATTATTGTTGTATTGAGATTTTAATTGATAAAAAATTGACTTCGAGAAAAACGTGCACTCCACACAATTAAAATCAAATTCAAATTTGAATACTGAACTGTTCCTAGTATAATTTAGACCATTTTAAACGTATTGCTTTGAAACAAATTAAGCTATTATGTCCTGCTATGCATGATTTACGGTTACATATTTATAAAAACCTGAACATTTTAGTGCGAGGTAGATAGGTCTTGCATGAATCGAGCATCAGTTTTTGAGTGGCATAGGAGATTCAAGGAAGGTAGGGAGTCTGTGAGGGATGATGAGAAGTGAGGGAGGAGTAAGGAAGTCAGAACACCAGAGTTGATTGGCCAAATATAAAATTTCATGGATAAGGACCATCGTGTTTCTATAGAGACAATAAATGCACAGTTTGATGTCAATGTTGGAACTGTACACACAATTATTCGCGAGGAGCTGAAGATGCGGAAGATTTGCCAGAGGTTTTCCCAAGGGTGCTCAGAGAGGATCAGAAAGAAAGCCATTGTCATGACCGCAGGGAGATGGTCGAGCTGATCAATTCAGATCCCGCAGTTCTTGATGCTCTGGTGACCTGCGATGAAAGCTGGATCTACTGCTACGACCCAGAGACCAAGAGACAGAGTTCCCAGTGGAAGCATGCTGGCTCTCCCAGACCCAAGAAGGCCAGACCGAGCAAATCCACCCACAAACTTTTGATGACCTTTTTTTTTTTTTTTGAAAGCACTGGCATGATGTACATGCACTGGCTTCCCACTGGACATACAGTGAACAAAGAATACTACTATTGAAGTTTTAATGGAGTTCAGGAAGAGATTCCGTCGGAAGAGGCCAGCATTCTTCAAATCGGGTCAGTGGCATTTCCACCAGGACAATGCACCAGTCCACAACCTCGTCCTTATCACACACTATTTGACCAAGATGGGCACCAAGACAGTTCCACACCCTCCCTATAGTCCAGACCTTTTCCCTGTGACTTTTGGTTATTCCCTGAGTTCAAGGAAAAACATAGAGGCTGTCGTTATGAGACAATTGAGGAGATGAAAGAGACTGTGACGAAGGTCACTGACACGCTCACACAAGAGGACTTCCATGGGGCCTTCCAGAAGTTGTTGGAATTGTACAACAAGAGTATTGCAGCCGGGGGAGATTACTCCGAAGGGGACAAGAGTTTCATGTGTGTACTCTCAATAAAAGTGCCCATACGGAAAAAGTCTGGAAACTTATTGTGTGCTCTTCGTAAATGATTGCTTCAAGGAATACCTTTGTATGATATATTGATATTAATATAAGAACCATGGACATTTTATGATCCCGTTACAGCAACAGTCCAAGATAATATTTATGCTTCTATTTATGAAAGAGTGTTCGCCAATGGTATGGATGACCGGTGTTTAATATCAGATCAAATAATACCAAAGACTCAAAAAATGTACTTTATACCGCCATGCTTAGTACTCAGAACTATAAGGTTAGGATCAAGAGTAAAGTGGTGTAATCCAGGCAATGAAGTTGCGCCCTACCTTACACCTCGGTGTTGTAGCTATTGAAAAGGCAGCTGTCGACTAAGGCAGCTTTCGACTAAGTGTGCGCCACTTTGTAAAATATGAGGCCAGATAGTTTTTCGAGAGCAGTTTTAGACGAAACTGCTTGTTTCTTCTAATCCTTCATTCTCACCAAACCTAATTCCATGAATTTTTTTCTGTTTTTCTAAACTGAAAGTAATTCAAAGAATTACATATTTGAGGACATGAAGAACTTCGAAAGAACTATAAATACGTATACAATTACGTAGGCGGTGCGGTTATTATCGTATGGAAAGTATAAGAAATGTATTGGCTACTCGAATTCAAAACTTGGATTTGGTTGTTTGTATTTCTCTATTCGCTAATTCCTTTGTGTAAGGTTTAAATGCATCACTACTCCCTCATCTCTGATTAAGTTGGAAGGGAGACTGGTGTATTTAGCAATGGTTCGGTTATCAGTCTAAACTATGAATTCAAACCAATTTTTCTTTTGTTCAGCTTGATATTTTAACAAGTCATTAATAATAATTGTGTTAAATTCTTGTTTTATTCAAAACATAAAAGGCTGAATTTGTCACGTCAGAAATATCAGAGATAAATTACGTTTCTACTTTGCAGAAATAGGAATATACTTAAATATAAGTGGAACAATCAATAGACAGGTAATATTTTATGGAAAAAAAAAAAATTCCAAATTTTTTTTTTCATGATCATAAACTGATGCATTGACTAGAATTGTTTTATAGAAAAGTTCCGATAAGGTGGCAAAAAATACTTCTAAGCTATAATTGATACAAATCAAACAGGGGTCTGTCATCAAATTTTTCCAGGCTGAAAAGTGCACACCATGTGAAATTTACGGAAAAATGAATGATGCGAACGGAAAAGTAGGTTTAGTCAAAAACATGTTTACAAATCGACTAAACATGGGTGTCGAAAAGGTGGTCAGTAGCGTGAAGACTCGCTCACTAACCAGTAAATAAAAAATTCCGGGAGCAGTGGTTAGTAAAGAAGGTGATGCTGACACTCTTCAGGAACATGAAAGGACCCATCACTCGTGATTTCTTTGAAAAAGCCGTAATTAGAGGCCGCACTTCTTACTACTGAGACAATGTGAGCCTTAGCCAGGTAGACTTATTAATCGAAGGAAATATTGTTGAAAAAGAAGTAAACAAAATATGTATTTGAAAGAAGAACCCGTACATTACAAAAGTAGAAAGATATATAATTTCTTTTTAGTTTAATTCAAAAGAAGAAAGGATGTGTGGATTATTTTTTAAGATAAAAAATGAAAGAATAATAGGTTTAGAAAGAAAAAGGAAATATGGTGACAAGAATTGCTTTGACTTATACAATGTATTGGGAAAATGGATGGGAATAAATATATGAATATTTTTTTTTAAAAAAAGCATGTCAAAAAGGGTTTCAACTGTTCTCAGGGGAATTGTCTATCAGAATCGAAATGATAGCGTTATCTCAGTGAGGAAAGGTCTTGGAAAACATCGACGACCGGTGTCTTGTCATGATCCAAAATAAATCTCGTCGGTGGAAAGGTCAGTGAAAGTCATGTTTGACGGAATTACAGTCAGATGTGAACTTAACTGAAGTTCACCGGTCTGGGAAATTATAATTTCTTTCTAAATTCTAAGTGCCTGTGAATTTTCTTTTCTCGGATTGTTTTGCAAATTTGCGTTTCACGACGCTCTTATCACGTGATTGAAATTACCGTCAACAGGGAAGAGTGGAGCCAAGGGAAATATCGAAAGGTTGGGGAGATAAAATATTTGCTCCTTTATTGAAAGTAAGAGAAAGAGATTCACAGTAGGTGAAAACGGAGCGAGGAAGAGGGAGAACCAATTATTTAATTCCAAATTAGGAGGAATTTAATATTATTAATATCGCCCAACCACCACCTCACAATGGGAATTGAATTACATATAAACTGAGATTTTTACTCGCTAAGCAAATCGGAGGAAAGCAGCTACGGGACTCCAAGCCGTTCCGAGAGAGCAGATAGCTAAGACTTTATGCCAGCCACCCGAAGCTGACTCTTCAAATCGCTGATAGCTGATAAACTGAGAACCGCAAAGAAAAACAGATTACGATTGACCTTGTACCAGACTCTGTGTACTACGAATTTAACCGACTGTTAAATCATAGACTTGGCCTGCGTGTCACATGGCTAATAAACCACCCGGAAAGTTTGATAAATGTAATAATTTAATTACTAAAGAAAATTATTGTTTTTTTTTTCAAATATGCGTCCTGTTGGCCTCTCGGTTATTTTTTCTTAATTGTGTGGTCTCATCCGTCGATTATCCGATTAGCTACTTCATTAGTGACAGGTTTGTCATCCAGATCAAGAAGACACAGCGCAGAAGGATAAGCAGATCAGCCGTGAAGTCCGATGACGCAGCCAACCAAGCAGAACTATCAATGGATAGAATGAGACGCTTGGGCCGGTACACCACCAATTCTTTAGGCAAAATTCACCTTACTTATTGATTGACTCTTGTGTATTCAAATATATATGATACTATTATCAGAAGGGAATAAACAAAAGATTTTTTTTCATAATCAAACATGTAGGATTTACTCAACAATAAAACTTATTAAGTATAACTGATGTATCTTTCGTGGGCGTCATTGTGACCAATGTAAAAAAAAGATGAAACGAAACGAAGCAACCAAGAAAATAGTTTGTTTTACGTTGGTTACGACTCTGTTAAAACTTTTGAAATAGTGAATAAAATCTAATCTTGAAAGAACTTAATTTAATTAGTAAATTACAACTAGAACTGAATTTTTCTCAGTTATGTTTATGACGTCTATTAAGTCTTTTCTCTAAAAGAATTTCTTTTTGAATCTTTTATAATACAAGTCCTATTTCATTTTATATGTTTCAGTTTCTGTTTCTTTATTTCATGAAATACGACCTTTGTTCGTATTGAATGTCAGAGGCATCCTTTAAGAAGAACAATGATGCTACTATTTAATTCATAGCTCGGGTGGTAAGAGGTTTTCATGTATTTATCAACACTATTAGTCCGAAAGTGACCGTAACAGAACGACTAAATTTCGACCTTGCTTACTATTACGTCGGAGTCCAGCACATAATCCACATGGCTACGGGGATTCCTTCTATTTCGTTTTATATTCCCTGATTTTCATGCAGCATTCTGTCAACTTTTTAAATTTTTTTGCCAGATAACGATAAAAACATGTACATAACGCAACTAGTTGCAAGATGTGGTTTTGTCTGTGTGTTATACTACCAATATATATATATATATATATATATATATATATATATATATATATATATATATACATATATATATATAAATGCGTGTGTGCGTGTATATATATATATATATATATATATATATATATATATATATATATATATATATGTATATATATATATATATATAATCGTATCTTGTTAAATCAGAAGAGTGCTCCAGCACAAGCCAGTAGAATTGGCTAAAATAAAAATAAACAAATGATTTGTTATAACTACCTGACTGTCGTGTGATTATAACTACCATGTAGTTTTATTTTAGAAAATCATAAAATGAAGCATGTTGATCTGATTATAGGATTGTTTGGTTTTATCTGATGAATGGATTTATTTTATATATATATATATATATATATATATGAAAAATTATGTGTGTGTGTTTCTTCGTGCGTGGATACTTTTCCATCCCTCTCTTATAAGAAGGTGATGACTCAAGTTCAGCGTTTTAAGACGAGTTGAACGTGCTTGAATTTAATATTTTTCTTCTCCTGGACTGGTTTCCATACTAAGATTAAAGTGGCCTATATACCCTTCTATTTATCCCTTTCTGGATGGAGAATAGTCAAATGCATACCTTTCCCAAGTGTATTAGCTCTATGGAGAATGCAAACAGCCTAAGTCAGAATTTGAACTCGGAGTACCGTATCCATTTCCTACGACGATAAGCATCATACTACCAATTTGCCAGTCTATTTTTGTAAGTCTATGTCTCTCTGTCGCAGTCTGCTTTCCCATTGCTCTTTTCATAAATAAATTTTACGAAAGTATATATATATATATATATATATATGCTTAGTCGTCACATATGACTTGGGTTTCTTAAAGCACATGTTGTTAGTAAGCAGCCACTATTTAAGAGAACTTTTGGTTAAGATTTCTTGTGAATTTTGTAGGCTTTTTAAAAAAGATTTATAAGAAAGGATAGAGGAGTATAGAGACATGTCCGAAATACTTTCATAAAAGAGACAGCTTTATTTTCTATGATTTACTGATATTTCTATTTTAGGTTTGATGAGATAAAAACAGCTTCGCCTCCACACTCACCTATCTGGTCAGAAATGATCATGGGTCTTTGATTTAACCAAGTGACCAAAATAATTTGGTTGCTTGGAACATGATGCTAGAACCCAGAAAAATTTAGAAATGTATTCTTTTCCTTTTTTGACCACACACACACACACACACACACACACACACACACACATATATATATATATATATATATATATATATATATATATATATATCATATAACATGAGTGTTTAAAGGCTACGCACAAAATCCTCAATGAGTTCATGATCTTCTTGGATTATTATATTGCATTTATTATAGAAAATATTCACAAAGTTTGCAATAACGAAATACTGAATACTCTAACCAAAAAACACAACCAACTTACACAACTTTATAGTTTAGATTCAAAAATGTACATTGCTTCATATACTTATGAAGTTTTGATTTTTATCTAATATTACTTGAAACCAATATAACAATAACGAAGTTACAAGTATTTTCATTATAAAATACAATTGCTTAAGTGATACCAATGATAAAGTGAATACTCCAGCCAAAATTCATGTTAAAATACATTTAAAATGTAGGCTCGTTAATTGTAACCGTATCGTTCGAAGTGGAATTTGTGAACCTTATTTAAACTGTTGTGCTTTGCTCTAATTCTCTTGGGAAAGGCCTGTATATTTTCTACTCACCCTAGCGACGGATAAATAGTTGGACAGACTCGTCTCTTTAGTCGTGGTAAGGT
>OY757921.1:61001591-61014091 GCA_963585895.1 Sepioteuthis lessoniana
CGATAGAAGAGCTTCATTTCTCTCTCTCTCTCTTTCTCTCTTCACACACACAATATCTATCTATCTATCTATCTCACACCCGCTTTCTCTATTACACCCTCTTTCTCTCTCTATATATATATACGTATACATGAATATTTATTTGAATGAAATGTTATTATATGTGTATCAAGTTTTTAGCCTCCAATTCTTCTTATGACTAATGGAACCCCGAAGCAGGTTTTTAGCCATCATTTTTTAAAATTCTCAAACTATTTAAAATGTTTTAGCATTTCCATACGATATTCTATAGAGAGTACATCTTATAATCATATAATTTAGCATACAATATGTTTTTATTGCCTAAAATTGCTGGGACAATTTATTAATTTACAGACCCCATATTAACATTAACTTATTAATATAGCAATTTTTCTCAATATATATATGTGTGTTTGCCTTTTCAACATCCATGATGAAGATTTTATAATGATAGAAAGTAGTCGTTTTTTTCATTTCTCTATTCAATTGTATTTAAAATATATCTTCCAGAAATCTAGCATCGAGACAGCCAAATCATCAATACTGATGTACCTTGTTATGTTAGTTGAAAAGAAATCCAGTTCTTCATACATAAAGTACGTACAAAAATGCGTACACTAGTGTGTTGCAGTAACAGAACAGCCGAAAAATGATTTGTATAAAATATATATCAGGGTAAGTCAAAAGTACAGTAATATTTCCGTGCGTGCTAGTTTGCGGCAGGAATATCATGTGACCGCAGTAGATGGTAGTATAATGGTAGTTAGTGTGTGGACACTTTGTTCGTTGCTTTACTCTGAGTGTGATTCAAAAGCTGCGCTGATAAACGTTCAATGTAATCTAATTCGGAAATTGGCCTAGGGGTTAGAGTGTTCGCCAATGGCCCGGGAGACCTGGGTTCAATCCCAGGTCGAGTCATACCAAAGACTCAAAAAATGGTACTTGATGCTTCCTTGCTTAGCACTCAGCATTATAAGGTACGGATCAAGGGTAAAGTAGAGCAATCCAGGAAAGGAGTAGCGCCCTCCCCTACACATTGGTGTAGTAGCTATCGAAAAGGGAGCCTTCGGGTACCCCCGACTATGGTCGCCAACTTTACTTTACTTTTATAACGCCTCTGAAGCAAGGAAAATCATTTGTTGTGTGAAAGGTGAAGGCATTACAGTGACCAGATATTTCAAGAAACTTCGCATCTTTGTGTTACAAGCATTGCTATGATTAGGTATAGTCAAGTAGACCTAAAATAGTTGATTCCGAGGCCGTGCTCCAAGATGTAAATCCAGTGAGTAGCATGTAGAGATTATTAAGTGAACACAGCGACTCACATTTCCGCCCTATTCATAATCTAGTTTAATCCTGTGAATAACACTTTGAGAGTATCAGGTGAGTTCGGCATTTCACAGTCCAGTGTGGTGATTTCCCTTCATGATCTAGGCAAATCCAGTGAGTGACATTTAGAAAGCATTAGGCGATCTCATCTTCTCACAGCCTAGTGTGGTCCGTCACCTTCATAAACTCGGCAAATCCAGTGAGTAACAATTAGAGAATATCAGGCCAGCTCGGCAACTCACAATCCAGTATGGTCAGTCCCCTTAATGATCTCGGTAAATCCAGTGAGTAACACTTCGAGAGTATCAGGCGAGCTCGGCATCTCACAGTCTAGTGTGGTCCGTCACCTTTATGCTCTAAGGAAAAGCATCTAGAACTACCCGACTGTGTCTTACTTTACACAAATATTTGCCCCACTATAGTCTGAATAACAAAAAAGTAAAAAAAAAAAATTAGTTCATGATGATTACTTTTTTCTAAGTCTTCTCCTGTAATCTATTTTGTTAATATGGGAACGACTCATAGTGAGTATCCAAGGCAAGAACAAGTCCACAATTGTTTTGAATTCAATGTTTTCTTTTTTCTAGGCCGGTTGTCGAATTAAGGTAAAAGAGCCCACTCTGCCCTACAGTTGGAAAGAATTGTTGAATTCATATCGTTTCTAAGGGTAGTAGAGTTAAGTGAAATAAAAAATGCTTTGTTATCGTCACCGTGTCCATATCTTACGACAATGACCGTTATGCTACGGTGCCTCCAACTTACCACCTCACCCAAATTAAAATTCCCGACTTGGCTGTTTGCATTTCATATAGCCCAAATATACTTGAAAAACATATGCATCCATCTATTTTCTCTCCATCCATGAGGAATTATAAGGGCAGACTGAACTCTTTAAACTTGGTAAGGCAACCGTCTAGAAGGATACTCTGAATTCAAACACCGCAATCTCTGCTTAAAATTGACCTTGTGTCATATCCTGCTTGTGCGAAGGGGTTAGAAAATAGACCTAGCTGGAATTTTGGTGCTCTTAAAACCATCTTAAAACAAATTTAGAAACAAAATAAATTTGATTTAAACTCTGATGATTTATAATAAGTTGATCTAAATATAAAGATTATAATTCATTTCCTGGGTTTTACTTTTAAGACTGGCAGTAATTCAAACTCCATGTCGATGAAATGATTTTCATCTAGTTTTGATTGGATGATTTATATAAGTAATTTTTCTGATTTCAGTGATCAGAAAATGGAGAATTGAAATTGATAACCATCTGACTACATGTGCTGAATATATATTCCTCTTGAATCGTAAGTTTATCTCTACATTTATCTATCAGCTGCGTTTCTTGCCAAGTTTTTTTTTATCATATGTGTTAATTTAACTTTCACTTGGGAAAACTAAATTGAAAGTTATTCTAAAATTATCCTAGATAAATCATTCAGCATTGAGAAATCATGACGTACGTTGTTTTGCTAGTGACTTAGAATTGGCCATAACGACAGTCGCTAAGGAATCGTTTTCAAATAGGTCCACAAAATATTTGTCTGGTGTTGAACTCGTGACTCTAGTTCTGTTCACCGTGTGGCTTACGACGAATTCGACAGGATTTACAACGGTCAACTTCCCGTTGTTTCTTTAAACATATCTTTATAAAATGGTGCACTTAATTCAATCAGAAATGAATCCACTGGTTGACTGTGATTTCTCGAAATACGATCTTAATACCGTTGTACTATTTTAACATGTTTCATTTTGTCTAATTCAATCACCAAAAATTATTTGAAACAGTTTTTGGACCTCTGACTGTCTATCATATGACGTAAAAATAAACTCCAATAGTGTATATTTGGAATATTTTATACGACTCTTTGAAAGTCTCCAAATAATTTGTAAACTCCTTTTACTTATAGCAAGATGCATATATATATATATATATATATATATATATATATATATATATATATATATACTGGCAGCATTTCTCCATTAATAAAAATTTCGTTGGACATAATAGACATTTTCTGTCTACATATTTTCTTCTTGATCCGTTCATATATAAAAGCAATACGGATCAACAAGAAAATATGTAGACTGAAAATGTCTATTATGTTCAACGAAATTTCTATATATATATATATATATATATGTGTGTGTGTGTGTGTGTGTGTGTGTGTGTGTGTGTGTGTGTGTGCATCGCTGTTTACAAAATCCACACAATTGTTGACGTTTTGGTTGTTTGTTTGATTGATTTATCTGTTAAATGGTATATCAACTCCTTATAGGTTATTTAATGCAGAAATTTGATTCATTAGGAAATGTTATTTTAACTTAACTTTATTTTCGATGTTCCACCAAATCATTTTTTTCTTATTTGTTTGTACTCAATTATTTCCTCATTGATATTTGATATCAAGTATTTTTATCTAATCCAAATAATTGGTGCAGATTTGTTTCGTTTGATGTATTCCTATCTTTAACTAATAATTTATACATAATGAAATATTCAAAGCAACTGTTCTCATTCAATAATAATCATTTGTTTGAAAAGTTGTATGGTATCAAATATTTCTATCCGATTCAAACAATCGGCAAATAGATATATATTTATTTGGCATCAATCATTTCTATCCTATATAAATAATATCCAATCATATTTCACCCATCAATGGTCTTTCAAAAGAAACGCCAACTCTGGATCAGAGTGGACCTTGCAGGAATGGAAAAAAGGGTGCCTCCATAATTCCCAGACCTCCACTACTGAAGCTTCCCGAAAGGATTTAGTTTGATATCATAGCAGGGAGTCCCTGTGGCCTAAGGCTAAAGTGCTAGACTATGGCTTCGACATAAACGAGTGCGATTCTCAAGAACGCTCATACGTTTACTTTCGGTCTGATACTCTTGAAAATGTTAGGAACCCTCTTATTCCCCCAGCTTTGGTTTAAATGCTATCACTGCTGTTTCTTTACAAGAATGTCTTTGGCATTTAATAATTCACGAAGTTTGATATACCTTTAAACACAGAAACTAGAGAAAGACTATGGCCGATGACTGAATATAAGTTAGCTGAAAACGTAAATTTGGGACTTGGCTGTCTGGAAAATATAATCAAATCACTGAAACTAACCCTTGTTTTTATATTTTTGGTACATTAAGACAAAAGCGTACATTTTTATTGATCGTCTATTCTGAACCAACACTGGAAAAGTAATATTTGTTTCTTGTCTACAACTAAAGATACCAATCAAAAAGAGAAGAAAATTTAAAAAAAAGCCCTGCACACCAAGGAGTTACGGAAATTTGTCTGACCATATGAAAAGAACCATTCCCTTGGAAAACTTCAATCTGCATTATTGATTGGATAGTTCGTTAGTTAATTTTACGGCATGTCAACCCTTTTAGGATTTCATAATCCTTTTTGCAAGCTGTTATACGGATTCGAGTAAGTAATATTTTTAAATAGTCATAGATTTAAGTTACTAATACAAAAAATACAATTATTTGATATTCCTAAAACTAATAATGTTGAAAAGGATATAATTTATTCATCGATGGAACCCTAAATGATATTAATACTCCGGATCAGAGTGTACTTGGGAGTAATGGCAATGAAAAGGTGATTCTGGAGCTTAGAGCTCCAGAATTGGAGCCTCACTACCACATGTATTTATTATATTATTCTGAATATCCCTTTTCAGGGAGGTATTATATCTCTGTTGGGAATACACCAGTCGTTTTCTTAAATCTCACAGAGAGGACTGGTATATTTTGGGCATTATACATACATACATACATACTTATGAAGAGATAGAAAGAAAGAAAGAAACAAAGAAAGAAACAAAGAAACAAAAATGTTGCCCAGGACTTTTAATTTTACTAAAGTCAATGCATGAAATCAGATGCAGTTTAGTGTCATACCCAGAATACACTTTCTATGGGATAGTCTTACCTCTCTGCAGAGGATTCTCAGCCCCAAATGACAATTTATAAAATCATATTGTTTCAAGTGACTACATATAAACCTTAGTAAACAATAATCATTTCAAGTAAGTATACTTAATGCAAGTAATTTCCAGTTATATGTTATGGAGTATTCCTATCGAATAAGAATATTTTAAAAACAAATGTATTTGAACCATTACAAGTACTACCAGTCCGGGTCAGAGTCAACCTTTCAGCAGTTTGAAATGAAAGGGAGGGTGAATTTACTGAATAGTGTGCATAGTTGACTGCATTAACTATTATATTCCGTGTGAATCCATGCATAGAAACTAGTGTACTTTGAATCTAAACTCAAAACAGACGCCAGCTTGCGACGGAAATAGCAGAATTTATTGACTGAGTAGGAAAAGGGGAAATACTCACCGACATTTATGCCGTGTTTTATAATTTCAAAGGCGCGATCAAAGTAAAAAGAGAATATTTTAATTTTATTGGTATTTTTCATCGTCATTTTAAAGTTGTTTACAAGTCTAGAAGCATTTTGTATTAGAGATTTAACCGATTTAGCCTAGCCACTGGCGACAAATTGATTTTACTCAAGATCTAATGGGAAATTTTGCCAACAAGATGGCGCAGAATTACACACACACGCGTGCGTGTGCATATATATATATATATATATATATATATATATATATATATATATAGAGAGAGAGAGAGAGAGAGGAATATTTTATATATATATGTATATACATATATATATATATATACATATATATATATATATATATATATATATATATATATATATATATACATATTACACACGCGCCCACACATATATTGGTCTAACCACGCACGCACGGAATACTCACACACATCCTCCTTATATATATATATATATATATATATATATATATACATGCATACATATATATATATATATGCGTGTGTGTGTGTGTGTGTGCGCGATCGCTCGTTTTATTGAAAACCACTCTCAAAAATAGTTTAGAAATGTAACTACTAATCGGTAAATAAAGGATGATTGAAGAAAAATGCTGGGTTTTTTTTGCGTTATACCACAGTCTTTTAGGAAACACCTTTGATTTTAAAACACTCATCAGCTTATACTTATATATGAATATATATATGTATATTTGCTTTTATATATATATATATATATATATATATACACACACACACACACACACCAGGTGAAGAGTACAAAGATAAGTGTGTCATGCTTACAGTCAAGCATGGTTGTGGGAATGTCATGGTCTGGGGCTGCATGAGTGCTGCAGGTGTTGGAGAGTTATATTTCATTGAGGGAAATATGAACTCCAAAATGTACTGTGAAATACTGCAGCAGAGCATGATCCCCTCTCTCCAGAAACTGGGTTGCAGGGCAATGTTTCATCATGACAATGACCCCAAACACACCTCCAAGACGACCACTGCTTTACTGAAGAGGGTGAGAGTAAAGGTGATGGACTGGCCAAGCATGTCTCCAGACTTGAACCCAATAGAACATCTTTGGGGGATCCTAAAGCGGAAAGTGGAGGTGTGCAAAGTCTCAAACATCTGTCAGCTCCGCGACGTCGTCATGGAGGAGTGGAAGAGCATTCCAGTGGCTACCTGTGAAGCTCTGGTAAACTCCATTTCCAGGAGAGTAAACGCAGTTCTGGATAATGATGGTGGCCACACAAAATATTGACAGTTGACATGGTGTTAATATTGACAACTTTCCCTAAGAGGTGTACTTACTTTTATTAGCAGGGGTTTAGCTTTTAATGGCTATATTTTGAGTTATTTTGAGGTGAAAATAAATTAACTCTGTTATAATAGCTGCACACAGACTACTTTTCATTGTGTCAAAGTGTCATTTTGTCAGTGTTGTCCCATGAAGATATATACTTAAATAGCTGCAGAAATGTGAGGGGTGTACACACTTCTGTGGTCCACTATAGCAATATTTGGAATCATTGAACTTCGTTGAGTTATACTAAATTAAATTGAAAGAAATATAACTGTTTGATCCTTAAACCGGTTGTTTCTACAAAATGTATTTACAAATGATATATTTAATATTTATGAAAAAACAGGTTGTTGTTTGGCTGTTTGGGTTTTATGGCATAATAACTTTTGTAGGTTATTTAATGCCAAATCCATATTTATGAAAGTAGTTCTATTTCAAACATTTCAGTTCAGGATAAGTACACAGTTTCAATGTAAGTACAGTTAATTGTGAAAAACATTTCTATTTCAAACAATTCAGTTTCGTCAAGCAGTTCTAATTCAAATAATTCAGTTTAATATAAGTATAGATTTTGTTTACACAGTTAAATGTCAAAACAGTTTTATATAAAACAAATCAGTTTAGTATAAGTACAGTTTCAATGTCAAAAACAGTTCCATTTCAAATAATTCAGTTTAGCATAAGCATGCAGTTTAAATTTAAGTAAAGTTTAATTGTCAAAAACATTATGTTAAAACAGTTTTATTTCAGATAATTCAGTTTAGCATAAGGACGCATTTTAAATGTAAGTACGGTTCAATTGTCAAAAACATTTACATTTCAAGCTAATCAGTTTAGTCAAACAATTCAGTTTAGCATAAGTATCCTGTTAGTTCTACTTAACTCACAGATAAGGCCCTTATCAGGTGCTACCGAGCCGGGCCAGAGTGGACCTGGGAGCTATGGCAATGAAGGGGTGCTCCGCGTTTTCCCAAAGCCCCAGCATCACTGGAACCTCGCCATCAGATAGTTTAGTGTCATATCCAGGACACCGAGAAAATAGAATTTGGCATAAAATAACAAACAATGGTTGATGTGCCATAAACCCAACCCAAACTAAACCAAAAAATTCAGTTAATACGCATAATAAGCAACGCATAAATATTATTAAACCTGGCTTGGTTTCTGATAATAAGATTAAGTTTATCAACTAATCTCTTTTTAGTCAATTTAGTGCTGAAAAATTACAAGATCTCTTGATTCACTTAGTTATATTTCAATAATTATATATATCTATATTTACTTTTCAGTGTTTTTTTAATGATTTTTTGAATCATATTTCCTACAAAATTACAAATAGCAACATTTTCTTATAAATATCCTAAAAATTCTTAAAATCGATTGTAAATATGTTATACGATTAGAATAAATTTTTTAACACTAATTACGTCACATAGATTTGAAAAAGAATGCTATTGACGGTTTTAGGATGTTTAAAATATTTTGATAAACATCCATCGCTGTTCAAACAACGTTTTTTACGATCTTGAAATCCTGATGAAGATTATAAAAACCAAAATGTTTAATGTTGACTTTCCTTCAAAATAGATTAATCAAACTTGGAATACTTTCTTTTTTTCTACATTCTTTATATATATATATATATATATATATATATATATATATATATATATATATATATATATATATATTTCTTTTTTTTTCATCATACAACGTGTGAAAGCACGTGCGATACCCCAGCCTCATCAGCCGCCAACCAGGGTGATAACATAGTTCCGGTAGCTCAATGCGGTACTGCCACTCCTGGCGCTACCGAGCAGCTTTTGCCATATATATATATATATATATATTTGTATTTGTGTGTGTGTCTGTGTGTGTGTGTGTGCATACGTATATATATATATATATATATATATATATATATATATATATATGCATGTTTGACACACGCACGCATAAATAGGAAAAGACACACATGCATATCGATGAATGTTTGTATGTATGTATGTCTGGACATGTTTTATTGAATGCCACAATCGAAAAATAATAGATGTATAAAACAGATATCGTCAAGAAAATATTTTAAATTAAAATTTGTCGTTTTATTTCAAGTGGGGTGCAAGGTCTTCTCAACACCACATCCCCCTCTCTCTCTCTCTCTCTCTCTCTACATATATATATATATATATATATATGTGTGTGTGTGTGTGTGTGTGTGTGTTTGTGCGTGTGTCTGTCTGTCTATGTCTCTGTATGTGTATAACTTTGTCTCAACCAAAAGATTAAGAAAACCTTTTAGTTCAGTTACCCTTTTTTAAACACAAACAAGATATACGAGATGTTACATCATTCTCTCTCTCTTTCTCTCTCTCTCTCTCTCTCTCTCTCTCTTTCTCTCTCTTTCTGTCCCTCCCTCTCCCACACACGTGCGTGCGTGTATGTGTAACTGAAATTTACAAACAAACAGTAAGTTAAAAGAGATCGTCAACCCGCTCTTCAATCAATGAAGCATATTTTAACGAAGAGTTACTGCTTATCTTCCACTCTCTCTCTCTCTCTCTCTCTCTCTCTCTCTCTGTATATATATATATATATATATATATATCATTGTTAACTGGTCTAAAATTTGACCGCAGGTGATATTTCTTGATATAAAATCCTAAACTAGTAACCAATTAAGTTTACTTTCTAATATATGTATCACCGATAATCAGAAAAACAAAAAAAAACTGATATAAATTTTCTTTGTAGCTTGCGTAAAGAAAAGTGGAGATTTATGCTTGAAGTATTGTTCACACGCTTATACAAAGTTTACGTGTCAAAATAGTAGAGAAAAACTCTCTAAGTGAATAACATCTTGATTCTCAAAATCTGACATTGCAAACATAAACCCGCACACACGCTTGCATTGATATTTCTTTACATATACACAGACACACATAGAATCATTTTCACACACACAAACACGCATATAATCATTTTTATACACACACACACACACACACACACACACACACACACACACACACACACACACACACACATATATATATATATATATATATATATATATATATATATATATATATATATAAATAAGTGTCTGTATATGTATATATATGTATCCCTGTGTAGATGCGTGTTTGTAAGTTTGTTTATTTGGGTTTATGGCATATCAACCCTAGTAGGTTATTTAATGCCAAATCCATTTTAATACAAATAAAAGTTCTATTTCAAACAAATCAGTTTAGCATAAGTAAACAATTTAATCGTCCAAGATATTTTTATTTCAAGCTATTCAGTTTAATCAAATAGTTCTGATTTAAACAATTCAGTTTAGTATTAGAATAGTTTTTGTGACACACAGTTAAATATCAGAACAGTTCTATTTTAAACTATTCAGTTTAGCCTTAGTACAGTTTCCGTGTCAAAAACCGTTCTTTTCCAGACAATTCAGTTTAGCGTAAAATACAGGCCCATTTCAAACAATTCAGTTAAGCATAAGTACGCAGTTTAAATGTCAAAACAGTTCTCTTTCAAGCAATTCAGTTTAGCATAAGTACGAAGTTTAACTGTTAAAACAATTCTATTCTAAAAAGTTCAGTTTAACATAAGTACACAGTTTAAATGCAAAAAACAGCCTCCTCTCAACCAACACAGTTTTGTTCTACTTTACCAATAAAAAGGACCCAATTAGATGCTACCATTCCAGGCCAGTGTGTATCAGGAAGCGATGGCAATGAAAAGGTTCTCTGCATTCCCCTAAGATCCAGCGTTACTGGAGCTTCACCACAGATTGTTTAGTGTTATATCCAGGACACCCGTTGGAGGGGTCTTACCCCTCTGCAGAGAAGCAATCGGCGATTTCCACAGATACATACGACTGGCTAATCATGTGTGTGTGTGTGTGTGTGTGTGTGTGTGTGTTTTGAGAATTCCTAATATTCTCCTTATTTACCAACCCCTCTGCTCGGGCAGGATATGACACAAGGTCAATTTTTTAAGTGGAGTTTAACAGGTTTGAATTCAGAGTTTTCCTTCTCATAGACTAGTTGCCTCACCAAGGGTGAAAATCAGTCTGTCCTACTATTTACCCATAGCTGGAGGGAGAATAATTGGATTAATGACTTTCCCAAGGGTATTAGTACTATTTAAAATGCAATCGGTCTCATCCAGGATTTGAACTCATGTCATGTGGACCAGGAAGCGATGGCAATGAAATTCATTACATTCTGAATTTTTTTACTTTGAAAAGTCGATAATGATGGGAATGTTTTGTTGTACAGTGTTAGCTCTTCAACCAGGCTATTAATTGGGGTACTGTAAAATTCTATGGAGGGGCTCTGCTAACAGCTTATCCCGATTGTGGGCAGTTTGGAGAGTCAAAGCTGGCAATTTAATTGGATTAAATGGAAAGTTTTGTTTTAACGAGATGGGCCAACATTTTAATATATGCTTTTTTCATCTCAACGTGTGCTGTGCTAAAATTCCGCCACTGGCTGCTTAACATAGTGTATTTAGTATCCTTAGTGATCTGGGAGAGAATATATATATATTGTTTGTATTTACCAAACTCCTTCGTCCCGAGCTGGATACAAAACAGGGTGAACATTTTCCTTCTTCAAGGCCGAGAGCTAAACAATCAAATCTACCCTACTCTTAAATCCTAGTTACCGAGGGAAAAATGAATCTATGCTTTGCGTAAGTGCATTAGCGCGTTAATCACCAGCAATCTTGTTTGGATATAAAACATATACAAACAGTAAGAAGGCGTTGCAAAGAAAAGAGACGGAGACGATATATTGTTATATTCTTCTTCTTCTTCTTCTTCTTCTTCTTCTTCTTCTTCTTCTTCTTCTTCTTCTTCTTCTTCTTCTTCTTCTTCTTCTTCTTCTTCCCGCTCTTTTAAAAACTACTTCAGATAATGCGAAAACATCTGATGGTCATTGTGTCAAATTTGCGTGAAAACTTAGAGTTATGAACACTATCATAGTTAACATTTCAACGTTCTAGATTTTCAAATTGGTTCTGCTTATAAATGTCATCTTGTCATTCTCGCACACTTAGAGCAACCTCATACCTAAAACATTTACACTAATAAACACAATATTTGCAATATGAAAAATAGATAAAACAATCATTGTTCCATCAACAGTTCTCAATATGTGAAATAGAGCCGCCGTAAAATTGAAAGCAGACCGATAATTAAAATCAATTTTTAATAGCATTAAGAATAAACTAAAACAATACAATTAAAACCACGGACATCACAAGCTCTCTAGCATAACTATTAGTCTTACGGCATGAAAATCAGACACGTGATTTGATGATCAATCATTATCTATTTTTAGTTTTTGACAATCGATTTTTATTATCGATCTGCATTTAACTTTCCGTGAAACTCATAATACATTCATGTGACGACCAAAAATATACTAATGAACCAAATTCCAGC
>OY757921.1:61019091-61201591 GCA_963585895.1 Sepioteuthis lessoniana
AAAAAACCAAAAGCTGTTAGAGACAGCCCATCATAGTTATGCATACTGCAAGTAAAAAATTAAAAAGAAGTGTTATATGCTTCTTGTCAACTGGATTTATCTTTCATGAAAAAAATAAGGTCAAAGACTGTTCTGCAATTTTTTTTAGTTATTTAGAAGAATAAGTAGAATGTACATTTTTTTATATAATATTTGCCGTGTCATCACTGCAGTCCACTCCAGTTGAGGTGTCCCAGAATTTGAAAAATATATATTGTTCAACCCATGCCTCACGGTCAGGATGTGTCAGCTGGGTAAAAATGGTTTGAATTTAGAGTTTCTTTTTTCGCAAAATCATCAGCCCAACTAATTACCCATCACAGAAAGAGAACGGTTAATCAAGGGTATTAGATTAAAGTGAAATGTAATAAATTTCATCAGAGACTCAGGGTTAGAGTTAGGTGTCAGCTCTACAAACAATTTTCAAAATTTCGTCTTTTCCTTTTAATGTTGACTATGATGAAGTATCATTACAACTTCAGATTGAAGTCCAAGTTTCTTACTTGACGCATCTACAGTTTGTATAAGAACCTTGTAGTTCGATTTGGACGGTTCTCCAACCTCATCGCCCACCCCCAGTTACTGTGAATAGTGGTTCTCAAGACACCACGTCCGCAACTGTTTAGTGTGTTTCCTCTATCAACGTCTTAATTTAACTCTGATATAATATCTTTTTGTGATTGCAAAGAACATCTCATGGCTCTTGATAAATTATCATAACTACTTTAAAGATTTATCTCTTTTGTTGATCCTTTTAAGATCTCGGCTCCGGGTGTTCATTATATAAGATATTTGGTCATTCAGCTGAAAATGTTGGTAACCTTTGATAACAGATTTTATTTTGGAAGGGGGAAATCTGAAAGTCGCGAACCACTTATAACTGATGTTATGACATTCTGTCTTGGTTTTGAGATTCCTATTAGGATCTTTGAAATGTATTTTAAATATTGACATCTCTGTTTATTTTCTTGCCTTATATGAACCCCGGCACATTTTTATGCCATATTCCTTTGCTCCCCCCAAAAAAAAACAACAATGTAAGCTAACTTATTACGCAAGATAGACTTTGGGGTAACTATTCCTAGCCAAGGTCAACCCTTATAAGATACCAGTTGTTATTTTTCACATTGCACAGGTTTTTCAGTTACCGGGCGAAGGCCCATTTATTCAACGTTTTTCCACAAGCAATTTATTTTCATTTTGGCTTATTTCTTTTATATTCAGGTTTTTGACTTGTAAATGAAGAAAATTATATTACGATACATTTTAAAGGAAACGTTGAAAGTCTTTGAAACATCAAGTTTCCTGTGATAACAGTGTTTAATGGTCATATTGATGCTTTTCTTAAGGAAATGAATTGGAATTATGTAATCTATAATATCAAGGATACATTTGATTCAAAGGTGACATTAATTGCATACGAAAACCTTCTAAGAAATTATTCAGTGGCGAATTGGACTGGAGAAGCATTCAGTATCTAAATTAGAACACTTTTAGCGGATTGCTGGGTCAATATTCTGGGTTCACGTCGTAAAATATCACAATACAAAGGCAATGAAAATTATAGAAATAATATGATAAATGAAATTGACCTTCTGCGTATTACCAAATTGTCATCTTGTTCATTTTAGGTGTATGATGTCTTCGCAATGATGAGTCTATTTTGTAAGGTAACTCACACACACACACACACACACACACACACACACACACACACACACACACACACACACACACACACACACACAAACACACACACACACACATGTATATATATATATATATATATATATATATATATATATATATATATATATAAATCAGGTGATTAAAAGTATAAAAACTTTTATAAGACTACTTTTATGCTATTAATGTATTAATAAAGTAAACTGTTTTAAAATGTAATCATAATTGTATTTCCATATATATTTAAGATACATACATACATATATATATATATATATATATATATATATATATATATATATATATATATATATATATATATATATGAAGGTCATTCAAAAAGTTCCAAGCAGCACCTTGAAGGAAGACCATAGCTGGACACTTTTGTTGTCGCAATATTACCACTTCATCTAAAACTGGAGAAATCCTAAACTGCTTTTTTACTGTTATAGAAAGTGGGTGTGATTTATAACAAAAATATTAAACTATGCTCTTCTTTTATTGGGATGAGGGGTGAAACGTTTTGATTGAATATATATATATATATATATATATATATATACATATATATATTTATGCATATACCTATATATATATATGTGTGGGGGGGTATGTGTGCGTGTGTATATCTGCGTGTGTGTATGAATGTGTGTGTGCCTCGTTGTGCGCGTGTGTGTGCGCGCGCGTTTGCATATGAAAAACAGACACTGAGACACAGAGTAATGTAGCAAATCCGTATATTTAACATATGATAACCAACATTCTTTTCTTATTCATCTTGTCCAGTCGGTTGGGACTAGAGTGCCCTGGCAGCACAACTCTAACAAGTGTCCTGGACACTAAACCTTCATATGGTGAGGTTCCAGTAATGCTGGAGCATTGGTGAATACAGAGTACCCCGTAATTGCCATTGCTCTAAGGTCCATTCTGACTCGGAATGGTAGCACCCGATAGGGTCTTATCTATGGTTTAAATAGAAATCTTTGGCATTTAAACTGAGTGCAAACAAATGACTAATGCAAAATGTAAGTGTTAGTAATAGAGCTGTTTGATCGTTTAACCGTGTGTAAACATATGTTACTTGAAAATGGTAGTTTTGAATAGCTTTACTGGTAATGACTTCAGTGTCTGCAAACAAATGATTAATATTGAAGAAAATTATCACTGTTTGAGAGCAATAATCGAAACGATTTAATTGTGTAAAAACAATAGCAATAATAGTGTGAAAGAAATTAGTTCAAACATTTTTAAAAATAAATTACCGATTTACTAATCTCTTACATTTCATTGATTTATACAAATAATTGAAAACATACAGCTGATGTTAAATTGCTACTGTTACATAGAAATACTTGAAAATATTTTAGTGAATGCAAGTAAAAGCAAGTAAAGTTGGCGACCGTAGCCAAGGGCGATCAGAAGGCTCCCTTTTCAATAACTACTACACCGAAGCGTAGGGGAGGGCGCTACTACTTTACCTGGATTGCTCCCCTTTACCTTCGATAGGTACCTTCTATTGCTATGGGGGTGTCCTCGTGGTGTAATGGTTAAAGCGATGAACTGCGGAATCGTAGTACGCGAGTTCGTACTCCAGTCGCGCTATTATGTTCACTTTCGGGCAAATACCCTTGGGAAAGGTATGAACCCCCTTATTCTCCCTCCAGCTATGGGTAAATAGTAGGACGGACTAGGTTCTTCAGCCTTGTTGAGGCAACTAGTCTAGGAGAAGGAAAACTCTGAATTCAAACCTGTTAAACTCCGCTTAAAAATTGACCTTGTGTCATATCCTGCCCGAGCGGAGGGGTTGGTAAATAGTACCTTCTATTGCTGAGTTTTAAGCAAGGAAGTATCAAATGCCATTTTTAAAGTCTTTTGTATGACGCAACCTGGGATTGAACCCTGGTCTCCCGGACCATTGGCGAACAAATGATTAATAATACAAAGAATTATTCCTAGTTAACAGAAATACTTGAAACATTTTAACTGTGTACAAATGAGTCCAGGCTTATTTAAAATATGATCAATAAAATGTTTAAAAAACGTATATATTTAATATATACGAATAAAGAGTATTTATCATTAATAACCTTCTATGGTTGATTTGCCATAAAACCAATTCAACCAAAATTATCAACCAAACCTTTTCCTAAATTTTTAAAATTTCCCCGGGTGGTCTTCTTCATATTATCAGTTCTACTTTTCCTTTAATTCCTAGGAATGGTGTATATCCTTTTAAAAATCTGCAAAATATTCCTAGAATGCGTTGATAGGGATGATCATCAAGTTGAGACTGTTTATAATATAAAGTTACACCCATAACAATGTAAAAATGTTTATCTCTCTCTCACTTTCTCTCTCTCTCTATATATATATATACATATACATATGTGTGTGTGTGTGTGTGTTTCCATATTATATTATCATATAATATTTGAATTATATGTATATTTATACTCACCTACATATATATGAATATATATAATTGGAATTTTATTGATCTATTGGTATACACCAACGCAATTTAAAGATAGTGAGACTGTCATTACAAAACTGACAAGGGTTTTTATTTAATAAACAGTCTTTTTTGTTAGCGATGTTCAAAGGTGAAAAGTTCCGTTGTTTGAATTCTGCACACAATTACAAAAGTTTCAACTAATATCTGCACAAAGAGGTAAATCAAATAGATTAAATATTTGTTTATGCAAAGAAAACATCTAATTTTATATGGAAAGAATGACAGCTACTGTCTATTAACAACCACTGATATCGATATAACACCCATGTAGACAGTTAAATCGCTCATGAGGAATTCATTTTGATGCACAGAGTGCTGCCAAAGGAAGATTTAAGTGACTCCGATAAAGGCCAAATTTTATGAACAGAAGATGAGGGCTGACATTTTTTCAAATGAAATTTATTTACTGATTTAATATAGAGTTCAGATGTATGGCAAAAAAAGAAGTACATAGGAAAATTTCCAAATTCCACCCCTATGTCCTGATTGTGTATTCTAACTGCGTGTATTAGAGTTTCCAGTTCTTTTTCATTTTTTGCAAATAATTTGATGTCATCCATGTACATTGATTTTTTCCTGCGATCTACTAAGCTTGTATCCAGCTGTGCATTTTCTGAGTATGTGGTTAAGTGGCATCATGGCAATTATGAATAGTAAGGGTGATAGTGCATATCCTTGGAAAATACCTCTTCGGATCTTTGCTTCAGCTAATCTTCTTTCTCCTATTATTATCATTACTACTCAGAGTTTTTCACATCAGCGTAATCTGATGGCTTTTCACAGGAGATTGAGTGATGCAAGTCTCCTCAAGTCTCCAGGACTCTTCTCAGTATTCTGGCCGTTTTCAATAAAGCTGTTATTTGGATGGTCTCCACTCGGCTGCCAACTTCTGAGTCTTCCAGGCCCTTTAGTTAATCCTTTAGTTACCGTGCCAAAAGCACCAATCACAATTGGTATAATTGTCACCTTCATATTCCATAGTTTTTTTCAATTCTCAAGCAAGGTTGAGGTACTTATCTCTCTTTTCACATTCTTTCAGTTTTATTCTGTGGTCAGCCGGGACAGTAAGTCGACAATTTTGCAGGTTTTCTTTTTTTGTTGTTGATTATTATAAAGTCTGGTCGTCTGGCCGAGATTGGGTGATCCGTTTGTATATCAAAGTCCCATAGGAGTTTTTGTGCGTCATTTTCTAGAACAGGTGCTGGGTTGTGCATATACCATTTGTTGGCATGGTCAAATCTAAATTTCTTGTACATTTCCCTATGGATCACCTTACCAACCCAGTCGTGTCTCGCCTTGTACTCCTTCGGTGTCAATTTGCTGCATTCACTTATTATGTGATTGATGGTTTCTTTTCTGTCAACGCATTGTCTACATTTGATATTTTGTTGCGTCTTATCTATTCTCGCCTTGATATGATTGGTTCTTATGGTTTTGTTTTGTTCTGCCATTAGGAGAGATTCTGTTTCTCTCTTAGTTTCCTTTTCTTAGCCATGTCCAGGTTTTGTCGTGTGAGATGTTGTTTATTCTCGTTTAAAACGCCCATGGAGTTGTTTTTCTTCCCATTTTTGTTTCCTAGTTGTTGTCATTCTGTTCTCTATCGTTTTGTCAGTATTGTTTTCGATGGCTGTAATCAGTCCTCTTTCGTGTTTTTCTATTATTTTTTTTTCTAGTTAGCTCGTAGGTTAGTTAGTTAATCATGGAATTATCTACATCAGATTTTATCTCTATGTACAAAAAAAATGTAGGTTTCAAATATTCCTATCTAATACTGTAACCAAATATTTTGTATTAAACAAAGAATCTTGATATTGTATAACTGTGTTAAAACATGTTCATAGACAAATACAGTGTGCAATATAAAATATCCTTGCTTTCGAAAATATAAGCATTATCGCTATAGAATATATATAATATACAGTCCATAAAAATGAAGTAGACATTATTATTGTGATAATAGTAAAACACTGAGATAAATGAATAAAACTTCACCAAGTCAAATATCAGAACAAAATAGAGCTAATTTTTAAGACACACGACCCACGGAAAATTGCCCTCAAATCAAATCATGCACTCATTTACTTGTCATTGGAAAAGGTATTTTCACACCCTAAGTATTTAGGAATTTTTGGTTTTCATTTTTACTTGTACACCTTCTTAATTCATTTTGCTATCAAACAATTACTAAGTAATTTTACCGCTCTTCGTTTACAACCATTACATCAGAAATGTAACCATAGGAAATCTTTCATTGGTATGTTTAAAACTGAATCGTTACTGAGTATCTATTTGTATCAATACTTATTGTAAATATTACTACGTATCGAAATACGTACGAAAGTTGTATTTCGCTCCTAATTGTAATTAAATCTACTTCGGCTACATAAATAGATGTAAGCTTTTCATTTCTTTTTTCCACGGGTATTTTTTACGGTCAATCACGAAGGCAAAAATAAAAGATGAGATGAAACACATTATTGAAGAAAACAAAAAAAAACATCAATAAATGAATACAATACGGCAAATATAGATTTTCACTACAAACATCTAATTCATAATAATCATATTAAAATGACGTTCCGTTCTTTATATATATATATATATATATATATATATATATATGTGTGTGTGTGTGTGTGTGTGTGTGTGTGTGTGTATGCGTGAGTTTGTGAGAATGTTAGACTAAGGGCGTACACGCTTATATATATATATATATATATATATATATATATATACGTGTGTGTGTGTGTGTGTGTTTGTGTGTGCATGTTTCTGTGTGCGTGTGTGAACATATGTATGCATATATATACGTCTATAATGAGTCTGTGAGCAAGTATTTCTATATATTCCATATATGGATGCAAAAATCTATCTTATATATATGTATAAACCGGGATATTGGCCCAGCGGTTAGAGTGTTCGTCAATGGCCCGGGAGACCTGGGTTCAATCCCAGGTCGAGTCATACCAAAGACTTTAAAAATGGAACTTGATACCACCTTGCTTAACACTCAGCATTATAAGGTACGGTTCAAGGGTAAAGTGGAGCAATCCAGGGAATGGAGTAGCGCCCTCCCCTACACCTTGGTGTAGTAGCTATCGAAAAGGGAGCCTTCGGGTCACCCTCGACTATGGTCGCTAACTTTACTTACTTTATATATATGTATACAAGGCTGATTAAATAAATTTTCAAACCTTTTTCGTATGGGCACTATTATAGATAGTGCTCACATGAAACTCTAATCAGCTACGAAGTAATCTCCTTCGGCTGTAATGCACTTGTTGTGCTGTTTAAACAACTTCTGGAAGGCCCCATGGAAGTCCTCTTGTGTGAGCATGTCAGTGACCATCGTCACAGTCTCTTTCATCTCCTCAATTGTCTCAAAACGACAGCCTCTAATTTTTTCCTTGAGCTTAGGGAATAAGAAAAGTCACAGGGAGAAATGTCTGGACAATAAAGACGGTGAGGAACTGTATTGATGCCCATCTTGGTCAAATAGTCTGTGGCAAGGATGGATTTGTGGACTGGTGCATTGTCCTGGTGGAAATGCCACTGACCCAATTTCAAGAGTGCTGCTCTCTTCCGACGGAATCTTTCCCCTGAAGTCCCTTAAAACCTCAACATAGTATTCCTTGTTGACTGTCTGTCCAGTGGGAACCCAGTTCCTGCCAGTGCTGTCAAGAATAGGGATCATCAAACGTTTGTGGGTGGATTTGCTCTGTCTCGCCATCTTGGGTCTGGGAGAGCCAGCATGCTTCCACTGGGAACTCTGTCTCTTGGTCTCTGGGCCATAGCAGTAGATCCAGCTTTCATCGCAGGTCACCAGATCATCAAGAACTGCGGGATCAGAATTGATCAGCTCGGCCATATCCCTGCTGTCATGACAACGTCTTTCTTTCTGATCTTCTCAGAGCACCCTTGGGAAAACTTCGCGCAAATCTTCCGCATCTTCAATTCCTCGCGAATAATTGTGAGTACAGTTCCCACTCTGACATCAAACTGTGCATTTATTGTCTCTATAGACACACGAAGGTCCTTATAGATGAAATTCTATATTTGGCCAATCTACTCTGGTGTTCTGACTTCCTTACTCCTCGCACACCTCTCATTATCCCTCATAGACTACCTGCCTTCATTGAATCCCTTATGCCACTCTAAAACCGATGCTCGATTCATGCAAGGTGGTCCAAACGCAGTCCGAAGCATTCCATACGTTTCTGTGGCATTTTTCCGAGTTTAAAACAGAATTTTATTGAATATCCTTCTTTTAAAGTGTCCTCAAGTCGAGATTGCATTTTTGAAAATCATCAACTATGACAATCAGGCTTTAGTAGGATATATTCCAATTCCTGCTGTAGCTGTTCATTTGAACCTGAAATCATAAAAATAGGTCAGTCATCTCATAAGATATATTGCAATAACATACTGATTTTTCGAGAGTCCATGCCAATTTTAAATGCCTGTACAAAAAAGTCTGGAAACCTTTTGAAGGCCCTTCATATATATATATATATATATATATATGCACGTGTGTGTGCGTGAGGGTGTGAGCGTGGGGGTGTATATGCATATATATATGCATATACATATATGTATATCCATAAAGGTACTTGCATACAAACGCATTCGCACTCTCTCCCCATCACACACACACACACATATATATATATATATATTAGTAATATCCAATTGTTGTCCGATGTCAGTGGGTGTGGAATATTCATATATAGAACATAGGAGGGATTTCATATAAATCTATGGGAGGGCTCGATGTAGGGCAATTATTACATATGCCTTTCAGTATGTAAATACGAAAACTTACTTACTGAGCGTATATAATGTAACTGGAAGAAAACTCAACAATGATTAACGTGGCATTATAAATTTATTTCGACGAAGAATATTATTTCGCTTCTTTAGATGACATACACGCTTCTTCTGGGAATGAGATCAGCAAAGATGGTTTACAGTAAAGCACTTTCACCCCCCACCTACATAAATGTTAACGCTAACGACCCCAGATCGATATTGAAACAGATACCAAATGCCGTGAACCAGAGGATAAATCCGCTAATTCATGCAAAAATATATTTGAAGAAAAAAACAACAACTTATAATGAAGCCCTAAAAATAGTGTAGACTGGAGTGCGTAAACTTTGTGAACACTGACACTACGGGACAAAACTTCACTACGAGCAGAAATAGCGGTAATAGAAACCGCAGACTCATCGAGGTAGGTAGTACCAATAGTTATCAGTCTAATAGAAGAGGCAATTACAGAAGTAAAAAGGTAATTTGGTTTAAGCCATCATTCTGTAAACTTGCTAAGATTAACGTGGAAAATCCTTCCTAAATCCTCTGGATAGCCACTTTAATAAGACAATCCAAAAAGTAAAATTTTGATTGAAACACCGTTAAAATCAGTTACTCCAGATTTGTGTAAACCTTAAATATGAATGAAAATATGTATAAAATTTTAAAATAAAAGACTAGTCGATGAATAAAACAGGAATAATAAGAGGACAGATATAGTACCTTGTAAATGTAGAAAAAAAAGATGTATGCCACTTGGACGGACAATGTAACTCCGAGAACGTAGTATACCAAGCGTGTATTTCCCCAATGGAACATACTACAGACGATAACAGAGTATACATAGGCACCTCAACTGAATAATCACAGACATTCTTTCTCCAAACCGTGACTTAGAACCCAAATGGCCGATTCAAAATACTTTTGGAGCTGAAAGGAACTGGAACTAACCCCTCAGATAAAATGGAAAATAATTAGACAATCTTCGACGGCAAATAGCTTCAATAGCAGTTGAAACGTACGTATTGATGAGAAAATTAGTATAATTAATTTTAAGGACCCTAGACTACTATTTTACAGCGAGCTAATATATATGTAGCGAGCTGATATCTAAAAATACACATGAAAGTAAGTTTAAATTAACTTGATTTAAAGCTATCGAGGGTGGCTAAACTGATTAGAAGACCGTGATATGGATATTGAATGAAATCATTTAACTTAGCATTATTAAAGGATACAGGCCAAAAAACGAATTTATTTCAGTAATAATGGAATAGTATAGACGGGGGTTTATGTAGTGAATTTACTCGGTTAATGGAGGCTTTTATAGCGCTGGAGTAAAGATTTGTTACTTTTGTCACGTGGTCTCCCACTAAGAGAGGAGAAATAAGGAATTTCCCCTACCCTTCGGGTTTGAATTAGCCAAAGATAGACCGTTAAAAGACAAATAAAGAATGTAGGTCAACTTCGGCCGTTCGTTGAAGGAAGAAAAAAATGTGGGTCAGGCTATCTGTACTCCATGACCTCACTCGGGTCGCCTGACAGGGGAAGGAAGAAGATAGAAGCCAAATGATTGGCTAGAATCCCAAAGCGGAAATAGCCCCCTTCTTCCGTCGGCGGTAATAGGAAATAAGAAAAATCAGTTTGGGGACAGAGGTCGTGGTGAATGGATCTCATGCCAAACTCCGGATGAAGCATCAAAACCGCGATTTGCAGAACAGTAGTTGAAATGATAATATATATTGAAACTACCGCCGAAATCACGGGGGGAGGACGAGAAGTATCTTGGACAAGAGAACCCATACCCTCAAGCCAGAGCGATATGCATAATTAAATTCCGTCAACCCGAAAAAAAAAAGAAACTATTCTCCAAAGGAAAGTCGTCGTAATGATAAGTAAACTTTAAGACTGTTTCTCCCTATATCCAATTATATACTCTCCCTCACTCTCTCAATTTAAAGAAAGACCAAAGGAAAGGAAAAAAGGAAGAAAGACATTTATAATCATGTATTGTCCGCTAATAAGATAGCCGACACGTTGAATATATGCGTCCCATGTGTTGAAGTTTGTTCATTTGTGTCGACTGCTATCAAAAGTTGCTATTTCATGTTTCTTTTTCAGCTTCTTCCGCCTTATGTTATTTTCGCTTAAATTGTCCTATATTGATTCCTTTAAAAATATTATACGGGAAACCGGAGTTGTCGACTACTATAATTAATATTATTACATCTAAATGTAGAGGTCCATATCTTCCATTGTTCTAGGGGAGGAAGAACTAGTGGCCTTGGTGGGTGTGTGTGTAGTGTGAAATTTGGAAACCCCTTGCTAACGGCAATCAGTCTAGCCATAAATTAACCCCCACATAATATGCCAGTTCCTATATTCCCGAGAAAGGACTCTGAACAAAGACTTATTCTACGTGGGATCAAGTGCCAGACCGCCCCGTCTTCACACGAGCGAAAAATAAACTCCCTGTTTGGTGATGACAATATTTAAATGCACCAGTTCCCATACGCTTTTAAATGGTTGATCATCCGGGGATCTTTTTATTTTAATTTGCCGTCACACATTCTTTCGGCTGTTTTTATCTTCCATTAGGAATGGGTGGAACCTCCATCACCACTCAATGAGGTATGAATAAAATAAACGAAGTAGCCCCATATTCATAAAGAGCATTTAAAAGGGATAAAGTTCAGTGGAGCTAGTAGTCCAAATAACCTCAGAACCTACCACACAGGAATTAAAAAAAAAAGAATAGATAATAATATGGTTTACAGGCTTAAATTTTACTAACATGCCACAAGCTATGACGAACCCACACCTATGGACCATAGAGTGAACCGACGAATATTGCGTCCATTTTTCTCGGTCCTAAATGTCTACATTGATTTACTCCCTTTATTTATTCGCTGGGGAAATTGCTTTATATATATATATATATTGTGTAAACCATATTTGCTGAATTCAAACCTAGAAGAACATGTCATCTGATGAGGCAGAGAAAATATTCTTCCTCGAACTACATCTACGATGAAATTCTAAACGTAGTTGAGTTTAACTTTTAGCTATATTTTATATATATATATATATATATATTGACAACAATTCCAAAGATTCGTAAATAACTATATCGCTGATAGTTTTCATAGAGATAAATATTTTGTTGGGTCAGGTACAGTTTGGTATGAGACAATTGGCTTGAATGTATATATATATTATTACTTCATATATATATATATATATATATATGACTGACATTATTGTTTTATATGCGTGTATATATGCATATATGTGTATATACATTAGTGGGAATATATATATATATATATATATATATATATGTATATATATATTTAAGTGTTTTTTTATGTTTTTGTCGATTTATGTGAATACCTTTATATATATATATATATATATATATGAGTTAATACATACACACAAACACACACGTACACACACACACACACACACATATATATATATGTATTAACTTATATATATATATATGCAGGTATTCACATAAATCGACAAAAACATTAAAAAAACACTTAAAACAATATATATATATATATATATATATATATATATATATAGTAGCAGCCATAAGTTAATAAACGGTAAAACAAAATAGATAATTTTTACATAAAAAAAAAATTTGCTTGTACCTTTACGAAATTTTTACAAAATATACTTGTATCATATATGTATTTATTACATATAAAGTTTTCTATTTTTTCCAGTAAATTAATAGTGAACTAAAAAAACAGAATTATACATTTTAACATGGTCAAAATTTAAGGAACGCTGTTGAATTCTAGTTATAAGGGTAATTTCTAAACAACTTGATTGCTAATTTATATTCAAAGTAAACCATCATAACTCGTTGGAACTATTTTTAAGCAAGATGGCGATGAAAGCACGTAATTGTTTAACTCCGGAAGACTATTATTAAAAAATATCTCTAAAAGACCGTTTCAATACAGCAATGTCTATTTTTCGAGCATTTTGTGAGCAAACAGGAAAGCCAATCTCTAGAAAAACTATTTTTCGTTGGTTAGATAAGGAAAACTTAGTGGCTCGGAAACATTTGATTTCCAAGAAAAATCAAAAGGTTCGTCTTGACTTCACCACAGAGCATATCGCGTGGACTGAGGAACAATGGAAAGTGATTCACTTTAGTAATGAATCTAAATTCAACTTGTTTGGATCTGATGTTAAGAAGTTTGTAAGACGTAACAATAGGGAACGCTTATCTCCTCAATGCGTTGAGAAAGCTGTGAAATTTGGAGGGGGGCATAATGCTGTGGTGGATGATTTCTCCTGCGGGAATAGGACCCATTATTTGTTTTCACGGTAATAATAATGCCAGTGTTTATAAAGAACTACTTCGCTTGCATGCTTTTCCTCATTTACACAAAGGGGCAGTTGAAAGTCCAATATTTAAGCAAGACAACGGGTCTTGTCACAAAGTTCAAACTATGTTAATTTTTCTTGAAGAGGAAGGAAAAGCTGTTATAAAGTGGCATTACAAAGCCCAGATTTGAATCCTATAGAGAATGTTTGGAAAATCATGGGAGAAAAAGCTCAGAACAGACATGCTCAAAAAGTTGATTATTTAATTCTGATAGAAGAATGAAAAATATCACTACCATCTTTTGTAAGAAGTTAATTGGCACATGTGGTCGGAGATGCAATGAGGTAATCCAAATCAAAGGAAATAAATAATGATTTTTTCTTTAGTTTATATATTGATCTAACAAGGATTATGATGCGCTCCTTAACATTTGAGCAGGGCAAAATGTATATTTTTTTTGTTTTTCAGTTGACTATCAATTCACTGTAAACAAATAACTGCATATATGTTTCGAGTATATTTTGTGAAAATTTCATAAACGTACATTTTGCCCTGGTCAAAAGTTAAGGAGCACATCATAAATCCTTCTTATATATAAATATATATATACAAACACACTCACCCCCAACATATATATATATATATATATATATATATATATATATATATATATATATATATATATATATATATATATATATATGCTTAAAGTATTCGTATAAAACACAACACATGGTACTGCAAGCTCTCTGATGATCATGTTTACACATTACATAAGAAAGCAATCGATATGTGGGTCTATATAACGGAGTTGAAGTTTTACACACACACACACACACGCACAGGAACACACACACACACACACACACACACACACACACACATATATATATATATATATATATATATATATATATATATATATATTGTCAACCCAATTAACTCATCCAAACTGTGGTTGACCTAACAAAAGCCTAAAAAAAACCATCAGCAATATAGTATATTTGCTTATCTTAAGTTTGTTATTTCTTGTTTTTGAATATATATATATATATATATATATATATGCGAGTGTGTATTGGGGTAGATATTGAAAAACCATGTGTTAGCAAATACTTTACATATACACATACATACGTATATGAATATATATGTATGCATATATATATTCATATACATACGCAACGTTCACACACACACGAGAAAAACACGCAATATATATATATATATATATATATATATATTCAAATATCTCAAAACCAATACAACACCTTTATATAAAATGTATACAAATATATGCACCCACAGACTCATATATATATATATATATATATATATATGCGTGTGTGTGTGTGTGGACACACGCACATATACATACAAAACTCAGTCACACATATACGTATATAAGGACACATGCATGCACATACACTTATATGCAAGCTCTATATAAGTGCATTTATACGAAAAAAAAAAACCTGCATATGCAGACATACACTTACACCCTCCATATATATATATATATATATATATTTAGAGAGAGAGAGAGAGAGAGAGAGAGAGAGAGAGAGAATCAATTTATCTCATCACAGAGAGAAATGGGAAGATTGAAATATATTTCCATAGTGCTCCTCTATGCTAACATTTTGTAGTTCTTTTTTTTTATTTTCATTTTTTTAAAGAAATCCCGATATTCGATACGTGGATGTTTGTGGAGCAAATGTGAAGAATTCTTTTCGAGTGGTAAACCAAAGGAGCCTGTGCATCGTTCTCCATATTGCAAGTATAAATACAGATAATCTAAAGGTCAGAAAACCCGAATAACAATGACGGATCGAAAGAGGGGAAGGAACTTGTCAAACCAAGCAGAATTGTGTTAGACTTCAAGGGTTTTAGAAGAACGAGTGACGGAAAGATCCTTATCCTGTGAACCTTTCCTTTATTCTGGCTTTTTTTTATGTGATGCGAGCCTAAAATATCTTCGACATTATATTTTCCATTTCAAGCAAGTGACAATTATTTCGCCTTTGCAAAAGAAAGGTCAATAGTTTTGAAGGAGCATTACATCTGGAACTGTATTAGAAAGAAAAGAAAATGCGAAAAATGAGGAAAAAATTGAAAAGGAAAAAGAAAAAGAAAGAAAAGTCAAGGAAAAGATAAAGCCAGGAATGGAAAATAAAAAGAAAGAAAAGGAATGAAAACGAAAGGAGTTAAAAGAAGAGAGTGAAAAGTAAAGAGGAAAGAAAAAGAAATAGAAAAGATAAGAAAAGAACGAGAAAACAAAGAAAAGAAAGAAAAGAAAAGGAATTGATAGGAAAGAAAAGAAAAGTAGTTGAAGAGAAAAGACAAAAGAAAGAAAAAGAAATAAAACAAAGGAAACGATTGGCAAGAAAAGAAAATAAGGAAATGAAAAGACAAAAGATAGAAAAGAATAGGAAAGGAAAGAAAAGAAAGGGAAATAAAAGAATACAAGTGAAAGAAAAAAAAAGGTATCGTAAAAAGAAGAAGAAAAGAAAGATTAATAGTGAAAGGAAGAAAAAGGAAATAAAAGGAAGGAAAAGGAAATATAAGAAAAAAGAAGATGAAAGGAAAAGAAAACGAAGGAAAGAAAGAGAAGGGTTGAATGGAAAGAAAATAAAAATTTTAAACAGATAAAGTAAGAAACGAAGAGAAGGGAAGGATGAAAAGAACTCAATACACGAGAAAAATATAAGAATTATTTTGAAAATGAATAAAAAGATTTTAAAAACGATAAAAGAGAGGAAGTGGAACACCGTATAAATTGTAAGAACAAAAAGTAAATACATCAAAAAGAGAAAGCATACTAATATGATCAAATAAAGAAAGAAAAAATTCCGAGAATCAAAGATTATGATAATTAAATAACTACTCTAGTAATAGAATATTGAAATATATGAGGAATTGTCTTCGTATTTTGTTCATGATGTTTCGTGGTTGAAGATAAGCAAAAACAAAATCATTTCTCGCCTTCAATATACTAATCCTTCCAAAGTCTATGAAATTAATTTATTTTGATCATCTTTAGTCTAAGTTTTTCAATCAGCAATAAATAAACAGATAACCGCCACACGATTTTTTATTAAAAACTGAATATTCTGGCTTTGTAAAACATACTTTTATCACACTAAATGAAATTATTTGAATCAATAGAAGAATTCTATCCCAAACCAGGTAGAACAGATTATGGAATAACCTAATATTGTGGAAAATTATAAAATTCATCAAAAACAAAAATAGAATGAATACAAAATTGGCACTTTTCGAACATCAAGAATAGATTTCACTCGATTAAAGCAGTGATTTTTTAAAAGTAAGTCCAATATTCCTGGTTAATAGTTAATAGAATTTCGCATGGCTTGTTTTTTTTTTTTTTCCTTCGCTTTTTTTTAAAATTCTGTCGTACATTCTAAATTGGATTTAGTTCCGGACTGTTTGCTGGCCATGTCGTTGATTTTATATGCCTTTCCTGAAGATAAGAAGGCTTTATCCTACTGATTAAATAAAGATATTTTTGTATTAGCCGTTTATAATTTACCTACTACTAAATGAATAAATCACTAAAGGGAAAATCCTAAGTGTTCTTATTTTATTATTTTTGCCTGAGGTATAAGTAATTTCCCTTGTTTATAATATTTACTTTTTAGTTAATGAAGTCGTGGGAATATGTGGAAACGAGTGACAGAGAAAAGCTGTCCGAGCAAAGATTTGCCAGTCTCTCACCTTCGAATGGTCCTTTCTTTATGATAGAACGTGTCTTTGATGTTCTTCCTCTCTCTCTCCGTCCTCATCAGCACTTCTTATGTTTGAACGTATCCAGCAAGAAAGTCGATTGACTTGGAAAAACCGAGTCTTTTTTATGAGGATTTTCAGAACCTTGAACCGCAGCTTCTCTCTGTGTATGAGTATATGATTGACATGGTCTGGCTGTTACTTAGCTGACTGAAGGAATTTTGAGAATTTTAACAACTCAGTTATCGCGCTAGAATCTCGAATATAGTGTAGAGGTTGCTATATCGAATTTTATTGTGTATAGCAATCCAACTCTGAACTTTGTGTGCTCTGCTCACTTTGATCTGATGATTTTCTTTTTAATTACCTATTCATTCATACACCGAGACTCCTTCGTTTTAACACTCGTTCTTAATATTAGACATGAATGGGAAAAAAGAGAAAACTATTAAGAAACAGGAATAAAAAAACTAAAACTAAAAAAAGAATATAAAAAATGACAGAAAGAGATTGAAAGATAAAAAGAATACAAGTTGTAGAATTAAGGAAGAAGAAAGATCAACAGGAACAAAAGGAAAGATAGAAAGGGCCAATGTAAAAAGAAAAAAAAAAAGAAAAAAAATTAGGATAAAGATTTTAAAATACGGGAAGGGTACAAAAAACGTTTTTATTCTCCTAAACTGTTTTTCTAACTAAAGCTAAATAACCCATTGCGCACTGATATTTACCCTAAGCTGTGTAACACAGCATTTGGATTCATGTCTTTTCCTACGTAAACCAGTTGCTGTGATGGTTGATTATTTTATTATCTGGTTTGGTTGGGCCATGAGTTTTTACGTTAGCTGTTAAGTGGCTAAAATCTTTGAGCTGAAATGAAAGTCAAATTGGAAAGTTCAAGCGAGTACACTAATAACTTACACGGGAAGACTAAAATGTAAACAAAATAGATTCATGTCTTCTCACAGGTTTGATTGGGGAAGTGAAAACTCGGTGAAAGTTTAGAGACACGTATGAGATGACGCAATAACTTAGCAAGATGACCTCACCGTAACGATATCTTGAATTTAGATATATAAAGAATAGCGAATTTTGAAAAAGTTGTCTGTATTTGGTCCAGTTCGAAGTTAGCGTTCAAAGAGTTTGGTTGGGCAGAGGGGTATCTCTTTGTGTTCATAGACCTTTAAAGATTTTCTCTTTCCCTCGTGATACTGTATGCCATCTGAACATCGAACAATTAATGGTTGGTAATTGTTCATGGGTGTTCTTGTCTTTGAGTCACCAACACCCAGGTAACTTTATTCAAACGGATCACCCCGACCGTCAGAAGACGTTTCAGATAGAATATGTTATTTCATATCAGTGGATTTTTCAAACACAGCATGGTCACTGAAAAGATTGATAAACAGACTATCTGGAAACACAATTGGCAACGTTACCAGGATAAGACCAATCATTATTAATACATTTGATACTGCAAGAGTTGTCGTGCACAATGGTATTACATTTGGCGCTAGTATCAGAGTTGGTGGTCGTGACCACATTATTACAGAGGTGCTGTGTCAAGATAACGTTGCATTTAGTACTGTGCCCAAATAATAGAGTTACGAATGATAACTGACCCTAGAACATAATATCACATTTTGTACGGAATCAAGCAATAGTGTCATAATTGGAGTCAGGCCAAACCGTAGTAATTTTTTTGGTATCCTGCCCAAGATAATTGCCAATACGCTTCAAAACATAATGTTACATTTGGTGCCGGACCAAACGATACTATTACATTTGGTGACTGAAAATCAACGGCACAGCTAGACGCTGGAATTTACTCTGAAAACCCACGACACGGCCATACACTGGATTTGACCCTGAAAACCCACGGCCAAGATATGGTACTACCTTTGGTGCCGTGCAAACATATTAAGCATATTGTCAGGTACCGGTAAACGGACCAAACTATAGCGTTATCTCAAGAACACGAGTGCAAAGTAAAATGCTAAGAGCCTCAACTAGCATTTGATCTCTGGTTGCCGATTTCATTTCCTATTATGAAAAATGTTACAATAACCGCATCCACTAAGAGTAGAAGTTAAGGCATTGGTTAAAAGTATTTCTAATTAAGAGGATAAAAATAATAATTTAGCAAATTTAGCATATTTAGCATATTTTAGCATATTATGATATGACCATTTGCTTCATTCCGTCAAAAGCTGAATGAGAAATTTAAACAAAGTGATTTTTTCATTGTTGGTTTAAGAGAAAAATACTCTGTGCTGAAAGAGTAACTTCTGACAAAGAATCATTGGATTTTAGAAATAAATATATGCCCTCGGTATGAAGCTAAACTGTATCCGTTGGAGATCACCACTTCCGGAGCTCTTGGGCATGTAGAGTACCTCTTCATTGCCATTACCCCAAGTACCACTCTAACACGACCAGGTAAAACATGTTAGCGTCCTATTTTGGGGTCAAATTAATATATATATATATATATATATACTTAAAGCTTTTAATATATATATATACGTGGTGCATTCAATAATTTTACAGACTTTTTGTACGGGCATTTAAAATTGGTGTAGACTCTTGAAAATTCAGTATGTTATTTCTATACATCTTATGAGATGACTGACCAATGTTTATGATTTCAGGTTCAAATGAACAGGAATTGGAATACACCCAACTAAAGAGGCCAGCATTCTTTAATTTGGATCAGAGGCATTTCCACACACACACACACACACACACACATATATATATATATATATATATATATATATATATATATATATATATAACGTGATAGTGTTTGTGACGATGGGTTTCTAGCAATTTGCATTCGTCGTAGAGAGTAAAGATAAAAAAACGATTATTATGGTTAAATCTTTGTTCGAAAAGTGGAGGATATTTGTGTGTATGTGTGCTTGTATGCTATTGAATGTTACTCTGTTATTATGTGACCATGTTAAAAATGCATTGAAACTACTTGGCTAACAATTAAAATAAAAAAACAATGTAAAAATAACAATCTTCCTAGATGTAATACTAAATTTTGAAAAAGCTACATTCGAACCGTTCAATAAACGAAACGAGACACATCTACTTAAACCATTCAACCACAATCATCAAACAGACACCAATATACTTTAACCATAGACTATCAGACAACTTATCCAACATCGACATATCTAACAGCAAAAAGAACATATACAACAACACACTAAAAAAAGTAGATATACTCATCAACTAGAATACTCACCACCGAAAGTCAACCCGAAAAAAAGAAAAAGAAACATAATCTGGTTTAAACCACTCTATAACAAAAATGTCAAACTAATATTAGCAAAGATTTCATAAAACTAATTGGAAAACACTTTCCCAGACGCAGCATATTGGCCAAAATTTTCAACAAAAACAGCTTAAAAATCAGTAAGAGCTACACAAAAAATGACACAAATTTTAAAAAACCATAACAAAATAATAAAAAAACAAACACAATAGAAACTAACACCAATTGTCGGGACAAATTACCATGCTTCCTCAGGAAACTGCTTAAAGCGAGGTACACAAGACAACTATGAGGACAAATCATTCTACAAAATACTACATAGGCACAACGGAACGTTTAAATATGCCCACAAAGTCTTATTCTCGAATACAAAATAATCGAAAAATACAATGCTATCAGCATACTCTTCGAAACTGAAAGACAATAACACAACATCAAGCATAATTTGGGAAGTTATAAAACCAGCCCCGCCTTCAACAAAATATCAAGAAGATGCCTACTTTGCGTCTATGAAGAAGTTGCAATGATCAGCCTCCCATCTCAACGTACACTATTAAACCAAAAATCAGAGATAATCTCAAAATGTTGACAGGAAAATAAACATCTTCTATCCCAATTCGACCCAAACACATAACCAAAACAAAAAACTAAATTGCATCCTCCTGCTCATTCGTAAGTACCGTTTACATATATTTCTACCATCTACGTTGACATTATGCACTAAAACTTCCTTTGTCCTTTCACCATATCTCACTTGTTTCACCGATGCCTTTCTTATTGAAACACCATCAATCGGCCATTATCGATACCATTCTAATTATACAACAGAACCACCGACCGTAAGTACTATGTTCCCTTCAATATCACATCATAAACACCCACAAGTATCGCCAATAAATGTTAGTAATATTGTCAATAACAATAAGCATTATTTTTTCACTTTATTGCATTATAAAAAGTTGGCGACCTTAGTGGAGGGCGATCGGAAGGCTTCATTTTCAATAGCTACTACACCGAAGTGTAGGAGAAGGAACTACTCCTTCCCTGGATTGCTCCACTTTACCCTTGATACGTACCTTATATTGATGAGTGTTAAGCATGGAGGTATCAAGTACCATTTTCAAAGTCTTTGGTATGACGTGACCTAGGATTGAACACAGGTCTCGCCGACCATTGGCAACACTCTACCCACTAGGCCAATGAGCCGAAGCACCCATAAATACGATTATGACAATAACTAATACATTCATTTTTATCATTATTGCAAAAAGTCCCCAAAATCTATCATCATTTATGTTACCTGCCCATAACTATAATACCTCAAAAAAGTGACGTTTTAATGATTTCAACTTTAATCATCATCACCACTCAAGAAAATTCCCCACAAAACAGACATTTCATATTAAAAAAAAACCCTTGAAAACCAAAGAAATTTTATTTGCAAAAATCCATTTCCCACCCCACACACCCACTCTTCCCTTCTTACACTCCTCTTCCTTCACCTAACTCTTCCCTATCAACAAACAGCAGAAATATGGGTATATATGTAAAGATGCATGCCAGTACATACGCAGGTGTGAGTATATATGTACGCAGGAGCAACAGCACATACACAAGCATACTAACATTCAATGACACCCAAACGTAGGCGCACACACACAAATAACCCTTACTTTTTGAACAATGAATAATTCATATTAATCGATTTTTTTAAATATTCAAGGTCTGTCGAATTAAAATGAATGAAACCCAGAGTCATAGACACTACCATGATATATATATATATATATATATATATATATATATATATATATATATATATATAAGAGGTTTATGTTTCTTACAAGCTCATTTGGTGAGTTAATGAAGGACTAAATTTTGCTGTATTGCTAAATAGTGCCCAATAACAATGATAAAGCATTTACATATAAAAATATATACATATATATTGTTAAGAAAACTTTTTAAAAAGTGCCGAAATGTTTTCGTTCTTACAGTGAAGAGTATGTTCCTTTCTTAATAATGTTTTTGCATGACTTCAATAAACTTCAGAAACGATGTGTAGGTTGAACTTCAAAATGAATATGTAGAAGAGTCCATAAATTTCTCGAATCTACTTCATTTTCTTCTGGGTCAGACTTAGAACTTTTCTCTATACCTGTGTGTATATATATATATATATATATATATATATATATATATATATATATATATATAAGTGCTTGCATGTCACATAGCAAATTTTTGTTCTTGTTAATAAAAGCACACATAAAACAAAATAATGTGCAGTAGCAAGTTGAATACAATAAACGCAGAATTTGTTTTGTTTTATCTTTTAGAGAGAAAAAAATATATGAAAAAACAAAAATACAGAATAAAAATTGATAACAAATAATATACTAACAAAAAGGGGAAAATACATTTTAATAAACTCAAATAGCATAAAACCATTTTTTTTTCAATTTTGTGCGGGTTCTTATGTATTTACTTTTGTCCCTTTTCTTTTCTTGCTTGTGTTTTTTTTCTTTTGTTTTCCTTTTCACCTTTTCTGAGAACAAAATAACAGTTAAATATAGAGCTCGTAACAAGCATCTGTGCCGCTGTGTCTTTAGCGGGAGGGTGGGAATAGAACTTTTTCTTTTCCTGTTGGAAGGATATGAATTTAGAAGGAATTGCAAAAATCTGCTCTTGGGGTTTTGGTTTATGTAGTAATTTTTTTTTCTTTTTTCACTTATTTTCCTTTCGAGTTGTATCCAAAATTTAATATCCTCTTTTTGCGATTAATTACAAGAGGCAACTTACATTATCGGAAGGAAGTGAGCAATGTAAATCCACATTACATGAACAACAAGCTGAAACAATCTTTCTACCATAACGCTGGCTATATATATATATATATATATATATATATATATATATATATATATATATATATATATATATAATTGTTTGTATTTGTGTACTGGGGTACAACAGAAAAATGTTAACACTTCTGTGGCAGTAGATTCGTCTTATGGTTTTTTAGCAGTCGCCTCATTAGCTTAAGCACCGACTACAGCAAGTTGGTAAAGACCAATCGTCGAATGAGAGAGGAGAAAAACAAAAAATACAACTCACCAGAAGTATTTGAATGCCTGTCGCTTTATTATCTCTGTTCCATTAAAGCAGGTTGGTAATATATAACGGACTGACTTGCAGGGTCATATTTTCGGTCAAGTTGGCACTAGCTCTTCTTGTATCTTTGAAAATTTACTCGCTCTTCGTTCACGCAAACGCTCGTTTCCTCGCACCCCGACCACAGAGAGAGAGAGAGAGAAGGGACGGGAGATAGAGAATTGTGAAATACTATACCCATTCATTAGCATTTGCAGGACATCCCAAGGCCACATTCGTCTTGCATCGTTGACATTATACAACTGAACCACAGACCGTACGTACTATTTTCCCATCATTATAACCTTATAATCACAAGTATTGCCAGTAAATTTAAGTAAATATTTAGTATTATATCTCTAATTATAATCCCTATTTTTCCAAATTGTTACATTATGAGCATCCGCCAGTATTGTCAGACACCATTCTGATCATAATCGTTCCATTTATTATTATTATTATTTACTCCTTTAGAATTTTTCACATCAGCGTTAGCTGATGGTTTTTCACTGGAGTTTGAGTAACAGCAAGTCTCCTCAAGTCTCCAGGACTCGTCTCAGGATTCTGGCCGTTCTTAGCAATGCTGTTGTTTGGATAGTCTCCACCTGTCCGCCAACTTCCAAGTCCTCCAGGCCTTTTAATAATCCTTAAGTTATTGTGCCTAACGCACCAATCACAATTGGCACAATCGTTACTTTCATGTTCCACAGCTTTTTCAATTCTTTAGCAAGGTCGAGGTACTTATCCTTCTTTTCACTTTCCTTTAGATTTATTCTGTGGTTCGCCGAGACAGCAAAATCGACAATGGTGCAAGTTCTCTTTTTTGTTGTTGATTATTATGAGGTCTGGCCTTCTGGCCGGGATAAGGTGATCCGTTTGTATGTTAAAGTCCCATAGGAGTTTATGCGAGTCCTTGTCTAGGACAGGTGCTGGGTTGTGCATATACCATTTGTTTGTTTGGTCGAATTGAAATTTCTTGCACATTTCCCAGTGAATCACCTCCCGACCCAGTCGTGACTCGCCTTATACTCTTTCTGTGCTAATTTGCTGCATTCGCTTATCATGTGATTTATAGTTTCGTCTCTGTCATCGCATAGCCTACATTTACTGTTTTGTTGCGTCTTATCTGTTCTCGCTTTGATATGATTGGTTCTTATGGCGTTGTCCTGTGCTGTTGTTAGGAGGGATTCCATTTCTCTCTTAAGATTTCCTTTTCTTTGCCAGGTCTAGGTTTTCCGGTGTGAGATGTTGTTTATTAGAAGCCATAGAGTTGTTTTTCCTCCCATTTTTGTTTCTTAGTTGTTGTCATTTCTCGTCTATCCTGTTGTTCGTATCTATTATTATTATTATTATTGTTATTATTATTACTGCAAAATCTAACATGAATTTAACATCATTTTTTATTACGTGCCTATAAACACTACATTACATAACCCATAAGAACCAACAATAACCGTTGACAACACAATCATTATAAAAACAAATTCTAAAAAATGTAACGTATTTACACATATCCTGCCATTTATCTTTAGAACAGTAACTAAAACTTTTTCCTTATGGTGATGATGACTTTAATGTTAATGATCATCATCACCCAATAAAGTTCGCCAGGGAACCGACATTTCATATTCACATCAAATAAAACTAGCTATCAAAAAACAGGTAGGATCAAGAGAAAAAGAAATTTTGATTGTAACGATTCTTTTCTCATGCCTCCTCACCTACTCTTCCCTTCTCACACTCTCTTTTTTAGCCTTACCTCTTCCCAACAACAGACTGCGGAAATACATGTATATATGTTGAGATACATGCTACTATATGCGCAAATATACGTTTATATACATGCGCGAGCGACAGCATATACACAAACATTCTAACATTCAAAAGTCCATAAACTAATGCTCACATACACACAAACAAAATCCTCCTTTAAACAAAAAATTAACCATATTGATAAGTGACTAATTCGTAAAGAATGAAACTGAAGTTCACAGACACTACTATGTAATATATATATATATATATATATATATATATATATATATATATATATATATATATATATATATATTAAGTCCAGTTAAACGGGAGTTGGGAAAATAATTCCGTTAGGACAATAAAATCATTCAACTATTAACATTTAAATTTTCCTGGTAAAGAGCTCAATGTAACTGATATCACGGAGCAATAATTCCTTTAAGAAAAACAAAAACCGGTATATATATATATATATATATATATAATATATATATATATATATATATATATATATATAAATATATATATATATATATATATATATATAAAGACGGAGAAAAGGAGAGGTAATAAAAAAAATATGTTTATTCAAGTCGCTATTTGAGATGATAGTTTTTCTCACTGACCCAGGAATCAGTTTTCCTAGTGAATGTAGTTTTTTTCTCTCAAGAAAATTTATCTGATCACAAAATTTCTACTATTACCGAATTAGTATAAGTTCCCTTATGTGTGTGTGTGTGTGTGTGTGTGTGTGTGTGTGTGTGTGTGTGTGTGTGTGTGTATATGTGTGTGTGTGTGTGAGTTTTGTTTTTTTGTAAAAGACTGAGTATATTCGCTTTACATAGGGTTCTCGACTAAAATGAAACGTTTTGTAATTTGTCACTCGAAATCACAGACGTTAATCATTGCGAGCATTTATCCTTTTATTTTTTGACCAGGAGAGAGAAAAAAAAAAAAAAGAAAACAACCAACCTGTTGTTCCCTTTTTACGGCAGTTTCTTTCAGGTGAAAAATCAGCGACTGCATATTTTTTATTTAAATATGGAGTACGGTTTTGTGTGCTTGGTGAACATTTGCTTTGGGATCGTTTGCCAGTATTGGTATTATTCTGGTCGGGCGGCTTGTGTGAATAGGAATAATGTTTGAAGGCCCATGGATGAGGCAATCCTGCGTAGTTCTGGGATGCATTATCATATATATGCATGTATATATATTTTAAATGAATTGGTCTAAAAAGAGATCTATTTTTTCTGATTTATTTAACTCCTTCACACGTTTCAAGGGGCTTGCACTATCTTCAGACAGTTTCTATTTATACCTCTTCATTTTAAAATATTTACTTTTTTCTCTCGATTTAGACCAAGAAAAGGAATATATATATATATATATATATATATATATATATATATATATATATATATATATCGGACCATTGGCCTTGTGTGCAGATTGTCCGCCAAAGGATCTGTTTTATCTCTGGCTAAGTCATACCAAAACCTCAAAAATGGTATTTGATGCTGCTTTGATTGCTGCTTTCACCGTTATAAGGTACGGATCAAGGGTAAAGTGGGGTAATCAAGGAAAAGGAGTTGGGCCCTACCCTACACCTCGGTGTAGTAGTTATTGAAAACGGAGCCTTCGGGCCGTTCTCGACTATGGTCGCTAACTTTATAGATATAGATATATATATATATATATATATATATATATATATATATATATATATATATATAATATCGCTTAACTTATATCAACTTTCACAACTTCGATTATCAGGTTACGTTCTGGGATACAAATAAAGACTAGTTTATTCGCCATGTATCTATAATTTTGTTGCTTTCAGTGCTAATGTAAATTATGATCAGAATTTTGAAATTCTGAGTAGAAACTTAAAAGATATTTTCATTTATTGATATTATTGTATTTTGCTACACTATTTTCCGTATTGAGGACTGTTATTTTCGACCATTTACTGCAGCTTTTATTCTTCAATTTATGTATAAGTAAATTATTTATCGTTTTGATTTGATTGGGGATATACACACATATTTTACAAGCGTATTGTAATTGATTTTAAATTGCAACGCCACCCTACAAAAAGAACTAGTCACGGTCATTTTGTGTTTCGGTGAAGCTATGCTGCAACAAAAACAGGATTGACTTGTGATCTTTTGGCTGTTTTGGTGACGTTTTGTTCTCGTCTCAAAACAGAGATCATCATTTCGGAACGTAGTGGCAAAGTCTATAAAAAATGTACAAAAGCGAATTTACTGAATATAATTTAGCTATTGATAAAAATATAACTAACCATGATACAGAAAGCAGGTCGTCATGGATTTGCCTGCGTGAGATGTTTCGTGTGTGAGGATCTACTAGATTAGTAAACTTCTTTTCTCTAACACTTTCGCTTCTCATGGTAAATATAAGTGTTCCTATCAAAAATCTATTGATCAAGACTCATGCACGGGCTCAAAGTGTATTATCTCTGCACTCTCCCTATGATAAAAGTTCTTGCTGCAATTTATACAGAGAAATCACTTTGATTGACGCAATACAAATGAAGGTATTATCGCAATTGTTCATCAAATAGTGGTGTTCTATATTCATATACTTTTTAAATCAGTGTGGTTCTATAGGATGATTGGATGTATTCATTGAGACATAAATATAAACGTAAAAATATAGGTTTAAAGATATATTTCAAAACCACTCTGATAGGTAGATTCGAACACACACACACACACACACACACACACACACACACACACACACATATATATATATATATATATTGTGAGAGAGAGAGAGAGAGAGAGGATAGAGGAAAAGTGACCTAGCAAGTAGGATAGATAGATAGATAGATAGGAATATATGAATGTTGATATAGGTAGATAAGTAAATATGAACATACTGTGAGAGATTCATAGATACAAAGATAGATACATAGAAAATGAAGAGACTAAAATTAATAGGTTTGGTTTGGTTTGGTTTGGTTTGTTTAATGGAATATCAACTATTATGGGGTATTTAGTGTCAAAACCATCAGTGAAGTATAACAGTAATGGTACTATCTAACCTATAATTGGGAAAGAGTATAAAAGACTTCATTCATTTCCCAAGGGTATTAGTTAAAATGTGAATGCAGTTGCCCGAATGGAGTTCAGATAGATAGATAGATAGATTTGAAGGGACATAAATACAAAGCGAGTTGAACACAATCTCTTTGTTATCATTTTTATCTTCTTTTATTAATCTTTTGATCCTCTGGAGTTTTCCATCGCCATGAACTAGAAATATTATTCGCACGTCTTATATTCCTCATTGAATTGGCCTATCAATCTCGGAAAATCTCAACCAACAACATATATTATTTCCTTTCACTTTTAACTGATTTATAAGCCTAATGTAATATCATTTGTGTTTGAAGCAGCCTCATAATAAAGTCTGTTAGATTAATCTCTCATCTTTATCATCAATTCATAGAATCGCTAAAATCCTTGTCTTATGAGTTTGTGCCACGTCACGAAATATTTAAGCTGCATTGAAGCCTTTTAAGTTTTGTTAATACAACAGACAATGAAATTATTAGTTTGCTGAATAGAAAGTCTTTTTACTGCTCCCGTTCGGATGGGGATAAAGAAATCAGGAATATTATCTAGAAAATGAAAATTGCGTCGGAAGTATTTAAAGTTTTCTGTAAACTTTTTAGTGAGTTAATTTGTCCAGATTTAGTCTAGGATTTTGAGCTCATACTGCTATATATTCCTACAATATAAATATAAAGGACAAGTTTGTTTTATAAATTTCCTTTTGTTTTGGTTCTGTTGCATATCAACCACTGTGGGTTATTAAATGCCAAATCCTGTTTACAAATATGCATTAGATATAGATGATTTGTAAACGCATTTTACTGACAACATTTTCAAATGAGACTGAGCTCATTTTTTGCGCACATTTAACTCAAGAAATTCTATCAAATACGAATAATTCTATTTCCTATTCATCATTTGTTTGTGCACAGTTAAATGGTACCAAGTATTACTATGTATCACTAACAATTCAATTAAACCTCAATCGTTTATTTACACACAGTTAAATTTTCAAACCGTTCTATATCTCGCAATTCAATTAAGCATAAGTCAACTAAGTTAAATGGTTTCAAGTATTATTACGTATCACTGAAAATTCAATTAAACATTTTTGAAATTTAACATACAGATCAAACTTTTTTTTTCTAACAATTCGATTTTGCATAAGCCATTTGTTTGCACAGAGTGTAAATGTCACGCAGTTATATTTGACACATAGAGACGGTCCTATCATGTGCTACCACTCCGGGTCAGAGTGGAACTTGGAGCAATTGCAATGAAAGGCTACTCCACTTTTCCCACTTTTCCCAAAGCTTCAGATTGTTTATTGTCATACCAGGACATTCTTTGGGAGGGGTCTTACTCCTCTGCAGAAATGTAGTCGCTATATTCTACAGCTCAAGCTGATTGGGCTAATATATCCTTTTATACTAATAGCATTTGTGATTGTATTTTATTCTAAATTCATTTTCAAAGCCAGTTTTTTGGTGTTTTTTTTTTACTTAAACATTTTCCTAAATATGGTAAAAAAAAATGAATTTCTTTGCCTTTTATAGTTAAATAATTTCCCAACCAATTTTTAAGGTAATTCCCAGTGGATTATGTATTAAAATCATTCTCAATGCGTTTCATATTAAAATCATTGCTAAATCTTTTTCATCGTAAAATTATTTTCAATACATATTTACATTAAAACCATTTACAATGCATTTGATATTAGAATAATTTCCAATGCCTTTTTCTTTGTAAAATTATTTCTACTTCATTTTTATGATAAAATCATTTCCCATGCGTTTTTAAAACAAAATCATTTCCAATGATCATTTATAGTAAATTAATTTCCTTTGCATTTTTATCTTAAAATCATTTTCCTTCCGTTTCGTACAAAAATCCTTAAATTCGTAATTGCCCAGCCCTTGCGTCATGAGCAAGATGTGACACAAGTTCAGTTTTTAAACAGAGGATTGATGATTTGAATTTAGTGCTTTCCTTCTTCGAGCCTATTTGCTTCGAATCATCATTGAGTCGCTCCGACAGCACAAATTTCACTGACTCTCTCTTGCCATCCTTACCTATCATGCATTGCTCATGGTAGGTTTTCTAGAGTTCACCAAGTTTCCGCATGGATTTAATGTAAGTCCCTGTATAGAGGTCCAAAAGAGAATGTTGCCCATGAGTTCTACTTAATTTTAAAGAAGGGATCTGTATGTTTTTTATGATTTACTTGAATGGTTTGTGTGATATATAAGTAGCTGTTCACCTGCTATTTTTAGGAGTGTTATTCAGATTTATTCAAAGCAGCATGAAGCATTCTTATACAGTCTCCATATAGCTTTTTATCAATGCTTTTTCTTTGCGTCTATGAGGTGCATCTATTCAGTAGTATAGACACAGCCACAACTCGGAAAAAATCTCCTTTTATTCTATCAGAAAGATCAGGTGTCGAAATTATCGATAAACTATCAGTAATATGCTGTCTCACTTTAAGTAGATGAGATATTGCAGCCAAGGTATATGAACTTGTCAATTAATTTCTGAGGCTTGCAAGTTAAAGTGGAAATAACTTCGTTTTCTAATATTGATGAGCTGGTTTTTTTTGGGTTTTTTGTTTCTTTTCTGCGTACACGTAAAAGCTACGGTCTCCAACTGCTTCCTTGAGGCTATGCAGCAAGGATTCAGCAATGTATTTGTATCCTTATAGTTATAACATTTTCTTTGGGGAGACCCTATGCTTTTAGTATTTCCTCCATCTCTGTATAAAGCCAAATCCATAGGGAAAATCTTCAAACAATAGTGTTGACTCGAGATTATTTGCACGTACTTTTTCGACGGATAGATAGAATATGTGATGTTGGGGATCTATTACTCCAAAAGCCGTTCAATTTTTTTCCTTAAAATTTCCTCGATTTCTGAGACGCAGGGCATTATAAACTTTAACAGATACAGCAGTATGAGTTATGCCCCTGTAGTTCTTAATAATTCCGAGGTCACCTTTCTTGAGAAATGGGAAGATGTAGTTTTTTTCATTTTCCCGATTGTTTTGTTAATTCATTGTCTTGGTTAATCGAAGAAATATGACGTCAAATTTTCTTGTCTTCCGTACTTCAAGGGTATTTTGCATTTATTTTTTCAGTAATGCGTCAATTTTTTCTTCAATAAACTCTCCTATTTTGATGCTTTGACGGCTTCTTGTAACTTTTTTCGGTGGGCTTATAACTGATGTCAGAAGGGTTTCTGGGTAGATTTTGGAGATTTTCTTGGTTGACAGCTTTTAATTTTTCTTTCGAGATGCCTTTCTTTCCGCTCACTTTAATAACTGCCCACCGGGATAATCGTGATTGCCTATCTTCTACCGAGTTTCTAATTTTAACGATTTGGCCTTAAATGTACTCTAGGTATTCTTTTTTGGTATGAATTAGTTCTCTCTGGAACCTCTGAAGCTTCTGAACGGAGGCGTTTGTTGGGCTTCTTTTATTAGGCAAGGTCGTTTTTTCTTTACAGTTATTGACTCGCCGGAAATTCTACTTTTGTTTTTTGTTTTGATTAGTATGCGCTCTGCAGTTACTTCTTATACCCGTATTATTTCCTCATAGCTAGGAAAATACAGGTGGATTCGTTCTTTTCTCAAGTTTATTAGCACGAAGAGAAATGCAAACAGCTCCGTGTAGGGTATAAATTTCTTACGACTATTACCTTTTTGCCAGCCTCGCCTCATCTTGCTGAAATAAGCTGCTGTCACTATACAATCACCCATCTAAAATCTAAACTGGATCATCAGTGTTCAAAGTTGCTGATTTGTTAAAAAGCGGTGTCTTCAGTGTAAGTGAATCTTAACCATATTTTTTTTCATCTGAGTGGCATAGTTGTAATTTTCCTATTACGAGGGAATCATATACGGATATGGAGGTAATAAAGAAAATGCATTTTTATCTAGATCTTTACACGGGCGTTAAAGTATCCAATATTACTAAAAGTAGTTACCTATCTAAGTACTAAACAGGCTCATCACTGCTTAACTTCGGATATCAAATAAGGAGCGGTGTTTTCACTGTAAATTAGTCGTAAGCTTTTTGTTTTGTTTTTGTTTTTGTCTTCAGTGGCATCATGTAAATTTTCTTATCACTACAGAACCATTTATAAAGCCGAGGCTAATAAGGTAATTTTATATTGTATATAGTTTCAGATTCAGTGAAGATTAGACACAAATGGAGTTTGTAGATAGGAAAGAAAGAAAAACTAGACATTCCACTGTGTATAAAAATCTGTTCAGATCCGAGAAACAAGCTCTAACATTCAGAAGATTGAAGAAAATCTTATATAAAATGAATCCCCAATTCTAAGTTAATAATTCGCTTCTCAGTTTATGGTTGTCTCTTTTCAAAGGAGACCTTCGGCCAGGTGTTCTGAAATCCAGTTCTCTGCGTTGAACGCGCCAAGAAACCGAATGAACATTTACAATGCCTGTCCGATTTACATGACAATCACTTGCCGCGAGCTAAGGGACTCCATATTGCTAAAAGGAACATCCTTTGCTAAAGAGTTCACCGTGGTCCTCCATCTCCAAGTGTACATATCCACAAGAGTGAAGGAGCCCCGGATATCCGTTTTTATTCAGCGTGTTCTGCTTCGCACCAAAAGACACAATGTCTGGCTCTGCGAAAAGGCTGCATCACACTAACTTCTTGCAACTGCTTCCAGCTGGATTTGTAAACCTACATTAAATAAACCCAGTGTGCATTGTCCGAACGGAGGTTGTTAATTTGCAATCTCCAGATTATTATGTAAAACCTTTAATATGCATTCAGGAAAAATACATCTGTTTATTTGTTTCTTTATATATTTATTTTCCAGTGGGTTACGCTGGGGATCAGCACGAAGAAATTTCCTTGAAGCAAAAGAATTCTCCCTTGTATACATCAACAGTCTGTATTGTCTTTCTCGGTGAGTTAATCTAAATATATCACATGGCTCTCAATAACAACCTTATTATAAATCTCTGGCCAAAAGTAAGAGGGAAATCTACGAAGTCATTATACAGTATATATATATATATATATATATATATGTTGCAACAAATAAACCCAAGGATTTATTCATAATGAGAATAAAAGCATGTTGCTTTAAATACACACACACACACACACACACACGCGCGCATATATATATATATATATATGTGTGTGTGTGTGTGTGTGTGTGTGTACAGCAACAAAAAAAAACAAGGATTTATTCATAATGAGTATAAAAGTATAAAAAGGAAAGGAAAGGACACGCTAGCTAACCAGCTTCGATCTTCGCTTAACAGAGCTAAATCTAGAATAATATCGATCAAAAAACCACGGGAAATATGTAGGGTCGCGAAAAAAATTGTATTTTTCCCTACACCCAACATATTTCCCATAGATTTCTTAAATTGATATTATCCTCGTTCTAGCTCTCTTGAGCAAGGATCGAAACTGGTTAGTTCACTTGTCCTTTTTTATGCTTTTGTTCTCATATTAATCATTCCTTGTGTTTATTTGTTGCTATAATTAAGTTTTATATCACGAAAAATAATTATATATATATATATATATGTGTGTGTGTGTGTGTGTTTGTGTGTCTGAGGATGCGTTTGTGCGTGCGTTATTATGTTTGTGAGTGTACGTGCGTTTCAGTGCGTCGATCTAAAACGAAGATTTAAAACACAAAAACTTTTGTCACGTTCCTGATAACTTCATGATATATTGTTATCAGACGTGTAATTTGATTCGGTATTTATACCTGACCATTTAGAATACTGGATGAAACCAACAGTAAGTAAAAGAAATTGCTTGTAGATAAAATGCTCTTTTAATTCATTTTCATAGACGGTTTTAAATCGATTCTTTCGGCTGTAATATGTAAAAGGGGTTCAATATCAGGATGTTAAGAGCTCTAAGGGAAATATATTGTTTAATATCTATACACTAAATGTCAAAAGTATTTGGCCATCTTGAACTTAAAAGTGTTATTTTTAATGAAACATGTTAAACACCACAATCTTTTTATTTACAATATTAAATACGAATCTTCCTCAGTGATATTGACCTTAGTATAATCAGATGTCTTTTGAAAAATTGATTTCTTTAGTATTCAGCCTGAATAAAATGTTTTCCAAAAGTTACATTATACTACCTCTTGAGCTTATGTTAGACAATATTGTGTTGGATTGCTGTTAACTGGATATCACCTGTTTTACCAATACAGAGGACAATTGTATTAGAGTCACTAGCTTGCGTGATAAAAGGCTGACTGCTACAAACATCACAGCACGACTGAACCAATGTCGTGAAAAAAATGTCAAAATTCATTGTGAAGAGAACTTTGTGAAGCGACCTATTCATCAGAATTGCTGAAAAAAAAACTACTGTTGAGGAAACAAAACAATGTTAAAAGGTTCCAGTGGGCTAAAGCGTACAAAGACAATACGATATAGCATTTCTTTGGACTGACGAATCAAAGCTCAAAATCTTTAGCTCAAATAGAAGGGTACTATAACTATATGTGGCGAACAGTCGGTGAAAGAGTTCCAATGCCCTGTAAAGCATAGAGGAAGTTGTATTATGGTTTGGGGGGGCTTTTGCCATTTGCAAACAAAGGGATCTTCATCAGATTATGGGCTAATTGAATCAGACGAGCTATCACAACATACTGCAGTATTAAGCGATCCCATTTTGAATGTGGCTTGTGGGTCAAGGGTTTAGACTCATGCAAGATAATGACTCAAAGTATACTAGTTAACTTCGCCTGGGGTACATCAAAAGCCAGGAAGAAAAGCATGTCCTTCTACTAATATTTTGATCAGCAGACTTAAATCTCATTGAATTGGTTTGGGATAAACTTGACTGATTAGTCTGAGCTAAACAACTCACAAGTGAGGTTCACGTCTGGCAACTCTTGCAGGAAAGTTGGGCAGAACTATCTTCCCTCTATCACCAGTCTTTGGCGAAAATAATTCCGAGAATCTTTGACACAGTGATAGCGACCAAAAGTCGACAAATAATAATAGAAAAAACCCCAGACTTATAGGATTTGAACTTTGTCGTAAACAAGGAATGATTCGAAATTCTGCACAATGTTCCAAATAGGTCAGGTGACGTTGTTTAAAGAAACGAACGCCGATTCATTGATCAAACAGCCAAATTTTTCTTGTCAGAAACAGCCAACTTTTTCATGTCAGACAACTTTTCCAAAGTTTTTATATATTTTTACACTTTTTATACCTCCATCGTTATCTTAACATCACTAATATAACACCTCATAGTCCTGATGGTGGTTCAGTAAAAGCGAAACGCTATAGTGTCGACTTTGTTTCTCAATAATTCTCTCCTTCTACTTGGATACATTGTTAGCATATATATATATATATATATATATATATATATATATATATATATATATATATATATACTTAATTTAAGTTCTCTGAACAGGAAATACTCAAAGACATTTCTAATTCATGGAGCTCTCTTTTGGAAGAGGAAGTAAGTGTGTATTTATATGTACGTTAACATTTAGTATTTCTTATCTTTTTGATAGAGGAATCGGATCTATTCCTAACGAAATTACAATAAATAAAGAATAATGTAATGTCCATTATATTTTTGAATGAACGCAAAATATATCGTTATAGCATGTGCTGCTCCTATGACAAGTTTTGCTGAGAGTAAAAGTGAAAGGAGAAATTTGTTGGCCGTTGATTTTTCTAGAAGGTGACATTTCTCAAAAATCACTTTTGTTAGGTTGTCGCCAAAATATTTGGCACTCAGACAATTGAGTTTCCATATAAGATTTCTTAAATGGATCCGAGATGCGTTTCACGCTTTCTCCAGTCGTGACGGATAATGTCATTGAAGATCTATTTATACTGGGAATCCTTGGCTGTGACTTGAGATATATAAATATTAATTTTGAGTTTGGAAATAAATTCGAATTTATAGCTTTAGCTCATTTCTGACTTTTAAGTTGTATTTTATTTTTGGGAATGAATTGTCTTGCGTCTCAGTGTGTCGGGTTTGTGTAAGAAAGAGTTTCAGGCGATGCATCGAGAGTTATTGGTCCCAAAACTGTGACTCTATGTCAGAAAGTTAGTAAAACGTTATCTCACGTTTGGAATGAATATCAAAACTTGAAGTGGCGGATACAACTCTCACACACTTTCATTCCACCACACACACACACACACACACACACACACACACACACATACACACACACACACACACACATATTTATATACATATGAATGTACAAATATGAAAAAAACAAGCTACTCAGAGGATGATTTTAGTGATTAGCGAATTATATGCCTATGTTAGATGTTTCGGCTTTTACATTAAACCATCATCTGGGTATTCAAATATGAGATGCTTGATCTTTGCTCCCCTTTCGGGGGTTGAACACTATGGCGAAGGAATTAACGGCTGCCACCTACGTATGCAAATCTCTTTTAATGAATTGAGAATTCCGGTATCCGAAAACCCAAACATATAAACAAACCAAAAGTTATACATGTATGCGTTAAATCACGAGCTGACTTTAGGTCACCGATTTGCTGAGTGGTAAGTTGTCAGTCTAACGAAAAGTTAAGCGATTTTGGATCCCGGCTTGAAGCGTCCAGTGTGTCCAGCCACACTGAAGAGTTGGGATACAACAAAACAGTCTGTCTGTGGATGACAATATACATATCGCTTCATATCAGGCCAATAGCTTTGGAATATCCATCTGTTCTCTCCTAACTATGAGTTTATAGCAGTAAAGAATGGTTCTTTAGCATTGGAAAAGAAACCGGTCTAAGAGGAGGACAACTTTTAATTCGAACAAACTTAATTCAAATTATCTTCTCGAAAAGAACAGATACTTATTGGTTGGTTGGTTTTTATGGCATATCAACCTTTGTAGGTTATTTAACGCCAAATCTCTTTTTTTGCAAATTTTCAGTTCTATTTAGAACAACTCAGTTTAGCATAAGTACACAGTTTAATTATCAAAAACGTTTCTTTTTCAAGCTATTGAGTTCATTCAAACCGTTCTAATTTTGCTAATTCAGTTGAGTATAAGTATAGATTTTGTTTACACACAGTTAAATGTAAAAACATTTCTATATTAAACAATTCAGTTTAGTGTAAATACTGTTTCAATGTCAGAAATAGTCCAATTTCAAACAATTCAGTTTAGCATAAGCACGCAGTTCAAATGTAAGTACAGTTTATGTGTAAAAACATTTCTATCTCAAGCTATTCAGTTTAGTCAAACAGTTCAAATTCAAATAATTCAGTTTAGCAGAAGTATGTAGTTAGTTCTATTTAACCCTTATATAGGACCTTTATCAGGTACTACCACTCCGGGCCAGAGTGGGTCTGGGAGCGATGGAAATAAAGTGGTACTCCACATTCCCAAAAGCTCCACCATTACTGGAACCTCAGCACTCGTTGTGGGGGAGTTCTTACCCGCTCTGCAGAGACGCGGTTGGTGTATACTACAGCCAATGCTGAATGGGCAAACAGATATTTGTGTTAAAGATTTTCATAAGTGATGATGAGATTTTTCGCTTTTTTTCTGCTATTCATGAGACTTTATTCTTTTTTCGAGTTATCAATATGTTGTCAATACTTTCATTGTCAATATTGTTTCGTAATGAGTATGAAACTAAATTGAAACCAGTGATGAGGTTCTTGCTCCGAAGCCCTGGGAAGAATTGAACCTATGACCACAGAGTGAGGATTGAACTCAATACTCTTGCCAGTAAATATATAAGTTATTTTGTGAGCAACTGTAGACGCTTATAAAGTCCCCACATATAAATTTACTAAATTAAATATTGTCTGGAAACAGAGGTCCTCACTTGGGATTGAACTGACTACTCTGTAACATGTGCGTGTTAAACTCTAGAGTATAGTAAACGCTTGACGTGGCTACTTATATACACGTTTATTCACGTGTGTAATAGCTTTGTACTAACGATCAAGTCTGCCAATAAATTTTGTTATGCTATAAAATAGCACAATCTACATTTCCTCATAGACATGACAAAGAAAGTTAATGCATTTTTGGTTTAATTGTCATGACATATCATCTCGTTCGTTTCATGCTAATAAGCATGGCGCCAATCATATCCCAACGGATGAAAAATGGGTAAAATCGTCCCAGCTTAAAACTTTGCCTACATTTTAAGAAGACGGCGATTAAGGCAAGTGAAATTAATTCTTGCACTCTGATTTTTCCTCTGTGACATTGATATATCACTTTCTTTTTAAAACTTGGTGGACAGCGTTTTAATTTTCTTCCTTGTCATTTTGTGTCTCGTAAATTTGATAATATTCATTAACCTCCAACATCAGAGCTGCTAAAATATTTTCCTGTTAACGGATCTTGAGTTCAAAAATGATCGAAAACATATGTTGACAAAGACAGAAATTTAAAAGAAAATGAATAAAACGTTAATTTTCTATACAATAGTCTATTTGGCAATAGAAACATTCATTCCAACAAGTTTTCCCTTGGCCAAAGCAACTTTGAAATTCGTCTTTTCATATGGAGTGAAGCTGTGTCGTTATATTTCTTTGCTTGACGTTTGTGCCAACTAATCTTACACTTGAAATGTATTTTCAGTTTAGGAAAAAAAAAGTCACTCGTTGGATAAGCTAAGTGCTGCACTTGCACAAACTAGTGTTTCACCAAAACAATTTAATTCAAGAATGTCAAGATATGTTATTGTCATTTGACCTGTCGTGTATCTTATAGATGTATACATAGAAGTCGGGGCATCGACAAATTATCACGTTATTATATAAGTTGCTCAAATATTCACAGACATCTTGATTTTAAATTCTAAATAACAATTTTAAAAAAAAATGAAATTTCATTTTCGATATTTTTATCAAACCTCATAATTTTTAAAACTCTGGTTCAGAGGGAAAGAAAGAAATATTTTCTATTTCGTGACGTAGGAAAAAAAGATACCGTTAATCTAAATAATTGGATCTAGTTTGTTTATGTTATATTTTATGAAGCCAGAAAGTTCAGCTATTAAATAAAAAAAAGTTTTGCATCTTATCTGTTTTTAGTTTATTTACTGCGAGATAAAAAAAATAACACTAAGTGCACATTATCTAAGTGTGTAATTCTATAATTTTTCAGGTGTAATATGCAGAAATAGATAACACCGATGGAGATATTAGTCTGAGTTATTAATGCAGTGATATCAAAATATTAACTCAGAGCATAAGTTCTTTGGGGATAATTTAATTTCGGTTCTTGTTGAAATAACAATGAACTTCAAAGTCAATAATGGTAATGCCTTACATTAGATCTTCGTGCTGAGGAGGAAGTTCAGATTTCTTGTTGATTGAGCGGTAAATATTGATTTGGTTGGTTTCTTTAATGGCACATAAACCTTTTGTATGTTTTTTAATGCCAAAGCCATCATTCTAGAAGAACAAAAGTGGTACTACTTAATCCATCGCTGGGAAGATAAGGGGGGTCCATACCTCACTTAGGGTATTTGAATGAAAGTAAACAAAAAAGTGAGATTGTAGTTCGAACTCGCTTACTATGATTCCGAGCTCTAGCGATTTAACCATTACACCACGAGGAAAGGTATTGAAAGACGTTAGTCCTAAACTCATTTAGGTGTGTCAAAATCAATAACATGAATTATTGTAGAGTTTTATACAGTATCAAGACGTATTCTTGGGTTCATGAAATATGAGACTGTAACTAAAACAATAAAAAATTGATACTAGTCTAAATAAGTAATAGAATAGTGTTACTTTTTATTGAGAATCATTTGAAACCCAACTGAGGAAAAATTGTAGTAAGAATAACTAAATTATATGAAAGGTTGATTTTACATGTATCTCAACCCTCAGAGAATTATTTTATGGTAGTTGAAGTCTTTTGAAGCAATTATATTATTTACAAAAAGTAAAGATAATAGTTTCTGAAAAATATTTCTTAATAAAAAAAAATAATACAAAATTATTGTTTCACTTAAATTTAGCCATCAAACAAAATAATTTTTTGCGCACAGTTACATGGTACCAAGTATTGTCGCTTAATAAAAATACTTTAGACCAAGATAAGGCTTCAAATAATAATAATAATAATAATAATAATATGAGCATACGAAAAAATGGTATATGCACAACCCAGAATCTGTCTTGGAAAATAGGACGCACAAACACCTCTGGGATTTTGACACAAAAATGGAACATCTAATTTAGGCCAGACGACCAGACATAGCGATAATCAACAAGAAAAACTAAATTTGCTTTGGTTTCCTGGATGATCACAGAGTAAAAGTGAAACAAAACGAAAAGAGAGAAAAGTATTGCGAGTTTGCCAGAGAATTGAAAAACCTGTGAAACATGAAAATGACGGTAATACCAATTATGATTGGTGCTCTTGGAAGAGTCACCAAAGGATTGACATAGGGACTGAAGGACTTGGAAATAAGAGGACAAGTGGAGACTATCCAAACTACAGCATTATTAAGATCGTCCAGAATACCGAGAAGAGCCATGGAAAATTGAGGAAACTTGTGAGAAATTAAGGCGGGTGTGGAACAATCGAAAAAACAGTAAATAATAATAATAATAATGATAATAATAATAATAATAATAAGAAGAAGAATAAGAAGAAGAAGAAGAATCGAGACAAAACTCTCCCGCAGAAACCTTAAAAAATAAATACTTGGGCTGTGTCACTTGTAAGATATTCGGGACCCTTTCCCAATCGGACTAGAGATGAACTTAAACAAATGTATCAAAGAACAAGAAAACTAATGACCATGCATAAGGCATTACATTGCAGAAACGATGTTGACAGACTATATGTATCTAGAAAAGAGGGAGGAAGATGACTTGCCAGCATCGAAGACAGCGTTCACGCATCGATACAACGGCTCGAAGACTGCATTGAAAAACACGAACGAGGACTAATTGCAGCCATCAGAAACGATACTGACAACACGATAGATGATAGAATAACAATAACTAGGAAACAAAAATGGGGAAAATACAACTCTATGGCAATTTAAACGATTAATAAATACCATCTCACACCAGAAAACCTGGATTTGGCAAAGAAAAGGAAACCTTTAGAGAGAAACAGAATCTCTCCAAATGGCAGCCCTGGACAACGCCATAAGAACCAATCATATCAAAGCGAGAATAGATGAGACTCAACAAAATAGCAAATGTAGGCTATGCGATGACAGATGAAACGATCAATCACATAAAAAACGAATGCAGCAAATTAGCACCGAAGGAGTATAAGACGAGACATGACTGGGTCGGCAAAGTGATTCACTGGGAAATGTGCAAGAAATTGAAATTTGACCATACGAACAAATGGTATATGCACAACCCAGCACCTGTCATAGAAAATGCCACGCATAAACTCCTATGGGACTTTAACATACAAACGGATCACCTAATCCCGGCCAGAAGACCAGGCTTAATAATAATCAACAAAAAAAAGAGAACTTACAAAATAGTCGACTTTCCTGTCCCGGCTGACCACAGAATGAAACTGAAAGAATGTGAAAAGAAGGATAAGTACCTCTACCTTGCTAGGGAATTGAAAAAATAATGGAATATGCAGGTGACAATTCTATTGTAATTTGTGCGTTTAGAATATTACTAAAGGATTACTAAAGAGAATGAATGACTCGGAAGTTGGCGGACGAGTGGAGACCATCCAAACTAGTACATTATTGAGAGCGGCCAGAATACTAAGAAGAGTCCAGGAGACTTGAGGAGACTCGCTGTCACTCAGACTCCAGTGAAAAACTCTAATAATAATAATAATAATAATAATAATAATAAATTATTATCGAAAGAAAGGTAGTACCAAATCAAATAGAAAATATTTCCACACTCCCCCGCCGACCGTGATATAGAGGAGGGCAATTAGTATATAAATGCTGGTAAAATTAGGAATAATTCTAGCAAGCATTTTTTAAAAGGAAAGAAATTAGGAATCATCTGTTTCCAAAAGTCTTTCAAACAGGTGAGTAATTTTATTCTACAAAACTTTTCATTCAAAAACTGCATATTTGATTTGAGTTCTGTATTAAATCTCTGCTGTATATTATGTGCTTTAAATGAAGAATCAATTTACAAATAATCTGATAATAATTTTCAGGAAAAGCTGCACTGTTAGACGACGAAATTATATTTTAGTATAAATATAGAACCATAACACGTGATAGTGCCAAATTTCAGAATTCAGGTTTGAAAACAAACACAAGTACAGAAGGAACAAAAATAGAACGGGAAGGAAAACTGTTAATAATATGATAGTCTTAGACTTTAATTAAGTTAAAACTTAACGGGAAAAGTTTGGGGGTGTTTTTTGTGGCCCGCTTTTTATGTACAGCCATCATAGCTGTTCTTTGTCATATCTGTGTCAGGTGCGCAGATCATAAACAACCCATGGGCCTGGTATAGCCACATTATACCACCTATGATAAAAATGTCAAATCACAATATTACACCACGTGGGACCCAGGCAACAGGCCTTGGTGTCATGATCAGCAGGTGCTCTCCTGATAGCTAACATGGGAGACCCCTTCGTCATCCATGAATGTTGGCTGCTCTTTTTTCCGGTACATAAACGACGACATAACAAACCACAATGAACAGAGACCTAAACGTAGAACATGGACTAGGGAAGAGAATCCACTTGCACTAGAATGCTATTTCAGGAGCAACCCTTCACAAAGTGGATACAGGAAAAGAATGATAGAGATCTGGCAAGAACGTTCGACATTTCAGACAACTAGCCAAAGTCTAGCCGATCAAGTTAGGACAATGATTTAGAAGGTTTGGTTTTTTGACCTTGAATTTCAAGAAATCCATCGAAAAACACTGAAACAAAACTATAACACAGTACCAGACACATCAAGTGGTGTCAAACAAAAACAATCCAACAAAAAAGGACCATAAAGCTCAGCAAATGAAAACACCACACTCCCAAACGATACACTACCAAACAACCAGGAAGAAACACTATCACAAGAACAAAAGGTAAAATGTAAAGAGAATCATGAGTAGTGAAAAGTCTATTCTACCTTCATTAAGAAACACAGAATGGAAAACACTTAAGATAGAAACGAATAAAATAAATCACATACTACTTTACATACAGACGAATAATATAACCGAGTTAAATGAACTAATCTATGCAGGAGCAAGATTAGTTTGTGAGAAAATTGGGATCCCTTCAAAAAGCACGAAGAAACAGTCAAAACAGGGATGGGAAATTAGACTGGAAACGCAAATAAAAAAAAACTACGAAAACAAGCCCTAATGACAAGAAAGACATGCGCTGAAATAAGCGGGAAGAAGGAACAGGCAACATGGAGAAAAATAATAGTACAACCTGAGAAAATAAACAAGAAAGTACTGGCCAAATGAAGAATATTTAAATAGATATCGACAAAGGGTAAAATAATACAGACAAAACAGGACATTTAAAAAAAACGAAAGAAAATTCTATCAACAATTGTGAGGGAGTGACACAAAAACATACCAACAACCGGATATAAAAGAAACCGAACGATTTTGGACTAAAATATGACAGCTAAAGAATAATAACTAAACAGCTAAATGGATAAACAATATAACAAGAGAACTAGAGGGACTTGAAGAAGGCCATAAAATGGAAATACACATCAACTTACTCAAAACAACACTGAAAAGAATGTCAAACTGGAAAGCGCCAGGCCATGATGGAATACATGGCTTCTGGTTCAAGAAATTCACCTCCATTAACGGCAGATTAGCTCAAGAAATAAACAGATGCTTACAAGGTGCGCAAGTACCTTAATGGATGACCAAAAGAAAGACTATATTAATCCAAAAGGAACCTAGCAAAGGAACTGCTCCAAACAATTACAGACCCATAACGCTCCTACCAATGATGTGGAAAATACTAACAGCACAAATAAGGGAAACGATCTACATAGACAAACACGAACGAGGACTAAGTATAACCACCAGAAACAATATGGACAACACGATAGACGAAAGAATGACAACAACTAGGAAACAAAAATGGGAGGGAAACAACAAGCGTCTAATAAACAACATCTCACACCAGAAAACCTGGACCTGGCAAAGAAAAGGAAACCTTAAAAGAGAAACGTAATCCCTCCTAATAGCAGCACAGGACAACGTCATAAGAACCAATCATATCAAAGCGAGAATATATAAGACGAAACAAAACAGTAATTGTTGGCTATGTGGTGGCAGAGACGAAACGATCAAGCACATAGTAAGCGAATGCAGCAAATTAGCAGAGATGGAGTATAAGGCGAGACACGACTGGGTCGGTATGGCGATCCACTGGGAAATGTGCAGGAAATTTCAATTCGACCATAAAACCAAATGGAATATGCACAACCCAGCACCTGTCCTAGAAAATGACTCACATAAAGTCCTATGGGACGTTAACATAAAAACAGATCAACTAATCCCGGCCAGAACACCAGACCTTATAATAATCAACAAAAAAAGGGGGAATTTGCAAAATTGTCGACTTTGCTGTACCGGTGGGCCACAGAATAAATCTCAAGGGGGACTTTAATATACAAACGGATCAACTAGTCCCGGCCAGAAGGCCAGACCTCATAATAATCAACAACAACAAAAAAAAGAGGATCTGCAAAATATCAGACTTTGCTGTTCCGCCGAACCACAGAATAAATATGAAGGAAAGTGAAAAGAAGGACCTTGCTAGAGAATTGAAAAAGCTATGGAACATGAAAGTAACGATTGTGCCAGTTGTGATTGGTGCGTTAGGCACGATAACTAAAGGATTATTAAAAGGCCCGGGGGACTTGGAAGTTGGCGGACGGGTGGAGACTATCCAAACGACAGCATTGCTAAGAACGGCCAGAATCCTGAGACGAGTCCTGGAGACTTGAGGAGACTTGCCTTAGGCACAATAACTAAAGGATTATTAGAAGACCTTGAGGAATTGGAAGTTGGCGGACGGGTATCCAAACGACAGCATTGCTAAAAACGGCCAGAATCCTGAGACGAGTCCTGGAGACTCGAGGAGACTTGCTGTCACTCAAACTCTAGTGAAAAACCATCAGCTAACACTGATGCGAAAAACTCTAAAGGAATAAATAATAATAATTATTATTATTATTAAACAATTACTGCTTCAAGTAACTATTCTTAATGCAAATAATTTGCTTAGTTACATTGTTTTAAGCAATTAATAATAATGATAATTAATAATAATTATTTGTGAACAATTAGAGGTTCATATATATATATATATATATATATATATATATATATTCTGCGTCTTAACTGTTAGTTGTTTATTTTTCCTACAAAATAGAAAATCTGTGTAAATCCCCTCAAAGAGAGATAATTCCATGATTTTTGCCTGGGTATTTGAAAGTTTTGGTATTCCTATCAAATCCTTGTACCTTTGAAACAAGTCTATTTGAACAATTAATAGGAAACTGAAAGTACTACACTCTTCAGAGAAAACATGGAGCTTTGTGTAATGGTAAACTTGAGTAAAATTGCAATCTTCATTGCTCCAGAACTTACACATCAGAACACTTTCCTAGGAGAATTAGCCCTCTGGATATTTCAAGCCCGGTTGATAGGAGTTATGTAACACTCCATATCTTTTCTGAGAAATTAAGTGAAGTATGATTCTATATTAGTTTTCTATCGGTAAATCTACAATCAAGAGACTCTTATAATCACCTCTCTCTCTCTCTCTCTCTCTCTCTCTCTCTCTCTTTCTCCCTCTCTGATTTAACTCTCATCTATAATAAGGCTCTTATTATATATATATATATATATATATATATATATATAGTGGGGGTGTATGTCTATACTACTGTAACCTTGTAAAAATAGAACATCTGAAAGGTTTTTTGTTAACCCCGAACCATTACTCTTTTCTAACATAGAGAATGAAGAAATTCCATTTCAATTTCAATATTAATTATCACGGTATCATAGTCATTTTGGCAATTATTTGATATTCATATATCCGAATATCTAACAAAAGGGTGTAGATAATTTTAAATTCGAAATTTTGATTTCACTATCTAAAAGAGACAGAAACAATTCATTTCAAATATTTTAAACTTTACAAACAAAAGTTTACTTTATGCTCTTCCAGTTGAATATAATGTAATTGAATAATCTTGTAATTAAAATCTGAAAGATACATACCTGCATTGAAAGACAAAAAGAAATGAAATAATAGAAGCCAATTTGTATCAAAACTATATGATTTAACAGTATCATTTTTCTCTTTCTCTTTCTCTTGTAGAACAAAAATGTAAGAACATTTAAAAGAAAAGTCAGGAAAAACGTCAAATTACAAAATAATTTATTGAACACTCATCACGCATTTACCTTTAAGTTACATTTTAGAATTAACCAATTTGTAAAATTCCGTATAGAAATAATATCTTCCGTGCTTATTTTTTTAAGACTCCTTAAGTTTAGCAATTGAAAAAAAAACAACTTTTGATGTTCAATCGCTACCGCAAATAAGATAATTATGACAAATTAGATAATAAATTATATAACTAAGAATCTACTTGATGTTGAACTTTACTGCCACCTGGGCGTTCTTTAAACGAGAGTGTTAAATGAAAAATAGCTCTTCCGTTTTGGGTTTTCTATTTCTCGTTTAAAATTAAGATTTCAGCTGCAATGTGTTCTAAAAGGGTCAGTCAGCAATGTCTTCGAGAAGAAAAATGTTTTTGTCATCTATTGTACTTCAAAATATTCTGATTTCAGCAGCTCGAAAAGAGTGAGACGGCTATCTGTTCTGATTCCGTTAACCATAACCGGGTACAGGTGTAAATTCCTGTATTGTTACTCGCCTGCAATCAGGATTGAACCTGTAAACTCCAGATTATTGTCTCCTTAAAGGCTTAGGTAAAGAAACCAATAGTCCGTTGCTTACAACATCGAGCAAAACCATTAGCAGTGATACTGATGCATTCCAAGAACAACTACCCAGAGCCCATAACATCGGCTCCAAGAAACCTGGAGAGGAGGATTGAGGACAATACCCTAAAACTCACTACAGTATGTCTCCCCTATCTCAAAGGACTTGCCGAAAGGATCCAAAAGATATGTGGTCCATATGACATCGGGACAGTATTCATAGGTGATTGAACTCTCTGGAGATATCTCTTCCGGTGCAAGTTACCAACGGAATTCGACATGATCATGAACTGTGTTTACTCCATCCCTTGCTGTTGTGGTAAAATATACAAAGACGAGACAGGTCGACTAAAATTAGTAAAGTTAGAAGAACATTGGAAGGCAGTAAATAGTTCGAGGTGAGATTGGAAAGTCGAGTATGGCGGATCATATATGGAAAGAAAAGGGAAATCATCTGCCCTGATCGGATAAAGTAGAAATAATTGATAGAGAAGAACATTAGAGGATTAGACACCTTAAGGAATCAGCACATATGTTGGGCTACAATGACCTACTAAGTAGACCAAGTATAGAGATGAATACAACGTAGGTGCCCGTGGTGTAATTGTTATCGTCGTAGGAAATGAACACGGCGACACGAGTTCAAATACTGAACGAAACTCATTGCATTTCACATAGCACTAATACCCTTGGAAAAGGTATGAATCCATTTATTCTCCCTCCAGCTATGGGTAAATATTATGATAGACTAGATTCTTCAGCCTTGGTTAGGCAACTAGTCTAGGAGAAGGAAAACTCTGAATTCAAACCTGTTAAACTCTGCTTAAAAATTGACCTTGTGTCATATCCTTCCCGAGCGGAGGGGTTGGTAAATAGGATAGAAATGAATACAACATGGGGACCGATAATAAAAAAGGTTAGATAAAAAAAAATCTGAACGTGTGCACAGGTAAAACTCAGACATAATAGTAGTAATTCTAGTCAAGTAAGAAAATTAAGTTCATAAGTCCCAAAAATTCAATCTAAACTGTTCAGCAGTAAACATAGCGTATCGGTTATAGGCGTCTGAAGAGACGATCATCTGCAGGTTCAATCTTGACTGCAGGCGAGTAACAATACAGTAATTCCAGACAATTGTACCTGGTTATGCCTAACGGAATCAGAACAGGTAACTCCCGTGGATTAACGATAAAAATCACTAAGCTTCTTCTAAAAAATCCAGAAAATCATTTTCTTTGTGTGCTTCAAATGACAGACATGCTAATAACTAAAATTACACATAAGAATTTTTTTTTCCTGGATATGACCGTGAACTGAATTGGAAAGGAGTAGCGCCCTCCCTTACACCTTCGTGTAGTAGCTATTGAAAAGGGAGCCTTCAGGTTGTCCTTGACTATGGTCGCCAACTTTACTTTATTAATTTGGATACCAGCTCATTGGCCTTGTGGATAGTGTGTTCGCCAATGGTCTGGGAGACCTGGGTTCAATCCCAGATCGAGTCATACCAAAGACTTTATAAATGGTACTTGCTACCTTCTTGCTTAGCACTCAGCAATATAAGGTACGTATTAAGGGTCAAGTGGAGCAATCCGGGGAAAGAAGAAGCGCCCTCCTCTACACCTCAGTGTAGTAGCTATTGAAAAGGGAGCCTTCTGGTCGCCCTCGACTATGGTCGCCAACAACTATTAGTTTGGAGATGTGGAGAGTGTGGGTAATTCTTTATTGCCATTCCTACCAGATATACTATTTCAAGGAGCATCATTACCATATATATATATATATATAAAGAAAGAGAGGAGGGAATCAAAGAGATGAACAAAGTCATAAGACACATAGGAATCTTTCTTTTTAACTATCTAATCTTTTATTCTTCATAGCTAATTTTGACCAGGGGTCATTGTCAGGAGAAAATGTTTTTTGGGTAGAAAATGTTTGACAAAGTTTTAAATGTATTATTGATTGATTGATTGATTATAACGAGATATAAAACCGTCTTAGTTATTTTAGGCGTGAAGGTGAGGAAATCTCGTCTTTTATACGTTCATATTCGTATTAAGAGTACAGTTTTTATGGGTTATTTATTTTTATTTGACCCATGGATAGGTTGTAACAGGTACAACGATTATCGAATATAAGGAAGGGTTATCCACACCCCTGATCTCTTGAACTTAGTGTTGTACCCTGATGTTTGGGGGAGAAATGGTCTTACCCTTCTGAAGAGAATACAGTCAGCATATTCGAAACCACACTTAGAGGGCAAAATTTTGAATATAGTTATGTTATATAAGGCTTAACCAGGAAAAAATGGACATTATCCTACTCGCCCTCTCTTGCTAAATTAGATGTCCTGGCCAGAAAGAAAGAACAAAAAGAAACCAAAATGTTCTTATTCTTTCTTTATAATACCAACTTCTGGCCTCATTATCCTCTCGTATATTGCCAATGAAGATAACTACTCAAAATTACAAATAGGAATACAAAGTTTAGCAGAAAGCAACCCAGCGAATGATAGTTTTATATTGAAGCTCAAGTCAGTTACTCAAAATGAGCAAGCAAATAGGATGGAATGTTTTAGATAAGCCGTTTTATTTATTTATTTATTTATCTATTACGGAGCACTATAGGCATTCTGGAAGTCTGAATACAAATATACATAATCAGCGCACTTGAAGATTACATCTCGCATCAGGAAATATTCATAAGCATTGCACCAATCTAGATTGAATGCGATCTCGTATCAATTAACTGTCTCCTGTCGACGACAAATCAATCTGTCATATCTAATTCATAAGTCGTCGGAGAATAATGGCATCCATTGTAAAATTGTATTTGCTTGAGATCCAGCAGTAATTAGAAAGTGAAAAATAGAAGAATAAAAATCAAGAAGTTTGTGTATGAATGGTGTCCTTATACTTTAGTTTACGAGATGGCACTTTAGTTTTCTTTTCTCGGTTGTCTCCCCTTGATGCACCGATTTTTTCCAAGATGGCATCATCGGTGCCGATTCATTTTCACGTGAAAGTGTCCAGATAATTCAGTTGTTTGATAAAACGGCATGAAAAATACTTGCAAAGTTATTTCACACAGAAATTATTTTTGCTGAAAGTGATAATGTTTCAAATGAATAACCATTTAAAAAAACGATTTGGGCTTCAGCTTAGTACAATTAACACGCATCATTGAGACCTGGGTTCAATCCCAGGTCGAGTCATATCAAAGACTATAAAAATGGTACTTGATACCTCCTTACTTAACACTCAGCAGTATAAGGTAAGGATCAATGGCGAAGTGGAGCGCCCTCCCCTTCACTTCAGTGTAGTAGCTACTGAAAAGGGAGCCTTCTGGTCTCCCTCGACTACGGTCGCCAACTTTACTTACTTTACTTATTTTCACAGTTATAAGGTTTCAAGTATTCCTCTCCAACACTAATAATTCATTAAGAATATGGTTTCAATCCCAATAATAATAATGATAATAATTGTTATGTAGAAGAATGAGCCGACTGGGACCCGTGTGAACGCGGATCACAAGTCAACAACCACAAGTGTTGAAATGGAATGTTCTACTGGAGTTCACATGACTAGAAATGGTGGATATATAAATTGATCAGTCAGAGGTCTGATTTGTGGTGAGGAGTAGAACGACACGTGCGTATGCAAAATATTGAAATCTAACATTGCGACTTACTACTCTTCAGCATTCCTAGACACAGGATTTGGCATTGTACAAGAGTGAATAAATTTTAAGTATCAGTTATATCTACCCCTTCGCAGGACATAACAAAAGTGGCGACGAAGAATTTCTTCCGAACCTTATAAAAGCGGCGACGAAGAATAGTTTCGAATATAATATTGATAATAATAATAATTGAAATAAAATGGACCAGAGGACCAGAAAGTTTATAGAAATACACTTGACCTTACAACAGAGAGATGACATAGATAGACTACGTGAGTCAAGAAAAGAAGGAGGAAGAGGACTCAACAGCACTGAATGGATTCATCGATACAAGGATTCGGAGACCGCATAAAAATATCAAAGAAAGACTAATTACAGCCACCAAAACAGCACAGATAACTTAAAGATAACAGAACAACAAGAGCAAGGAAACGGAAATGGGTAGAAAAAAACAACTGTGAGAATATTTAAAATGACAAGAACTGGACACGTGTAAGAAAGGGACACTCTTAGAGAGCAACTGTATCTCTTCTAATAGCAACTTAAAACAACGCCATAAGGGTCAGATATGTTAAAGAGAAGATAGATAATACGCAACAAAATAGCAAATGAAGGTTATGTGGTGATAGACGAAATGATTAATCACACACTAAATGAATTCAGCTCAAAATGCGTATAAGACTAGACACGATTTCATTGGGATAATGATGCACAAGGAATTGCGCAAAAAATCCTAAGTTGATCATTCTATCAAATGGTATATGCAAACACCAGAATCCTTCCTGGAGAATGTGATACACAACATACTGTAATTTGAGATGCAAAAATATCACCTAATCCCGGAGAGTAGGGAAAATGATAATTAACAGAAAAAAAAGAAGAAAAAAAAGAAAACCTGCCGAATTGTGGACTTTCCTATCCCGGTGGACTACAGAGTGATAATCAAAGAAAACGAAAAGACAGACAATACTTAGACCTTGCCAGAGAGCTAAACAAGCAATGGAACTTGCGGGTGACGGTCTGGAAAGGCTTCATATGGGAGCAGAAAGAGTTTGAAATCTGAGGACCAGCCCAGACCATCAAAACTACAGTATTGTTAAGATCGAATAGAATACTGAGAAAAATTCTGGAGACCTGATAGAACTTGCTGTCATCCAGATTTCAGTGAAAGACCACCAGCTAACTCTGATGGGAAAAACTGACAGTGGGTAATATAGTAATTAATTGGTGCAAAGGCAATTCAAGATGAGGAACGACAGGGTGGGAAAGTTAATCTATCGGGAAGAGTACACGAAATTAAAATTTGAGCTGGATTACATGTGGTATAATCACAAACCAGAATATTTTCAAAGAAAAAGGCACCCGTAAAATTATCTGGAAACCTTAGATAGATATGTATCACCGTATCCCGACTAGAAGAACTGAACAGAAGTTAGTTAAAAACAGGAAAATATTTAGTCAGTCTGTAGATTTCACCGTTCCAGTGGATTACAGACTGAAAATAAAATGAAGCAAACCCGACCACAACGGTATTAAAATCAGCAAGAGCTAAGAAACTCCCGGAGACCTGTGGGGGTTCGCTGTCACTCGGTCTTTAGGGGGAAAAACAGCAGCTGAATATAGTTTTAAAAAAGCATAAAATAATAATTTGTTTGCACACCATTATATGGCTACTAGTATTCCTCTAAAATACTAATAATTTTCAATCCGATTTATGTTCCACATATATACGACTTTTACTAACACTCATGGTCAGTAGGAACATAGAAGTAATATCCTTGAAAGTGTATCTAAATATTCCCTTGAGCTCCTGAACTGAATTGTTAACACTAGATATATTTTAGTACCATATTTAGATATTTTAACTTCAGACACCGAAGAATATTACAATTTCATCACTTCCTTGTGTAAATATTTGAAGAAACAGAAAGGACGAAAGCGAAAACTTTTGTCATGAAGTTTTAAAAATAAAGTGAAGTCTATCAAAAAAAAGTTTTAAGTTTTTGTTTTTTTTCTAACGGAACTTTTATTGCTATAGAGAATTTTCCAATAGTTTTTTAAAGAATGTCAAGATTTTGTAAGTCATTTTTTTAATCTGTAAGAAGAAGTGTTTAAATGAATAAAAAAAGGAAGAAAATATAAAAGTGCGATCTTTTAATAGTAAGTTAAAAATATATAAATATAAAAACAAACAACTCACAAATCTATTATAAAATCCAACGTTTAGTTTTCTATCAAGTATATGCACATAGCTTCTACTATTCCAGGCATAAGTTATAGAATTAGCACAGTATCAGATTCTTCTCTTAAATATTTAATTCAGCTATAGATAAAATAAGAGATAAGACTTACTATAGATTTTCTTCATAGCTTCTGGCCCCAGAAAATATACCTGAAACAAACCGATTAAGTAATTTAAATTAATGTCAAACTTTTTCCACTCCATACAAAAGAAAATATTACGGAGTAACTCGATATTGTGGTTTGGTTTAATTTCCTTTGTTTAATGACATGTCAACCTTCATGGATTGTTTAATGCCAAATCCATCCTTGTAGAAGAACACTAGTGGTACTATTTACTCTATTGCTGGAGGGATAAGTGGGTTCATACCTTTTGTAAGAATATTAGTTTGAAAGAACGTAAACTGGTGTTCGAACTTGCTTACTAAGATATCACTGCTCAGCCACAACGCCACAGAAAATTTCACCACCAACACTGAGGATTCCATTGACATCCAAAAAGAATCAATATTTTGTCACCCCTTCCCGAGCTTTTATAGCAGGGATTTCACTAAGTCATTGCAATATTCTGTATCTACCAACCACTCCACACGGGCAGGATGAGACACAAGGTCAATTTTAAGAGGATCTGAACAGTTTTGAATACAAACTTTTTCTTCTCAAGGTTGAGGAGCTCAGTCTATCCTACTTTTTATCTATAGATGGAGAGTAAATAGTTTGATTCATCCTTTTCCCATGAGTGTTAGCATTATGTAAAATGCAAACAGGGCCATCCAGGATTTGAACTCAGTTCGCTTTGTTCATTTCCTTCAATGGTAACTTCGAGTACCCCTTTATTATGTGAACTCTCAAATCATTCGTTTTAATCTGACATGTTCCTCAAACAATTATATATTTTTGCCGCTCCCATGTTGGAAATAAATGAACCTTATCAAATTTAAGAAACAATAAAATAGTTAGGACGACAATGAAATCGCTCTTCATGAAATTCTGAAAAGAAATATATATATATATATATATATATATATATATATATATATATATATATATATATATATATATATATATATATATATCAATGACAGGGAAGAAAAATAAAAGACCAAGAATGGACAAAATTTGTCTCAATCGCCGGCTTTTAAAACGAGATAAATGGAAGATGAAGATTTCTGTGAAAACAAAAGAAACAGTGTTAATGAAGAATTATATAAAACGTTGGCAAAGATTTAAGCTGGGACGATTTTATCCATTCTTCTTCCGTCGAGATATGATTGGCGCCAGCACAAGATGAATGAGATGATATTTCTGTTGATATTCCTTAATTTTCTTTTTCACATCTCCGAAGAAATGGAATTTACCATTCTGTTTTTTATGGCATTACATAAATTTGATTGACTTGAGCAATGTGATCTCAAATCTTACAAATATACCATTCGTTTTCATGTTGGTCTGGAAATATTTTATTCTCTCAGAGGATTTTACAGTGTTGCTCCTATAAAAAGCTTGGTTTCTTTTTGCTGGTTTAGACTGGAATATTCTAACAAAAATATGCACCTGCTGGGCTCATGGATTTATGTTTAATGCAATAAAATATATTGTATCGGAAAGACTAGCGAAAATTAAATTAGAAGACGTATAAAAAGATTAAACTTTTTTTATCATAACTGATTTTTATATAGAATAATACAAATGATTTATTTGAGTACGTTCAAGACTAAACAAGAATATTAAAAATTAATAACAGTAAGTAATTAAATTCAGTATACAAATTATATACACCATGTACCAAGTAAATCTTTATATCATAGCTCCTCCCATATCTCCTGACTTTTACTGATATTTTTTCAAATTTACCTATTAAATTAGTTCTCTTTGTTAACGGATTTCCTCTAAGGTTTATTGACAGGATTTTTGCCCATGGTTGATAAAATACAACCAAACAATAAGAATTCAATAATACTTAGAAAATATTTATTAAAATCAAATTTTAAAAACATTATGCTACTTATCCCTCGCGTTCACAATCTGAACTACTATGTCGTTATATATATATATATATATATATATATATATATATATATATATATATATATTATGTGTGTGTGTGTGTGTGTGTGTGTGTTGTGTTGTGAACAACTGGAAATAAATCCAACAATATGAACATATATAAAGATAAAAACAGGGCTTCAATGGATGATTTTATTCGAAAACCTCTTTACCACCGCTAAACGTTTCAGTTTTTAGACATTCATCAAAACGTAAAAGTTAATAGATTAGAAGCAAAAGATGATAAAGTTTTAAGTATTCCACCTGGTAGTGATCTGTTTCAAATTTGTATGATGCAATTACCGTTTCTAAATTTTTATCAAAAATATCCGTGTACTATCTATCTATCTATCTATGTCACTGTTTATACTCTTTCGATCGTATCTAAATATCATCAACATTCCATGATATATCTATCTGTCTTTATAAATGTTGAACTTCTTGCTGTCTGTTTGATTCGATTAAAGGATACGAGATTCAACAATATTCCAAGATTTATTTTTTTATACCAAACAAAAAAACCCCTGAAAATTATTGAATCTAGAATCATTCCAATACTATTAAAGGAGACCAGGTTTTTTCAGTGTGTCTCCTTATATAGTCAGATGTCTGCTGAAAAAGTAACAAAATCTCTCATCTGAAATAATTCGGCTTCACCGTTTATTGATATTTAGAAGGATAGATAGATAGATAGATAGATAGATAGATAGATAAGGATCTAGTCGGAAAAAAATAGACAAAAAGAAGATCAACAATAATGAAAATAGATAGATATATCATGGAATGTTAATAATATATGCAAAATGAATAATGTTAACGTTAAGATAGATAGATAGATAGATAGATAGATAGATGTGGACGTTTTCATAAAAGAATTTGGAACGCTATAAGCATGGCATAAATTCGAAACAGAGCGAACCAAAATTTTTAACGGTATGAAATATTTCTACAAATAAAATCATCTTAATGCTTTTACACATATATACATAAATATATAAAACGTATCAAGATAAGACTCACAGAATTAACGATATAAAATATTTCTAACAATAAAATCGGGAAGAATGTAGCGTATATACCTTGTATCGTCAGTGGTGATGTAGTTTCAGTAACAGACACATTATCTACACACACACACACACACACACACACACACATATATATATATATATATATATATATATATATATATATATATATATTGAATGAGGAATTCAAACGTATCCTTTAATTCAACGAATGGATATTACTCGACATTAATTTATTTTTCCTCGTTTCTTTTATAGCATATCGAGGCTTTTTAAGATTATTTTAAAACTTTCTAAAAAAAAACTTTCTTTGCAAAAAACTTTTCTCCCGGCGATGACCTGTGGTCGAAACTGGTTGGGAACAATCAGAAAGTTAACCACACAAAATAGATATTCACCTCCCCACACACACACATATATATATATATTATATTATATATATTATATATATATATATATATATATATATATATACATATATATATGTATTGAAGAGTTTATAAAATAGTTTATTGTTCCTTAAGACTTCACTCTATTCCACCAAGGTCTGGAGGAATAAAATTTTCATTGAATTCCAGAATTGGTTGGCGCTTGAGAAATTCTTGTATATATTTGTGACTCGCAGAATTCCCAAGTTGTCTAATCTTCTAACGGTAAAGTAGATTTCAAAAAGTGATTTTAAGTTAGTTGTGAATCTACATGGTTTTCATTCTTTCCATGGTTCTATAAGAGATGCACTCAGTCTCCCCTCCTGGGATCTTACTTCCTAGCAATCATGGAAGGCACGTCGCCGGGGAAAAGAGAATATCGATCACTGAATGATCCGTTTTTGCTGATTGATTTTATTAATATTTTTCTGAGCCAGTGATTTTTAACTGGATGTTCCTGATCACGATTTCGGAGGAAAAATAAAACTTTTTGTGGTAAATGCATATGCATACATGTTCTGTTCTTTTTGTTCTCTCTCTCTTTCTCTTTCCCTTTCTCTCTCTCTCTCTCTCTCTCTCTATATATATATATATATATATATATATTCACACACATATACATGCACTCACATATAGGAATTTTTATGGGCATAAGCAGAATTGAAAATATGTAAACTTCAGCGTTTTTATGTTCAAAAGTATTCGCGTAAATATTTAGAATTTCACATGAAAATACACATGTCTAAGAATTTGTTTGTATAAGAATCTTATTTCATTTCGAAACCATAGATTTCTCGTGGAAATATTTTGCGATAAAAAGCATATATCATCAGGTATTATTTATGACCAAACTTTACTCTATTTACACTATATAATAAAAAATAAGAATAGGTTTCAGTCTCAAAGTAAAATACTCCCCATGTAAATATTTGTCCAATAATATTTTGAGTAACAGACATGCAGCAATTGTATTGCTGGTAACAAAGTTTCAATTCTGTTGAGTTTGGTAAAGAAAAATGCCAAATAATTCTTCATTATTTACATTTTTCGGACTATTGTCCTCATCTTTGTCACAATGTTTATCACAATGTTTTGGCCGTTGTACGCTCCGGGCTTCTTCAAGTAGTTGGAATGTGGACCTTAACTCTTTATTTCGCTTACCGGGGTAGACTGTTCTAGTTAGACGAGTCATGTTTAATGAATGTCAGTTATCAGTTATCTCCTGTTAATTTGCCCTCTAAAAGTTCTCGACTGTCTTCACCGGGTATTGAACTCACAGTCTTTGGGTATGTCACTGGATCTAACCAACGCCTTTATCCACTGAGACATGTGTCCTTAAGGACACATCCACTGAGACATGTGTCCTTAAGGACACATGACACAGTGGATAAAGACAGAAACGTTATGATAAACATGATGACAAAGATGAGGACAATAGTCGGAAAAAATTTAAAGAATGTACATTATACGTCATCTCAGAAATATAGACAAATAATTCTTGCATTTGACTTGATAATGATCCTGCAAGAAATGATAACCTCTTGGTATCTTTCGTTTGAAAGAAAATAAAATTTTTATAAAAGAAATTGTTACAGTGTACTTATCATGAGTTATATATGTATATATAAAAAAAATATATTTAATAGCATAGACACCTATCCACGACCACTGATTTCATGCCATCTTTATCGACCTGATGATTGTTGTATAAATATGGAATGAAACCAGTGGTTACAGATAGTTGAGTTATTTTCAATATTATAAATTTGCTTTTTATGATATAATAAATTTATATATTAATTATCCATGCTATCAAAAAATATATAAAAACAAATATATACTTATTCATTATTGAATTATGTGATAGCTTTATAATAGATATTTAGCACTCTTCAAATTATACTGCATTTGGTCTGGCACAAACCCACCAAGTGAGATAGAAACAACCATACACTGTTGTAATATATATATATATATATATTATATATATATATATATATATATATATATATATATATATATATATATATATATATGATAGAGGAGTTGGATGATTAATTCGATGAAAAATTGTTTAGAAAAACAGGTCCATATAAACGGCTAAGATCAATTATTTGTTGTTAATTATTTACAATTTTTGAGAAACATTGATCTCATAACTTATTTAAATGGGAGGTTTCCAATGAAGTACTGGATAATGTGCTGGGCCGTGATATCGTAGTAAGCGAGTTCGAATTTAAGTCGTCATTATGTTTACTTTCGGACTAATACTTTTGCGAAATGTATGAATCTCGTAATCTTTACCCCCAGCTGTGGGTTAAGCACTACTACAACTCTTCTTCTTCTTCTACTGGATAGCTTTGGATTTAATTAAATCCACGAAGGTTTAATATGCCACTAAACAAAGAAACCAAATGTAATTTTGATGTTCCATTGAAAATTCTAATGAAATTTTTGTTGACGAACTATTTTATTAATAATTTTCTTCGCCGTCAATGTTAATTACTCTGAAAATCTGGTCGAGAAGATTTTGAGACAAATAACGGAAGTATTGATCAGGTTTTTCATATGAAGCTGTAATGATTATGGTTTAGAGGAACTTTGTTGTATGATATTGCATACTAACCTTAAAGAGCAAAAACGGCTAACCAAATTCAAATCTTTGACAAAGTAGTTTGCGTTACATTTTGCTCAATGGCTCCAAATTTTCTCCCTGCAGTTTTGGGTAAATTTTAATATCAAAAAGTTTCAATTTTTCTTCTATTCAAGCTCTACAAAAATTTATCCTCGTGCAGACATTTGTTTCATTCTAACTATATATATATATATATATATATATATATATTATATATATAATAATATATATATAATATATATATATAATTGGAAAAATTCAACAAACCGTCATTTGGCTATTGTAAATTTATTTCAGCTGGCCACCCTATAAGAGAAACTGACAACTTCAGATAGCCATCACACAATGGGTAGAGAATTATTAAAAAATATTTTTCAGTGGATTCTTACTCGTTTAAATAACGAAGGACTATTTTTAAAAGAAAGGAAGAGTTTGCTTTCTCTTATGAAGTGGCCAGCTTAAAAAAAATTATAATAGCCAAATGATAGTTAGTTGAGTCATTTTCAATAATATGAATTCGGTCTTTATGAAATAATAAATTTATATATCAATTATCATACATAAGCACTTCAGAAGATTTGTAAGAATCCTATTATATATTTTAAAATAGAACCTTTCCCACCTCATCTTCTTTGGATGTAGAATTCACCGACTGTTTCTCTACAGAAGGAAAAGACCCCTCCAACGAGATATGATACTAAACAATCTGATGGTGAAGTTCCAGGAATGCTGGAGATTTGGGAAATGCAGAGTACCTCTTCATTGCCACAGCTCCCAGGTTCCCTCTGGCATGGAGTGGTTGCAGCTTAAAGTGTCCTATCTATGGTTCAAACAGAACTAAATTGTATACTTATGCTAAACTGAATTACTTGAAATAGGAATGTTTTGACCTTTAGATTGTATACTTATGCGAATCCAATTGCTTGACATTTAAACTGTGTACTTATGCTAAACTGAATTACTTAAAATGAAACTATTTTGTATGCTAAACTGAAATAACTGAAATAGAACTGTTTTCAACATTTAAACTGTACTTACACTAAACTGAATTGTTTGACATAGAACAGTTTGACTAAACTGAATATCTTGAAATAGAAAAGTTTTGACAATTAAACTGTGTACTTATGCTAAACTGAATTGTTTGAAAAAGAACTGTTTATTTGTATAAAAATAGATTTGGCATTAAATAGCCTACAAAGGTTGATATGCCATAAAACCTAAACATATTTAGATATTTGTGAGAATCTTTTGAAACGATATATATATATATATATATATAGAGAGAGAGAGAGAGAGAGAGAGAGAGAGAAAATTTGATTACAAGGTAATCCAAGTAGAAGGAGAGATTTATAGAGAAAAAGAAAAAGTTGGTCGTATAATAAGTGAATCAGCGGCCAACGTTTTCTTCTTATACGAATTTTCCTAAGGTTTTTGTATTTTGTACTTTTGAAACATCCACAGTTGATTTAACATCACTAATATCATCCAGCACAGACCTGATGATGGTTCATTAGAAACGAAACGCTATATTGTCGACTTTGCTTCTCAATAAATCTTTCCTTCTACTTGGATTACCTTGTTATCAATTTTCTCTCAATATTGTCGGATTACACTCCATTATTTACTTCCATATATATATATATATATATATATACTATTGGATTAGACTAATTATGATTATAATATTCCATTCTGTATTTATTTACCCAACCTAATATCGGGTCATGGGCATGATGTAAAACACAGTCATCTTTTTTTAAAAGTTGAGAACGTCTGGTTTAAAACTAGCGCGAAAGAGAAACGGTGAGAGCCTCGTCAGGATATCAACTCCGGTCAATGTTTTTGTTTCCAAAGACGATAACAGTTAGAATATCCCGCCACTATTGGATACCTTATTGAATATTAGTGCCACTTTTGAAATGATATGTCCCAGTAATGTTACCTTTTTTTGGCATATTTACAAGAGGAGCTACAAATAGCAGTTTTCCTTCAGAAAAATATGAAATATTGAATAAAATGTTGGACATTTTTAATATAGCCGCTTAATCAGAAATATCAAGGTGCAACTGTTTTACGGAGAAAAATTTCAAATTGAACAACACTTATTCGTGGTGCATTCAATAAGTTTCCAGACTTTTGTGTACAGGCATCTAAAATTGTCGTAGACTCTTGAACATTCAGAATCTTATTGCTATACATCTTGTGAGATGATTGACCAATTTTTATGATTTCAGGTTCAAAAGAACAGCCACAGCAGGAATTGGAATACACCCTACTAAACCCTAATTGTCACAGCTGGTAAATTTCAAAAAATGCAATCTGGACGAGAAGATAATTTAGAAGAACGATATGCAATAAAATTCTGTTTTAAACTTGGAAAATGGAATGCTTCTGACTGCTTTTTGACCATTTTGCATGAATCGAGCATCAGTTTTTGAGAGGCATAAGAGATTCAAGGAAGGTGGTGAGTCTTTGACGGATGATGAGAGGTGTGGGAGGAGTAAGGAAGTCAATACACCAGAGTTGATTGGCCAAAGGGTTAGGGTTAGGGTTAGAGTTACTATGTTGAGGTTTTAACGGAGTTCAGGAAGAGATTCCTTGGGAAGAGGCAAGCTCTTTTCAAAAATAGCATTTCCACCAGGACAATACACAAGTCCACAACTCGATCCTTGTCACAGACTATTTGACCAAGATGGGTATCAAGACAGTTCCTCAGCCTCCCTATTGTCCGGACCTTAATCCTTGTGGCTTTTGGTTATTCCGTAAGCTTAGAGGCTGTCGTTAGGAGACAATTGAGGAGATGAAAGAGGCTGTGACGGAGGTCATTGACATGTTCACAGAAGAAGACTTCCATGGGTCCTTGCAGAAGTTGTTGGAACGGTAAAAGAAGTGCTTTGCAGCCGGAGGAGATTACTTCGAAAGTGACTAGAGTTTCATTAGTGTACTATCAATAAAAGTGCCCATACGAAAAAAGTCTACAAAATTTTTTGATGGTCCTTATAACATATATATATATATATATATATATATATATATATGAATATATTGTAAAAAGAAAATGACTCCTTGGAGAAAGAAAAAAGACGATTCATAATACTGTTTACATTGAAAAAAAGAAAAAGAAAGCCGATTTATTCGCAAAAGAAAACTCACACATACGCGCACACGCGCACACATATACTCACACACTCACATATACACTGTCATATACAAACACTCACACACACACACACACACACACATATATATATATATATATATATATATATATATATATATATATATATATATACATATATATATATGTATAATTTATACGCATAGAGACATCGACGTTTGTTGATTGTCATTTTCTCGACAATGCAATCATTAGTTAATGTATATAGCTTCATAAAATCATTACTCAATATAAAGTAAAACAAAGTTCCAATAGTGCCACAAATACTAAATCACCCTTCCAATCATGGTCAACACATCATTATATAAAAGGATACCGACCACGTGGGAAACTCTTGGTCTTGACACAATGGAGGGAAAATGACTGTCATCAAGCACGATTAACTTAGTATCGACGTTACCCTGTCTTACATATATTTGATGTATCACCGTTATTGGGCACGCTTTATTTATAAGTATAAATATAGCATTATATATATATATATATATATGTGTGTGTGTGTGTGTGTGTGTTTGTGTGTGTGTGTTTAAATGTCTGTATGTTTGTATATATATATATATATATACGTGTGTGTGTGTGTTGTTGTTGTTGTCTGTTGCTGTCTGTCCACACAAGCATATATACTGCCGAGCAGGTCTGCCCCATTAGAAAGCCTAATTACGTTCCTTTTATCAAGAAATAAAAAGACGCGTTTCTAATCAACTGGAGCCGTTCGCTTGCTTTCCTTATCTTCCTTTTAATAACTTTAGCGGCTCCTTTGTTTTGTCCACCATTTTTTTTTTTTTACACAGGCAGCAATGTCATTCATATCGTACGTGTTCGACATAATTAGCTGATTTCAAGAAACGATGGAATTGTTCCACGCTCTACGTTTAAAGCGAGACACGTTACATCGAGCGTGACGCCAAGCAGAAAACGGACAACGCGTGCCCTGCATATTCTGACATCCCTTCCCCGCGGATATCGGAGATTTTACTAGTAGTATATGTAACGCTTTAAAGGCATTGTTAAAACTTTTATCTTTCTCTGTCTCTGTATCTTTCTCTTTTACTTTGTCTTATCAAAAACACCTAATTTTCCTCCACATTTTACCCAGTTTTCTCTTTTAATCCGTTCAGATTCTATGATATATTTTTGCTGATGTTCTTAACAATCACATGATTACTAGATAAGTAGGGCGAAAGAGTACATTTTAAAATAAGTTTACACCCCTGTTAAAGGGCTTACATTTATCTCTTTCTTTTCAAAAGGAGATAGACACGTTCGCAGCCCAACCAAAAAGACAGTGACTGACATATTCATCCCAAATTTCAATACATTTGGCACATCATTTATCAAGTTCCATTGACGTTCAAAAACAAATAAAATAAAAGGAAATATTTTAAAAAAATATGCCATTGTCTTTGACTGCAAAGTTTTTATCTCAACTTGCATTGAAGGGAGGAAGAGAATATCTATCTATCTATCTATCTCATTATGTTCTGATCTATCTGTCAATATATATATATATATATATATATATATATATATATATATATGTGTGTGTGTGTGTGTGTGTGTGTGTGTGTAACTGTTTACATTATTACTCTTTGATAAACACACCCAACCAAGTTTATTATAAAAACAAATCATGTCCGTTTTAACGAAAGATTTCAATTTTTTTCCAGTTGAAAATATGAAATAATAGAAAATGAATAAGGAGCAATTCAAACGAAGATGCACCTCTTATTTATTCATATTTGTGGGTTATGAAGTCGTTCCAATTTTATGTTTGCTTACAACCTCTCAATTCTAAAGATTTCCCCCAAAATGAAATAAAATAATAACTTTCATGAATGTATGTTTTTCAATTATAAATGTAAAAATATATTTGATTTAGGAGAAAATAAATATTCTTTATCAAAAATGATATTCTGACTATTCTTTGTTATGGCCGATATTTTATTTCTGTGTATGTCTGTCGATCTATCTAAGGATTAATTACAGTCTCTGATTTCTATGATTTCAGATTCAAATGAACAGCTACCGCAGGAATTGGAATACATCATATTAAAGCCTGATTATCACAGCTGGTGAATTTCAAAAATGCAATCTGGACGTGAGGACACTTTAGAAGAAGGATATGCAATAAAATTATGTTTTAAACTTGGAAAAAAATGCCACAGAAACGTATGGAATGCTTCAGACAGTTTTTGGACCATCTTGCATGAATCGAGCATCAGTCTTTAAGTAGTATAAGAGATTCAAGGAAGGCAGGGAGTCTGTGAGGGATGATGAGAGGTGTGGGAGGAGTAAGAAAATCAATACATCAGAGTTGATTGGCCAAAGGTTAGGGTTAGAGTTACTCTGTTGAGGTTTTAAGGGAGTTCAGGAAGAAATTCCTTGGGAAGAGGCCAGCACTCTTCAAATAGGGTCACTGGCATTTCCACCAGGACAATACCCAAGTCCACAACTCGATCCTTGTAATTGTCTATTTGACCAAGATGGGCATCAAAATAGTTCCTCAGCCTCCCTCTAGTCCAGACCTTGCTCCCTGTGACTTTTGCTTATTCCTGTTATGAGACACTCGAGGAGATGAAAGAGGCTGTGACGAAGATCATTGACACGCTCACACAAGAGGACTTCCATGGGGCCTTGCAGAAGTTGTTGGAACAGTATATGAAGTGCATTGCAGCCGGAGGAGATTACTTCGAAGGGGAATAGAGTTTCATTAGTGTACTATTAATAAAAGCGCAAATACGATGAACGTCTGGAAAGTTATTTAACGATCCTCGTATATATGTATGTGTGTTTCTTTCCATTTCTGTGTGTATAATTCATGCTTTATACAACGTGGGCTTAAATTCATCTATGATTTTTTTTCTTTTATTTGAAGTTGTGTGTAATCGTTAGTTTGGTATATAGTCATAATTTTAAAATCACCTTGACTACATCCACATAGGTGTTTCGATACATTTAATTTTCTATTTTCTGTTATTTTGATAATGCTCTTGTGAAGTGATATTCTTGTATTGAGGGCCCGTATAGACTCTATGTATATTTTTTTGCACTTGCTACCTTCACTTATTTAGACAGCGTTTTTTGAGACGCAGCTTAAGTCTCGATTTATTTTGAATTTTGTTTACGCGTTTTTAAAGTTATAGGATTTCCCTTCTATAATAATATTACACGTTCTACATCTTTTTTCTAGCATTTTAAACTCTTTTTGTTGTATTTTCACCGAATGTAGAAGACGGGAGTATTCTTGTCTCTGGCTTTTAATGACTTTTGTTGTGTCTAGTATTTCTTTGATAGTGTCATTGTTTTTACGTTCTTCTATATTTTTTATTATTTCTATTAATAGTTCTGCGTTGTTTTCGTTGTAGGTTGTGACGTATTCAAGGAGTTTCTCGTTGTTGTGCTTTTTCGGATTTAGTAACTCTTTTTGTGGTATTTTTCTGCTAAATCGAATCCCTTATTTATTTGTATTGTTGGGTTTCCTCCCTGGTGTAGGGCTGTGTGTACTTCTTCATATATATATATATGTATATATATATATATTAGACCCTGGCTGGGTAAACTTCCGTGTTGAGTGACTAACATGCCGAACTGCTACTTCACCATGAGTACGAATTTCAATCAGACTATTACGTTCCTTTTTGTACTAATGCCCTTTAGGGAAGTTATGAATTCCTTTATCTCGTCAGCTTTGGGTTAAATTGTACCACTACTGTTCTACATGTATGACTTTAACATTAAATTAGACATAATGGTTAATATGCTATTTAACAATGAAATCAAACCAGATCCTAATATAAAAAGATTATTAGGAATAAACATATGGAATTAATGAATTATTTTCTTACAAACTAAATTTATTCATTTTGCTATTTGCCTAATATAGTAGCTCGAAAGCAAACTCATTTAAAGATTTAACTTGTGTGAACGTTTGATTGAAAAACACCAGAGAGAATCTTCAATTAAAAGTTTAAGATTTCAAATACAAATTAAGACGTGAATACATTGTTAATCTTTAAAAACTAGTAGAAATGAAACCAACCTCTGCATTTTTTTTTTGGAAAGCAGTTATTGCTAAACAAAACATTGTACTATTTTAGAACTCTTCATAAGCATCAGACCATGATCTGTACGACTGAAAATTCATCTCAACTCTTAATATGAAGAGAAAGTGTTTTAAAAGAAAATCAACAGAAAATTATCAGACCTTTACACTTTGCGAAACTTATTGTTTAAGGGGTGATTAATTTTATGGAAAATTGGTTAACATAAGTGTTGAGTGCCAGCGGGAGTTTTTAATGCATTGTTTATTTCTGTTTTGGTAGATAGTGCTTCTGTCTCGATAATTTTTAAAGATTTTACTGGAAAATTTTGAGTTGGAATTCTTTTGTTCCAACGATTAAATTTTGTTCGAACGGGAAATAATATTAATGAATGTGGCTTTGGCAAAAATTAATTATAATAATTATACATAGATATTTACCAACCCCTCCGCTCGGGCAGGATATGACACAAGGTCAATAATAATTACATATATATATATGTGTGTGTGTGTGTGTGTGTGTGTGTGTGTTACCCTATACTTTTCATTTTGCTTTTTCTAAAGGCTTAACCAGGTTTTTTAAGAGGGAATTCCCTGTGGGGTTGTGGCTAATGTGCTGAATTACGATCTCGTAATTAGCGAGTTTGAACTCCAGTAATGCTATTACTTTTACGTTCGTACCAATATCCTTGACAAAAATTTAACTTTCTTATACCTCCCCTCAGATATGGATTATATTGTACCACAGCTGTTCATCTCCAAGAATGTATTTGACTATAAATTACCCAAGAAGATTGATATGTCGTTTATACCAATGAAACCAAATCAAACCAGGTATTTGTAAAGAAGTCCATATAAATTCTTTTAGGGATGGTATAGCATTTTCTTAGGGTGAAAAAAACCCATAGAAATCTACGGGGAGAAGGATTTATTAAGCATTTATTAATAATACCTATGTAATAAGAGAACAAAAACTGACGGATCATGTTGACTAATTTAAAATTTTAAATCCTTCTAAGATTTGTGTCATGCTAATTCCACTCTCAAGTTTTCCATTGTTCCTATGACGTTTACGAATTATTCTTATATGTCGACCACTTGCAGACATTCTATGATTCATGTTTGCTGGATCACGAAACTCACCTTTTTGTAGTTTATTCATGAAATGGCTACATTTTTTTCAGTTTTATTCTTTACCTATTTTACAATATGCTGATTAAAAGATCTATTCCCATAAAAAGCATTATATGCTTTGTGAATTCCTTAAATAAACTTTTTCTATTTGGCACAAGATAAGAAATACATAGCACTCGGTGGGATACGAACTTACTCATTGTCATCTACCGGCTTAACTCACTTGTCATTATACCGTGTAAGATATTCAATTATTTTTTTTAAATAGAGACTATACAAATGATTTTTTTTCTATTCTTCAGAAATATATGTTTGTCTTCGAGGTTTCACAAAGTAACCTCTGGAATAGAACATGTATGTATGCATATAGTAATAGCCTAAATGTATATGAATGTGAGCATATTTAATATTGCCAGGTATGATATAAGCCCTTCTGTCCGTGGGTGCATACAACTAGGTTTAATAATGCATATGCACATAGGTGTGAGTGTACCAATTCGAGTATATATGCATATAACCGTTTCATATACGTATGCGTGTGGGTTCGTACGTAGCTGTAATACTGTGTGTATGAGCATAGATTGCACATATGTATGTTCATGGATGTGGGTGCATAATAGTATGAGAAGAACACTGAAACAAGTTAAGGACGTTGGTAGTTTTTAATAGATAATACAATTGAAAGAGTGGATGAGGGTGAAATGGTTAGTTTTTGAATGTCTGTGATAAACTAATGTTCTCGGCTATTACGGTCAGAGGTCGTTATTTTTCAAAGAACTTTGAAAATAAGTACTGTTTCCTTTCTGTGAGCCAAGACCCCTGGTATGTAGTTAAAAAGAGGTTTTACGGCACAGAGCAGAGGGAGCTTGAGTCTTTGGTAGTTAGCAACAGCGGGTCACCCAGAATGAAAAAAACTTAGCAGTTTGCTGATTAGACACTCAGAGGAGGTTAAAAAATACTACCTAGCGCCTAATTCTATAATCAGATGCCTCACCTCTACCTCGCCAGGATAATCTAGAAGAGAAATTATCCTCACTAAAGACGGTCATACATGAATAAATACAGTAATTCGTTTTTTCTTTTTTTTTATGTTTTTTTGTTGGTTGACCCGTGGCTCAAATGTTTCGACTAAAATCTGCCGCTGATAAATCTTATTTCATCAACAAACACAACGTGGATTGAGTTACTTGGCTTGTTAGGGTGCCATAAGTACAAGGAGGGAATGAAAAGTTTATCGACTGAAAAGTTCTTATGGTGATGTCATATCTACTAGTGATAAATGTTTTGACAATTGATATCCAAGCACTGCAACACCGATGAAAAGTAGCGTGTACACCTAAAAAAAAAACTGAAATAAACCTTCGTCAGCTTATTAACTTGTCAGCCAACGCTTGTATTTTTGGCGGGAATATTCGTTACAGTTTGGCAGAAAATGCTTGTAAAAATGACATTCACATAATATGACAAAGAATAGAAGTTGGTTGATACTTAATACATACATTTCTTGTCGAACGCTTTACACTATATTAATATCCCAGTGTAGACACCGATATAATTGTTTTCTATGAGACCTTCGGCATTTTTATGGCTTTTTATTTTATTGATAAAAATGGAATATAAATTGTTCACACAACATTCGTACGTTTTATTCTTTTCGATTTTCATGCCGAGTTCTGATTTTATTTCTAAGTACATCGATGCAAACATCAAGTTTGTGTTTTTGTTAGTATTTATTCGCTATATTTTAAAAAAATAAACACTCGTTGATACACATGTATAATATTGTTGAAACAGAAATGAACCCATTCCAGGTTAAATGCATTTCTAAATTCTACAAAGTATTGAGTTAAATTTAAATGTTACCACACGTTTCACAAAATAACATTTTCCCTTTCTCTCTCTCTCTCTCTCTCTCTCTCTCTCTCTCTCTCTATCTATCTATCTATCTATCAAACATACGCTCTCTCACTCTCTCTCTCTCTCTCTATATATATATATATATATTGTGAATATATATATATATATGTGTGTGTGTGTGTGTGTGTGTGTGTGTGTGTGTGTGTGTGTGTGTGTGTGTGTGTCTAAAATATGAATATAATGAAGTAAATAAAACCTTCAAATACAATATATGTTGAATTTATCGTACAGTAGTCAATATTCGAGTACAGTTCTCAATATTTGAGTACAGTACTAACTATTCAAGATATAGCCAATGCGAAGTTAACCTATTTCAAAACTGTGATTAGTATCATTTTAATGTTTTAAAAAATGATTGTGTAACTCTAGTTCAAGCGTAACTCTCACTTTCATGAATCATCTTTTGTTCATCTGACGCTTTTATAAATGTTAAATATTGAAATCAATATGTTTGAGTATGCGTATGCTTTAGGCATGTTTATATTTGTATTTTTATATCTGCGTGTGTTTGTGTGGTGTGTTGGTGTTTATTGTCTACTTGTCTATGCCATATGTGTGTACATATTAGTAATAGTATTTATCGCCACGTTTTCCTTCATGAATAAATAAATAATTAAATGAATAATTTTTCTCACATTAAAACAGGTTGACTTTTTAAAAAGATTTCAGTTGCTAATGGTTCTCTGAGTCTTATAATTTTTTTCTTTTAGATATATAAATTTTTGACACCAAATTATTGCTAATATCTTTTTGTTCCTCCACCTCATTATTCTTTTTTAAAAAGAGTAAAAATTCTTTGAAAAATATGTTTATATCATTTCTCCCTTTTATGGGATGGCTCACTGAAGAGGTTGCTTGCTCTTATGGAGTGACCAGCATAAATTGATTTATAATACCCAAATAACAGTCTGTTGAGTATTTATTCCAATTACATATATATATATATATATATATATATATATATATATATATATATATATATATTATAAGAAAGAAGACAACAGTTTGAAAATCATATTGGAATGTTTTGTTAGAGGTCTAGCGTCATAAGATTACAAACTGATTTATTACCAGAAATGGATCTACAATGGAAAAGAGATAATGGTGATCATTTATGTTAAGCTAACGAATGAAAAATGTTTTATAAAAACTACATTTCACTCACTTAAAAATTTGTTTATTATTTCAAAATCAATGAATTTTTATTTGAAAAGGGAAGTCTTCTAAACCGGGATGTATGTTTATTTCATTGAAATCATGGATCAACTCGCTAACACACACACACACACAAACACACACCACACACACACACACACACACACACACACACACACACACACACGTGCATTACACACGTGTAGATAGAGACAGATACAGAGACAGAGAATGAAGGGAGAAATAGAGAGTGAAAGAGATGTAGAAATTATTGTATAGGGATATATATACATATGAATTTAAATTTATTTTTTTAAACTTGTTAAATTCAGCAATATTAATTTCTGCCATGAGCATTCAAGAGTTGACTGTTTTTTCAACTCAGAGAACACACGTAATACAAAGCGTTTACTTTACAATGATATTGCAAATAAAGACCTCTATAAATCCGATGTTTGCATATACATAAATACGAGGTCTTTCAGCAAAAAAGGAAATTTTTTGGAAAGAGTAAAATGAATAATTTTTTCAGAATTTTTTCCATAAATGTTAATTCTGCATTATTTGGAATTAGCTTAAAACGAAAATTATTCTAAGTTCAAAAAATATTTCTTTTGAGGCAATTTAAAATGGTGGCACATAACACAGTGTAATGCAGGCTTGAAAAGAAGTATATCATAAAATGTTTGGTGACTGAGAAGTGAAAACCATATGAAATTTACTGAATAATGTGTGATGTGTAGGGATCATTATATATTTACAAATTGGCTAACTATAGATTGGCCACGACTAGCCCGAGTCGAAAAGACAGTCGATGGATTGGAAATACATTGAGTCTCTGGTAAAGAAAAATATTCCGGGCGTAGCAGTCAGTAAAGAAATCAACGGTGAAAGTCTTCTAGGACATGAAAGAACCCTTGATTATTGATTCCCTGAAACTGTAAACAGTACTTCTTATGGCCATCCCCTTAGCAAAATTCCTTATTGAGTGTCTCTCTAATATATATATATATATATATATATATATATATATATATATATAGTATATGATCACATCAGGCTTAAAGCAATGATCAGCCAGCTTTATATGGAGAAGGATGACCACTTAGAAACACTGGGTAAAGTAACATTCCTTATATTACACCGTAGACAATTGGTGCTATTAGATTCGTTTGTAAAGAAAGGTAGGTATTTGACCTGTCAAATCTGACGGTTCCATTTGAAAAGGTTAAACAAGTCTTGTACTAAAGATGGTGTTCCAGAGACTTTTATGGACTAGAGTATGGAAAGGAAGCATTAGAGAAATATCGACGGGAAGCTAGAGGAAAGTCTCAGGGAAATCTTTGTCGTGCTTTTAATTAGCTAGACACAATGATCCGTACCAGAGAAACTAAATACCAAAAATAGAAACAGTATCTTAGAAGATAGTTGGTTATTTTTACAGTAAGTCAAACTTTTTGGGGTTATTTAAAGCCGAAATGATTCTTTTTTAGACCAATTCTTTATTTTTAAGTATGGATGTACCTAACCCTCCAATACAATGTCTGATTTTAACAGAATGGTTCCCACATCAAATCTAAAGAGCTCAGTTTAGATTACGATTTACTGAGGTGGGGACTGATGGATTCATGACTTTCCAATAATGAAGCTAGTCACGTTATGATAGAACTTGGAACGTTTCAGTATCCCTCGTAGAACAAATAAACAACCTACAAATATTGGCAAAATGGTTAGAGTGTTTACCAATGGCCAAGGAGACTGTGATTCAATCCCAGGTCTAGTCACATGAAAGACTCAAAAATGTTATTTGACGACTCCTTGCTTAACAGTCAGCACTATAAGGTAAGTTGGGCAATCCAGGGAAAGGTGTTGCACCCTCCCCTAAACCTCGGTGTAGTAGGTAATGAAAACAGAGCCTTCGGGTCACCGTCCACTTCTGTCAGCCAAACTTAAATTTATACATACATATACATGTATAGGTTCCTGGATATATATATATATATATATATATATATATATATATATGTGTGTGTGTGTGTGTGTGTGTGTGTGTGTGTGTGTGTGTGTTTACCCCTTTGCACGAACAGATGTCACAGAAAGTGAATATTTCCAGCTGAGTTTAACAGGTTTTATTTCGTTTAATTTTTAATTCAAAATTTTCCTTTCACCTTGACCTTTTGCCATAGCAAGATTTAAAAGCCCAGACTGCTCTATTATTTGCCCATAGTTAGTAGGGAGAATAAAGGGATTCATACCTTTCCCAAATGCAAACAGTCTATTTCAGGAACTGTACTTGAATTGATAAGACTCAACAAACAGTAATCATGTAATAATGAATTTATTTCAACAGTTAAATCTCGTCAGTCTGTCTCTTCAGATAGCAATAACAAAATGGATTGGGAAATTCACACACTACTCCTAAAGGAGGAGAAAGATCAAGGGGAACAGTTTTAGACCTTGTCGCCATTCCAGTGTCTTGGATTTCAATCTCAATGTCGTATTTCCTTTTAATCTTTTTGACCTACGGGTGGTTTCGGTTGGCCCCTAATGTATATATATATATATATATGAATAGGTCTGAAAATGATTTCAAATTTGATATTTAACTTTTTAGTAATTATTATTTCATATACTCTTGCACTAAGAGTGTATCACACTTTTTTGCCTTCTTCAGGCGATTGTATTTGTAAATTTATATTTAACTGCTAGATTGTAATTGATGAGCATAATCAATAACTGCTAGATTCTTGCACTTTTTTTTGTAAAGATTATCCGGATTGATTGATTTGAATTTGTTTATTTCTATGTTTCATAAGAAAGGGACATGGTGACCGAGTTAAAATCCTAGACTTGGGTGTTTTCCATGCACATCGTGCTAATACAATTTGGCCATTTGGAAATGTGTTAATGCAACTAAGGGAAAATAGTAAGGCAGATTTTTCATTTTAACCTTGGTAGAGCAACCAGTTTCACATCTGTTCGTGCGGTGTGGTGAGTTAACACACACACACACGCATATATATATATATATATATATATATATATATATATATATATATATTGGTTGCTGAATGAAAAAAAGTATGATTTTTTTGCAGGGTGATAATTAATTCATGGATTTGGACAGTAGCGAAAATTGGAAATAATAAATCGATCAAAGCTGACAAGGGGTCTAACTTTTAGCGTTTTGGTTGGTGATGTGTCATGGACATGGTGCAATTTTCTTCGATCTCTATATGTCCTAGGTGGATTTATATTCATGATGCATCAGTTGTCCATGGAAGTTGCTTCCACAGACATTGGAACAATTTACTTTCCCGTGTACAGAATTGATTTGAAAATGACGAAAAGAATTCAATTGACGTTGGGTCATTCATGTCTACCGAGGCACACATATTTATTCATTCGTTTTTCGTTCTTTTGATTTCTCCGTTTTTCCACTTTATGCTAATTTGCTTCTTGCTTCATATTGTTTTTCTTTCTTCCGCGTATGTTTTCTTTCATTCAAACACCTGCTATCTGTGTAGATAAGTCCCGATAAAATTAGAACATTCAATTATTAGATATAAGGCTAATCCTAAACAAACATGCAACAGTCCGGGAAGAACCATTAACACTTTATCAAAATCAATTAAATGAGTTTATTTCTAAAATTATTAGAGTTAGATAAAAGAGAAGACTAATTTGAATTGAAATTCTTACTATCGCTACGTGTTCACATTTCTCTGCCCTTACGCTTTTTTTTTGTATTCTGATCAGGCAAGGGCGGTGAAGAAACATGCTGATATAATTTTTCAAAATAAACTATTTCTTTTACAATACATTTTAGACTATACTATCTTTCCCTCTCTCTCTCTCTCTCTCCTTCTCTCTCTCTCTCTCTCTATATATATATATATATATATATATATACATTTCTCTAACCCTCTCTCTCTCTCTTTCTCTGTCTGTCTGTTTCTCTCTCTCTGACTGACTTAAAATCAGCTCAGTTTCGATCCCAGGTTGAAGCATCTCGCCTGTCAAGCGACACTGATGAATTCTGATATAAACTATGTTTACCTCTTTAATGTAGGTAATATTTACTACTGTATATGTAGTATAATCAAAAAGTAACAAGACCATTTTATAGATTAGTATCTATTTTAATAGCTTCTATAATTATATGATAAAATGATGGAATCTTGAAGTCTAGTCTCAATAGTTTTTTTTTTTATCAGAGTCTTGTTTAGTTTTTAATCTGAAGTTTTTAGTGAATCACTGGATTATGCAAATGCAACATTGTCCATACTTTCCTCTAACAGATCCGTTCAACTTATTCTAGTTTCCTAAAATTAAGAATCACTTTGAAGGTTACATATTAGGGGGTATTTGAAGGACATAAAGTAAATACAACAGCATCATATATCAAAAGAGGGGTTTCAAAAGTGCTTTGTCTAATCAAAAACTGGCTGGAGTATGTTGGATGCCAAGATGGAAGAAGATTAACATTTAATCTTAACATTGTTCCTATCCGTACTGTTATGAATTGCTTCAGTCACAATATTTTTTAATTGCTCTTATTTTCGATTTGTTCAACAAATAGTTCCAAGGATGAAAACAGTTTCTGATTTGTATTTTTTTATTCAGCTACGCTTAAAAATTTTTAATTTGGTTGCTGATGAAAAAAATTGACCTCATTATTCGTTTGTCAATTTTTGGAGCAATGTCTGGTTGTGTCAGAACTCTACGGTGAAGGTACAACGTACGTACATTTTAGACCTTTTATCATTTAGGATTCTGTTCGTTTCACTGCCGCCTTAGATTCGCCCCGGATGTAGCACCAGGGGAGGGGGGTATAGACAATAAATAAATTCATTTATGTTTCTTTGTTAGGTCATTAAACTGGATCAGGTGAGCGTTCTCCAGTTCGGGAAGAGGGTGATTTCCCACTTTCGTTGTCATCATTCCCAAATCCAGCTTAACACACAGCGGTAGAACCAATTTGTATCCCTTCAAAAGGTCACATAAATCGTTTTTGGGAAAAGGTTGAAAATGATTTAGCCCTAAATTAAATCATTGATATTACAACAATAAAAAAATTTTTTTTAGGTTAAAATTAATGTGAAGTTTATTAATAATTTAAGCCCAGTCAGCTGGCGCAACAGAACGCACAGACTGCATCTCTGCAGAAGTATGAGACCCAGCCCCAACGAGGGTCATAGATATTAGAGTAAACTATCTGATGGTGAAATTCCAGTCCTAGATCTCTGCGGAATGAGGAGTATCCGTTCTATGTCTTTATTCCAATGTTATCAACTGACCCTGATTGTCAGTATCTATGAGAGTGTTATCTATGGGTTATATTGAACTAGTTTTCTGCGTGTGATACTAGACTGAATCTGATGGTGAGGCTCTTATTCTGTATCTTCGGGGAATGGTGGATAATTCCTTATTACCATTACTGCAAGATCCACTCTGATCTAGAGAGATATTAGATGTTAAGGTATCATCTGTGGGTCAAATAGAAATATTTAATCGTTTTCTCTTCTTGAAACTATTTAACTCTGTGCCAACAGAGTCAGTGATATTAAAATGAATTATTGGAATTTCATTGCAATAACTGTAGCAAATGAATAAATTGTGTTGAATAAATTTATAAGCATTTAATAAAAATGCTCGCAAAAATTTGACTGTATGCAAATGAAACTATTAGTGCTAGCAATAATTGATATCACGTTAGTATGTGCTAACACATTAATATTAAACAGAATTATTAGAGTTAGATTGCAATAATTGAAACTATTTAACTGTGTGCAAATAATAAACATCAATAACTGAAACCATTGAACTGTGTGAAAAAAAAGTGCTCTAAGGCACTTAAAAAGAGAATAACCTACATGCTATTCACTCTCTCTCTCTCTCTCTCTATATATATATATATATATATATATATATATATATATTCCATGAAAAATATTCTCTGACCCTAGGTTTCATGAAGTTTTTTGCAAAACAACAATCACCCGGCAGTTAAGAAGATGGAATGAATTGAAAATCGAAAATCAAAAATCCCTTTATTATTTTATAAAGCACATACCACCTATGAGATCCACAGTATATAACATTAACGCAATATTTCATTTATTTATCATTATTATGATAATATAATTCCCTCCCCTAAATATTACAACAATATATTACAATACAATATAACCTTACTTATACCCACTGTAATTCTAGTCTACCATAGCATAACTGTTCATATGCGCTTACAAATCAAATTCTTATTCATTCTCCCCGACATGCAGTGATGATGTTTTGTTCCATAGCTATAGTCACCTAAAGAAATAATGTAACGAATAATTATATATTTCCGCTAATCCCAACACGCTACTTAACCTCATGAAAACACATATCCACGCGTAACTATAACACATACACGCATACGCACACACCCACATACACTCACGCACGTGCAACCGTACACAAACGAAATCCTGACGGTTTTTTTTTTATCTGTATTTTGTCGTATTTCGATTTTCGATTCATTCCATCTTCTTAACAGCCTGATGTTTGTTGTTTTGCAAAAAAAGTTCATGAAACCCAGGATTGCAGAATATTTTCCATGGATTATATATATATATATATATGTATATATATATATATATATATATATATATATATATATAATATATTTATTATTATTATTATTATTATTATTATTATTATTATTATTAGCTCTATCGTTGATATTGAACACTCACAATTTAATATTGCACTTGGTTCGACATATGACCACAAAGTGATTTGATGACAACCAACACTCTTATAATACACACATACACACACACACACACACACACACACACACACATATATATATATATATATATATATATATATATATATGAAAACTTTTTTCTCAGACTAAATAGGAATTAAAAGGATTCTGAACTTTAATGATATATTAGCTCATAAAATATTTTATTGAAAATCAATAATAACTGTTTACTTGTTTAAATTGATTGAGAATTTGATACCTACATACTTATTTCAACTTATCTGAGCAATTTACCAATTCAAAATTATTATGAATTATATTAATGCATTGGCTTTTAAAATGCTGATATTGCAAAGAAAATGAATCATTTACCTGTTTATTTTGGCTATGTATTATATCAATGCATTGACTTTTAAACTCTGGTATTGCAACTAATATAAATCAGTTACCTATTTAAAATTATTGTTAAATATATTAATGCATTGCCTTTAAAACATTTTTATTCCAACTAATATGTACCATTTACCTATCTAGATTATTGTGAATTATATAAATTCACCGACTCTTAAAACATTGGTATTGTAACTAAGTTTTTTCTATTTAAAACGATTGCTGACTGCATCAATGCACTGATAGTTAAAACATTGGTAATGCAACTCGATATAAAACAGGTAAACATTGCCTGCTTCGAGGGAATGTTTTACGAGATGTTATAATAGATTAGATTTATTTAATCTTTGTTATAATCATACGCTCTTCAAATATAGATATTGTAAATAAATATGAAAGGTTTACCAATTATTTTGTTTAATAATTCATAATAATGGTAGACATTATTACGAATTATATTAAAACAACGCTTCTTAAAACATTGTTATTGCATTCTTGTATAGAGATTAAAATGATTGTGAAAACGAATTCTTGCGGGTAGCATTATATCTAAGAAGCTAATAACCTAAGACTAATATCAAGAATATCAAAAATTGCCCTTTTGCTAATAACTACTGCATTGTCCAGCTTACACTTTAAAGAGGTATAGCCTCTTTTTGCCCTCGTAAAATCTATGATGTCCAAATTTATAGACATCAAGTTAAAGTAAGGAGCTCAAAGCGATTCAAATCTGCTTAAATTTGTTGATAAATTCTGATCGGCTTTTACAAACTCGTCCAGCTTTCAAAGTTGTTTTCATTGTGATAAGACATTTCAATAAGTCCAAGGAAAAATCGGTTTAGAAAATTGAAAGCTTTCTTCCAACTCCTTTTGGCGTCAGCTTTCTCAGTAACTGCATTGAATACAACGTAACACTGTTAAATGTAGTTGTCCTCTTAACGATATTTTGTCAAATAATCCAGACAGTAGCTTATATATATATATATATATATATATATATATATATATATATATATATATATATATATATATATATGTGTGCATTTTTGATATTAGTTCTTTTACTCGGCTTTGGATTTTCAATATCGCACGCCATTTTCTTTTCCCTGCGTGTCAGTCCGACTCCAAGTCGAAGATGTCGGGCTCCTGTGTTCTGAAGGCATTGTTGGCGTTCATCGATTGCTCGGATAAAGACCTGCTTTAATCACCTGCTTCGTAAACCTATCAAGATTTTGCACGTTTGTTGCACGGAATAAAGGTTTTCACGCTAATCATGAGTTGCAGCTTCAGCATCGGGGATGACACGCATGCGCAGTTGTGTTTTAAAAATGCACGCAACCATTTACAAATGGCCGCCGGCACATGCAAACAGTAAGGTGAAAATGAGATGCATTTTATAAAGCAAACGCAAAATTTACTCTATGATATTCGCATATACACAGACTCTCACTGATACACTACAGACACATTTCACAAATATTCTATAAATCTTTTAAGAAGTTTTCAGAGTTGAAAGCTTCATTAAAAATAGGCTTGTTCATTCAACACTAGCGTCAGAAAAATATCCTTAGGCAGATATATATGAACTGTGTTCAAAAACTATTGAGACTAGTTATATTTACCAAAAAACAAGAAAACAATGAATGGAACGGTTTCTTCAAAATAATCCCTTTGACATCCAACACTTATTTTCGGAAGTTTTTTCTTGGTTGAAGCAACTATCGCTTCTGTTAGATGGTAAAACTATCCAGTCGATTTCTTTTATTAATTCCCTTCACGAACTCAAATATTAATGAGATGCATTTTCGTTGGAGAAAACAAATTGTCTAACGGAGCAAATGATTTCATTTTTTCTTTTATTTCGGTTCTTTCTTTCTTTCTTTCTTTCTTTCTTTCTAGTCTTTTAGTTCATTTTTCTCGGGTTCTTTGCCTTTTTTCTTTCTTTTTTCTTTCTTTCATTCTTTCTTTCTCTTCAAATACAAATTTATTTTTTCCGTTAATTTTTTGTGATGTTCTATGTTTCTATATTCTCAATCATTTGTTTTTAGATTTCTAAATCGGAATGTTTAGATTTCATATGAAACATTACACCTCAATCCAAACCATCTCCTGTGTAATATGAATACTTAAATTATATAGTATATCAATTTACATGCAAAATTTAAGCACTTTCATTGCGTTCATTGTTCCAGAAACTGGCTCAGTATTGTGTCCTGGCTATGACACTAAATTTCATCGGGTAGTAAGCTGTAGTTCTAGAGTGGGAAATGTAAATTTACCACTTTATTGCCATCACCCCTAGTTTAAGTGGTAAAACCTGTATAAAGATTCATCTATGGGTTGAAGCAATTGTTTTGAAAAGTATTAGAATCAGATAGGAATACATAAAACCATATAATTGGGTACTAATATTTTCTATTAAGATGGGTTACATTAAAGCTTTAATTGTTTAAAAGGATCATTTTACAAAGAGTTTTTAAAACAGTTTTATTTGGTGGTATTTCTCTGGAGTCTGAGTGATAGAAAGTTTCCTTACGTCTTGAGGACCCATGATTATTCTTTTAATAATGCTGTGGTGTGGAGGGTCTCTATTTTCTTTCTGTCAATTCCAACACCTCCAGTCTTTGTCGAAGACTTTGTGGATACCTCCGAGTAAACCAACGACAATTCGTATAATAACCACCCTCATATTCCACAGATTTTCGGTTCTCGGGCAAAGTTCAAGTGTTTGTCTATCTTCTCGTTTTTCTTTTATTTTCATTCTGCAAAGTACACGATACTGCAGGTTTTCTTATTTATGTTTATTATCACGGGAACTAGTCTTCTGGCCGACATTAGGCGATCTGCTTGTATCTCTAAGTTCCAGAAAATTAGGAGCCTCGTATTCTCCCGGTCAGATTCTGGTTTATGCATGTCTCTTTTGGTTGTATGGTTAAATTTCAATTTTTTGCACAATTCCTAGAGGATCACCTGCTCCACACAGTCATGTCTTGTCTTATGCACTCATTTTGTTAGTGTCCTAATTATGGTATTAATCGTTTCGTCTTTCTCACCAAATAACCTACACTTGCTATTCTGTTGCGTATTATCTATTTTCACTTTTACATAATTAATCCTTGTGGAATTGTTTTGTGTTGCTACTGGAAGAGATTCAAGTTTTTCTTAAAGTGTAGTTTTCTTAGACATGTCCTGGTCTTCTCGTGAGAGATTTCGTCAGTTTGTTGCTTGATTGTTCATTTATTTGTCTCCATGTCGTCATTGCTGTAACTAGTCGCTATAATCAGTCTTCGAGTCATCGAGTTGATTCAAGCACACTACGTAAAATACTGGCGAGTTCTCTTCCTCCAAATTTTCTTTACGTTTTCTTTTATTTTCTTTACCTTTTCTTTTATAATCTGTCAATGTTATCTCTCGAATGTAAGGTCTTGTGCATCGTCATCAACTTTCTTCTCCTCTGGTTCATTTGTCGTCTGGTCTATTTGTTCCTATCAATTTTAAGAATGATGTTGAGAATCTTACAAGGGGGACAGCCGAAGTGTTTATCCATTTGATGAAATTTTTGCTGTAGAGTTTGGTTTCGAGAAGCTTTCCCGTTTGTAAGATGGTGTCCCCTTCCAATATTCCCAAGCACGTACTTGTAAGTTTCCTTTTCTCAGAGCATTCTCATTCTTTCTTGATTTAGTAGATCTGATCCTTCTGTTATTATTCTTTTCCGCTTTTCGGTATTAGCATGGCAATTTTTCTATACAGCATTCCATTACTACACCCTGACTGTATATTCTTATTATTTGTATTAGTCCCTTATTCTTTTCTCATTTTTTGCAAACAGTTTCTTATCGTCATTTACTTAAGGCGGTTGAACTTTTCTCGTAATTTAGTAAGTTTTTAGCCCCGGCATCATGGCTATAACAAATTGTAATGGTGAAAGTGAATCTCACCGGAAGATGCCGTTCTGGATTTTCATCTCGGCTAAACTATTTCCTCTTGTGGTAAATTCCACTTTCTACTTTTTCATTGCTACCATGATGAGTTTTATGTATGGATGTATGGAACATTCTTAGAGAGTCTACTATCCAGCTTTGCGGGACATTGCTATATTTTTGCTTCTCATTTTGTTCTCATTGTGGATGTTTTGAATATCACTTGTTCTTCTTGTTTTCTTCTGGCATATTTTCTGTTTCTCTGAAAACAGTTCGGGTTTACTTGCGAGTGATAGATATCCTCCCTAATCTGTGTAGTTAAGATTATCCTCTTCATAGGTAGACACGTTGTCGGACTATAGTTACTGGATAGGGTTCTCTTTCGGGATTCTTTCTGCATCAGGGAGGATTTCCACTTAGTCATCCATTTGGATATATTTGTTCAATTCAATAGCCAGTCTTTCGTAGATGTGACGTAAATTATTTAAACCAGAATCCATGTATGCTATCATGGTTTGACGTTTTACAATTCAGTTCTTTTTTTAACGTTTCTCTAAGCGATTCCATGTATGTTATCGCCTCAGGGTCTTGTTTGAGTCCTTGTAAGTCATTTTATTATGTTATTTATCAATTCAACCTTTCTATTATGTTCTTTCCGTTCGCTTATTGTACTCAAAACTTGGATAGCTCCCGAAGCATTCAATAAATTTTTTTCATTATTTTGGAAAGACCTATTTTGATTGGACTCTGTTCCGGTATCTTTCTAGTCTTCCTTTTTTTTTTTTCGTTAATATTTTTTGAGTAATCTCTTTAAGTAGTATTGTCAATTTTTTTCTGTTATTTTTGTTCTTTTCATTGTGACATATCCTCATGTTTTTCTTTTCTTAGTTTCTTCGATCGTTATTGAAACTTTTTTACCTGTCCTTTTTCCTAATTTTCCGTCTTTGTGTTATATTTCTCAATGTTTTTTTTAGGAGAACCCCGATTTTATCACTGGCTAATTTCGTTCCTGCATAAATTAGCTCATTAAATTCATTGATGTTGTTCATTTGGATATTTGGTAATAATTTGTTAAATTTTTCGGTTTCTACCTTGAGGGATTTTAATGTAGTCTTATTTTCTGTCAACATTAACATTAACTCAACATTAACTCAACATTTATTTTGTCTTCTAGCGTTAAATTTTGTTTGATGGTGATGGGGATATGTGGTGTTCCGGTTTTCATTATTTTGTGTTTCAGCTAGGTTTGGGAGTCCTTGCTTTTCAGTATTCAGTGATTCGGTTCGGGTTGTGGGGTCTACATGACATTCTTCCTAATTTACATGTTGGTATATTTCAAGAATCTCAAGGTCAGAAAAAACCTTTCTTTAATATCATTCTAGCTTGGTCAGCAGGTCTGGTTTATTTTATCAAATCTGCCCTCAGTTATCATTTATCTATAGACTCTTTGTGTAATATTCTTGGTAAGGTTAAGGGTCCATTTCTTTTCTTGATGTCGCCGACTATTCAAGGTTGCTTTGGTCGTGGTTTGTGTACTTGAAATTAGAACAGCCAACATTCACAGGATGCCAACGGTTCCCCCATGTTGGCTGTCAAGGGAGCATCTGCTGCCCATGAAATCCAGACTTGTTGTTTCGGTCCCACTTTGATTTATTTTACTTGGGTAATAAATTGTAGCTATACTAGACCATGGGGATCTTTATTATCAAAGCTCCTGTCACTATCAATTTTCAACTTTATTTTCGATTTCATGCAATCCTCCACCGTATCTTTACTCAAGACCTACTGTGAAAAAAATAGTTATGATATACATTTAATTTATACAGGTTTTCCTGCTTCTTTCGAGCGATATTTTTCTGTCACATTGACAAAAGAGATGAATAATTCTGGAAGGTTCGATTTTCTCCATATAGGCTAGAACTGGCTGATATTTTGCTTATGTGTGTACCTGTCCTTTTCTTGATCATATATAGTGCTCCTACAATTAGATCAATTCAAATTGGATTTAACCTCTTCCAATATTTTTTCTTGTCAAGGAGAAATTATATATCTGTTCTCGGGTGATGCATTCTATGGCCGATGACTTGCTTCTTAAGTTCATATCTATCTTTTTTTTTTTATTTCAGCTAATGCCTAGTTTATTATATAAAACAGTTTGTCAATATTCGTACTGCATTGGTATTAATTGCTCTTACTTTTCTTTTTGTATTCAATTGTGCTCTTGATATGACTCTTATTGTCTTATAAAATTCCTTTCTTATCTTGCTTTAATCATGGTATGATTGATACCATACGCTCCATTATTTCCCAAATATTTTCAAGTTGTAATCTGTCCGAATTCTGTAACTTCTGTGCTTATATTTAGATTGATGCAATTCGACTTTACGAGTCTTTCTTAATTTTGACTTTCCAAAATTATCTCCAAAAATCGTCAATAAATCTTTTCACGGTGCTTAGTAAACCGACTTAATCGTTAGAATATTTGCACATAACTTTAAAATCATTCATATAGAATAGGTAGTTTATTTTTAAGACGTACTTTTATATCCAGAGGCTGCGTTTTTATCGAGAGAAATATTAGAGCTATACAAAAAAGATAAAACATAATAATGAGTTAGATAGTATTACTAATATTATTCTATAAGGATGATAAATAGCCTGTAAATGCCTCTCCTTGGAAGATTCCATTACTCATGATATTGTTCTCATTATGTTTGTTTTATGGCATATCAACCTTTACAGGCTAATTAATGCCAAATCATCCTTATAGAATAATAGTAGTAATACTATTTGACCCATGATAGGGGAAATAATGGGTTCATGTTTTCTTGATATTAGTCCGAAAGTGAACGTAATAGCGCAAATGGAAGGTGAACTCGCTTCCTTCGATTCTACTGTCTATTACTTTAATCAATTTGCTACCTTGACTCCCCATTATTATTATTATTATAATTATAGTAGTAGTAGCTGTAGTGTCAGCAATAAAAATACATTTGTATTTCCTGGTTTTGTTTCATCTTCGTTGCCATTAACCACATGTCTGCACTGATCTAGAATAGTACTATCTGTCAGGTTCCCAAATATAGGCAAAATTGATGATGTCGAGATTTATTTTGAACTAATTCACTGATTTTTAAATCCTGGAAATAAGCAAGAAATGTTTACCTGTATAAACCTACAGAAACTCCATTTAATTGCTAATAAAGTATTATTTTAAGATAAATAAATCTGTACAAATAATCTGTATTGTTAAGGAATACTCAATCAGTCATATAAAGGTTTGTAAGTTATTGATATTTGATAGGAATAATTAATTGAAAATATATAATCATCAGTAAAATTAAATAAGACGTTCTTTAAAACCATGTAACGCAATAAGAACTGACATGCCATTACACCAGCAGACTATGAAACTAACCAAATTTTATAATCGATCATTTTAATCTTTAGGAATATATTTTCGATCACTATTCGAGGGTATAAAAGAGCCAAAATTTTGAATAGTTCTAAAGAGGCTGGATACATCGCTTCTGTGTCTATATTCTTTCCAGTTTTCCCTGACTCAGATAAAGTTTTCTATGATGAGAAAATGACAAACGCTAAAGAAAAAAGTTGACAGGATCTGGATGCATTATCAGGAAAAATCATATTATACTTTAGGCTCCTAAAAATCTTATCTGAATTGTCCGATAGGACCAAAGGCGAAAAGATAAAGACCACATTTAAGACTTAGTATTTGGAACCTACCAGGAAACAGTGACTTAACTCCTGCAGGAACACACACACACTCACACACACACACACACACACACACACACACACACACACACACACACACACACACACACACACACATATATATATATATATATATAATTGCAATGCACTGTGATTTTTTTACGTATACGAAATGAACATATCTTTAATTCGTTTGTTTTAATGACGTTAACCTTCCGGGAATATGTAATTCTAAAACCATCCTTATAAAAGGACAGTAGTATTACTATTAAAACTATAGCTTGGAGGATAACAAAGTTCACTCATTTCTCAAAGTTTACGTAACAGAAGTTTACGTAACAGAAGTTTACGTAACAGAAGTTTACGTAATAGAATGAGGAGAGTTCAAACTCGCTTAATAGGATGTCATAGAGCAACACATAAGCCAATATGCCACGTGGACTCCTCCAAGTGCTTTTGAATATATTTCCTAAAATTTCAGTGTAATCACTAAAATTGCAGCATATATATTTTTTGTGATAACTTCTCCGCATTTATGTTTATTGTAGGCTGCTATACATACATACTGCTGACATTTTCAATGACTCTTTAAAGATATTATAGAACCCTAGAATTTTTTTCTTTTTCACACTTTTCAACTGTTCATTTTGTGACATTAAAATAGTAACATCTAATTTGGTAAAGTTTTTACAAGTACAGCGAATATATATATACCTTGTATATAAGTATACTTTATGGAGTTGTTTTTAGAATAAAACATTAATTTTCTTTTTTCTTGACAAATCGTGTATCAGAATGTGCTCTCGTTTTTATTCATATCAATAATGGTTAGTTGGTAATATGTTGGTTGGTTGGGTTTTATGGGATGTCAACTATTGTAGGTTATTTAATACCAAATCCTATTTATGAATACATTAAATATAGGATTTGCAAACACATTTTGTAGATAACATTTTTAGACGAGTCTTAGTTTTTATTTTTTGCTCACAGTATTCCTATCTAATATGAATACTTCTATTAATCATTTGCTTGCACAAATTTAAATAGTCCCAAACATTTCTACGTCAACAACAGTTACTTATTTACACATTTTTACTAGATATACATATATAAATGGATAGTTTGCTGGTAATTTTATTTTTTAATGAGGTATAATTAATTTGTTTGTACACTAGTATTGTTATTGTTTCTTTACAGTTAAATGCTTTTAAGTATTGCAATCTAACATTTATAAATCTGTTCAATATCAATACTGTGAAGTGATTACAAGTATTGGTAATTAACACTAATTGTTCTATTGAACACTATATATTCATTTGCTCACAATCAAATGGTTCTAAGTATTGCTATGTTATACAAATATTTCAATTTAGACACACGGTTAAAGAATTTCAGGTATTGCTATTCAAAATTAATAATTCTATTCAACATAACTCATTCGCTTGCACAGAGTTAAATGGTTCCAAGTATTACTATGTATCAGTTTGAATTCGTTTAGACAGTCGTTTGTTTATACGCAGTTAAATGGTCAAAGAGTTATATTTCTGATCCTAAAATGAGTCTTTGCAGTGAGCCGTCAATTAGACCATTATTTGGCTAGGGAAAAAATCTTTTTTTGTTTTCACCGACAAAATGAGTTATTGTACGTAAGACTCATGTCTTTGGGAGTGAAATGAATCCATATATTACCTCGTATGTTATGGGTAAATCGTAAGTAATCAGTCTTGGAGAAGGAAAACTGAAAATTTACTGAGCAGAGCAAATGACTCCTCCCTCAAGAACTCACAAGCCCACTGAAAACTTTGATGGGGCTCGAATCTTTTGGGCTTCACGTGTTATTAAATTTCATCCATGTAATATTATAAGAAGTTAAAATATTTACGGTCAAAAACACTTATTCATTGAAGCAAGAACAAAACACAACCGAGTATATACAAAAAGACCTTGATGAGTATTTATCATCGTTAGTCTCTGTGACTCTTTATCCAGAGGATCCTGTAAATAAGCGTCACTCAAATCCAGTCTCGGAAAATAATGCTCCCGAGACTTGAGAATACAAGTCATCTATATTTGGAATCGGACACATATTTATTTGTAAAATAGGATTGACAACTCGCTTAAAATCCCCACAAATCCGAACTTGACCATTTCTCTTCAAAACTAAGATGATAAAGGAAACCCGTTCTGAAAAATTGACTGTTATGATAATGTAGGCAGCAACCATTCGATCAATTTCAGTTTCTACCATTTCTCGAATCCTTAATGGCACTGATCCGGCCTTAATAACAGAAGGGGTACTATTTTGCTTAATGTACAGTTTCGCTGTTACGTTTTATCAATGTACATAATGTGTTACATATTGACCCTTGACCAAGCCGTCAATCAAGAGATGTACCTGTGTAAATAAGCGGAGGAACAACAGAAGCAGGTGGATGTGAGATAATTATATAACCAGGTCCCACAGTCGGCTTGGGTCAGTTCCAGTTGCAGTTGGAGTCAGTTGGGAGACAAGATGCCATCGTGAGAATCCGCTTGCGGCCCTCAGTAACCCACGGTTGAGCAACCGCTGCCAAGATGAGAAAGAAGTGCTGCTATGGTCGGAAGAACTTTGGGTGAATATGTAGCAGTCTGTTCCCGTCTACAACTCACCTCCTACACACAAGAAACATCACCCTTTCGAGAATAAAGTATGAGAGGTATATTTTTATAAAGAAGTGTGTTCGCTCATTGAAGTCGTCATTGTTGTTGACTATATATTTGTATATATATTTGTATATATATATATATTTGTACATATATTTGTATTACTGTACACAACAAATGTACCTAAGCCTGGTTTAAATAGATCTGAAAATTCTGATTCATATCCGTCCATTTATTTTGGTTGTCGGTAGCAGATAGATTAATTGGCAAACTTTCCCGCCAATCCTTTCCAAGAAGACTAGGTCCCAATCCGGGTACAACCAACACTCTTAAATTGTACATTTTTCCTTTGTATTTAATATGCAGGTTAGCCACTCCCTTAGGTAGAATGATTTCACCTGAATAGGTTCGTAAACTTCTGTATTACCCACTTTTTAGAAATCCTCGTGTTCAGCAGTTTGTAGAATTGTTTCTCGCTTATCAGCAACGATGAACACTTGGTATCGATTTCCATATCACGACTGATTCCATTCAAATCGAGCTTACACGGGTATGGTTGAAGTGTACAAGAACTTGTCATATATAAGGGTATATTGTATGTATCTGCTCTTTCGTGTAGTGTGACAGGCTTTCCCGTTGTTTGTTTTTGCATTGTCTCGAAAAATAATTGTTCTTTTGAGATTTAAAACAACTTTTTCTCCAACCTGGACACTGTACACATCTCTCGAACCGTTTTTCACCGAACCCAAAACACAACTTTTTCCCCTTTTTTATCTCAACTAAAATCTGTTTTGTCGCACCCATTTTATGTAAGTTCTCCATATCTTTGTTCTTTATGTGAACCACATCGGCAATCGCCAATTCCTTTGGCTGATTCATTTTATAAACATCTTCAAGCGATATCTCCTCGGACAACAATCTTTCTAGTATTTTTCCAAAATTTAACCCACGCACAATTGTCACGTGATGCTCTTTTTAAAAATGTCACGAATTCGCATGTTGCTGATAAGTCTTTAAGACGAACCAAAAAATTAGAAACGAACGTACCCTCCTCTTTTTTGGCATTATAAAACCGGAACTTTCTGCAATTTGTTTTGGCTTGAAATGTTCAAGCAACAAATGCTTTATTTCCTCAAAAGGCTTTCATTCGGTTTTTAAGGTGCACATAAATCTTCCAAGACTCTGTACGTCTGTTCTCTGATTGTGCTGAGCAAAATAACTTTGCATTTTGTCTCTGTTTGAGTGCCATGTGCGATATCATTAGCTATGAAAACTGTTCTACGCGATCCAGTTAAGTCAAAATGTTTCCAGATTCAACGCAGAATTCATCTACACGCCCGAATGTTGGAATTTTTCCGTGGGAAAAATATTATTTTCGCTGCAAATATTCAGTTTGTTTTAGCAAATACTCGTGAATAATAACAACAACGTAATCCAGTTGTTCTCAAGATGGTGGAATGACCATCTCCGCCTTTTTATTACAAGTCAAACATGGCCTAAACGAGACTTAAGTTTTTAGGACAATATACAACAATGTACATATTTATATATATAAGCATGTTTGATTAAATAAGAAAGGCATATGGTCAATATAATTTTATTAAGATCCTTTCAAGTTTCCTGATAAGTGTCTTGCTTTCAGGTTGATAAATTCATCCGCCAACTCCAACCTGAAAGCAAGACACTTATCAGGAAACTTGAAAGGATCTTAATAAAATTATATCGACAAAATGAGTCTATTATATAATCAAACATGCTTAAATAATTGACTGCCACCCAAACACACACACACACACACACACACACACACACATATATATATATATATATAGAGAGAGAGAGAGAGAGTTATATTGTAAAAGCCATTATCGTTGAAAATTGATACGGTGAGAATGTTTGTATTTCATTTGGCACTAAAAGGTATGAATCCAACTAATCTTCATCTAGCTATGGTTAAACAGTAGAGCAGACTGGGCTTTTTAACCTTAGTATATGTAACCGGACCAGTAGACGGGAAAAAAACTCTGATTTTAAACTTGTTAAACTCCCCTCAAAAACAGATCTTATATTGGATGCTTTTCGAGGGTTGGGGTTGGGTAAATACATACACACGCTTAGACACACGCGAACGCCCCCACATTCGTACATAAATCTGAAGAGAGAAACAAAGACACTGAGTTCAATTGTTAAATAGAAAATGGTGATTATTTTTTATCTAACTTGAAGTAATTCTAAAAGTAATTTAAAATGATATTAAGCAAAATTTTTAGATAGGTAAAAGCTAATTAACAAACCGTTTGCCTTAAGTTCTACGCTTTATTATTTCTTTTGGTGATTGAGAAAGCAGAAAGTATCTAAATATTTATTATGAATTCATATCTATAATTTAATGAAAGACGAAAGAAGAACAATAGCTTTGCCCACCTACTTGGGCTTTTATAATATAATAAGTATAACAAAATTTACAGTGGCATTTTATTGATTTCCTAAAAACAATATGAACAACAGTGGCTGTACTGGAGGGGGGGGCACTTGATGAATAAGGATATATATATTACTGACTTTTAGCAATAAATCTCAGGTGTTTACGTCGATGTCAAAGTAAGTTAAAGTGTATATATATCTGCCCACCCCACATAAACGTTACACTCAAACTTATACACACGTAAGTACTTATATATATATATATATATATATATATATATATATATATATATATATATATTCGATTTATGTTTTTTTACTGAAAAAAAAACTAATAAAATGAATCTTATATGGAGAATATTAAGAAGTGCCTTTAGTTTTACCAAGTAAATTTTGTCTCTTTTTTAGAATTAATTTTCTCTTGTAATGTCAGCTGTGACAAATATTTAAAAATGAAAGGTTCGATGAAAAAATTCTTGCCGCTATAGACACTCAAGCTGTGCTCAGTAGTCAGCGACAAACGAAATTAAATCCTATATGGACATGAAAACAGTATGTTTGCACACACGCACGCACGCACGCGCACACACACACACACACACACACACACACACACACACACACACACACATATATATATATATATATGCGTGTGTGTGTGTACATCATTTCTTCCTTCTATTTCTTAAAAATGGCTCGCCTTTCTCTTTCACTTGCAAACAACATGAATTCAAAAATAGAGAAAATATGTGTTCTTACACCAAATAATATTATTTTACAAGTATTATTGTTCAAGTTGAAAATATGTTATGGCGTCAACCAATGCCCATAAAAGCTAAAAAAAAAAAAAAAAAAGGAAAATTCAAAATTGTGTTTAAAATTAACGAATGCCGAAATAATAACCGCGGAATAGGACCCGAGAAGGTTTGATTAATTTGAATTCAACAGTGTCTCAAAAAGTCTAGAGACGTTTTATGCCTTTAGATTTGGGAATTACCTCTATTGTTAACATTTTTTCTATCGTTGTTTCTAAAGGGGGTGTTTTTGCATATGTTTCTTTCTGAACGTTTTTAAACGTATTTATTTAACCTATAGTTGGTACTTTGATGGGCAATTCCACTCAGGGCTAGAGTAGACCCAAGAGTATATAATGCCGACTCCAGACAAAGAGAAATGGCCCTTCTACGTGGACATCCTAGTACGAAAATCCCTTTTAAAATGATATCCTTGTCTGCTGACCATTGACCCTATTACTGCAGAAGACTTCAGTTTATTTTGGACATTAAATAACAAAACATTCGTATACTTCAAGAAGTCCTATTTCTATCAAAATATGCCGATAACACAAACAGATTTAGTGATCCTTTTTTATTATTCAATACACACATTTATGTCCATGCATACGTATATATTTCTGATGCTTATACACAACCATACAGGCACGCTCGCATCCACATAAACATACCTACATATATGCTATTCTTATGTGTAGACACACTCATCCCGACACATTTTCACCTACACTTATATACATTATTACACCTCTATATGTATAGCCCGTGACAGAAGTGTTTATATTGTAATAAAAATATCAAAATGACTGTTCAAAATATAATTCTGTGTACTAAGGGTTATGGTAAATATTTTTACCGGTTTAAATTCCTCTTATGTTTCGATAGCACAATATATCTTTGTTTCTGCTGGTTTTGCGAATAAATTACACCTTTATATTATATCATAACGTACTGAAAACGCCAATAATATATTTCCTTTCAAGATATTCTCTTTTATTTTTATTTTTTATTTTTACCATTGCTTTTGTTTAGTGGTTTGTATCCACAAGAGACTTGAGAAAAAGTTTAATAAATAAACGTATGATTTATATTTTTAATTCGTCACAATCTTCATATTTTTTCTCATTCTAAAACCAATTTTACTGTTGCTAGAAGGCGGAGATATTTCTTTCTTCTTTGATTCCTAAAAAAACGTCTCTCAGTTCATATTACAAGAGAATTTTGGGTTAAAAAAAGCAGCAACATGGCGATTTCTGAAAAAGACACTTGTTTTTCTGAAGATTTTACAATTTTTTAGTTATATATATATATATATATATATATATATATATATATATATATATATATATATATATATATTATTCACCGCTAAAAACAATAAAAGTGATATAGAGATGTCTATGCACAAAAGTGCTGGGAAATTCTATTATATTTCAATGATAAAATCAAATTATATAAATTAAGATAACCCAAGAATCTAAGTTTCATGCACATGATCTTCAGCTATGTCAGTATGCAGACGTCTGAAATGCGAGCAGAAGTATTCATCCAGAAGATCAGAAGATCTAGTACACCGTTTGTAAATCTTTTCCCTTAAAATCCACACAGAATATATACAGCTAAAAATTATCCCGCAAATATCTCTACTTCATATGTGGTGACATATCTGAAGATTGTGAGCGTGCAACATAGTCATGTGTAATCTTGATTTACCTTGTTTTATCAAATATATATATATATATATATATATATATATATATATATATATATATATATATATATATATATATAAACTAAATATATGGGGAAATATCCTAAATCAATGGAAGAGAGCATTCTTCAATGCGATTAAAAAAAAGAAACGTACATAATTTACAAAGATCTCTTAGGAATGGATGAAATCTTCTCTCCAAGAAAATTTAAGGAAAAATCACACCACAATACTCAGAGGAATTGACAAAAATAAAAAAAAAGAATTAAATTTTATGAAATTAAAACTTAAGGTAGAATTACCTGAAGACAGAGTAACATGTTATACTGAAACATATTTACAAACAGACCAGGAACTATTAACTGAAATCAAAGTTCTTTCCCCACTATAACACAATAATTCCTATCGGATCAACGGGAAAAAGAATGCAAAAATTAGAAACAAAAGAAAACTTGGACAGAAAAACTACATAGCTGAGAAATACATGCTAAAAAGAAATAGATAGAAAAATAAAATAAAGAATAATAAAAAGGATAAAAAATAAAGAAATAATAATAAAAAACATACTAAAAAAGAATCTATGTATACTCATGACAAAGCAAATCCACTCACTCCACAGAACAGCAAATACACACTCTAATATCACCTACAAAGAAAACCGTAGAATAGAAAAATAACCAAAATACACACAGCTACATGTACACATTGCCGCAGAAGAGATAAAATCTTAAAAAACAAACAAACACCAATACATACAAACCACATAAAAAAAAAACATGAATCTTCATACATACTATCACACACAAAATACAGGCCCAACTACCCTATAACAACAACCACTTAGTAAAAAAAAAAAAAACACTTTTCAGGAATAAATGAAAGTACAATCTCTTCACATATCTTAACACAAAAAATTGGCCAAACCACCATATACACTCGTAAATGTAGAATGGGTTGAATAATGTCCACTATAATGCATACAGGAAAAATAAACCACACAGACTACTTTTGTGATAAAAACACCAAGGTTAGCAACTTTTTTTCTTTAGCAACACATATTAACCCTACACAATCCGAATAGAAAGAGCAGTAGAAGTAACATACAAAAAACTCAGTTGCAACATAAAACCTAACATAATCAAATTATTAAAAAAAATGCACAAAAATCATATTGATTTATTAAAACGTGGTCTGAATTTTTGGCCGACCCCAAAAAGCAATTTAAGAGAGTTTGAACGGACATTTAGACTGGGAGAAAAATTCCATTACAAAAAATACATACGACTCCTTTGCAAAAAAATAAATAAAAATTCTTCCATGACAAGAAAAATCTACGCATAACAACCTCTCAATCAAACAAAGACGAGCCTTCAAATTTGCAGGAAACCAATGACATAATTAAAAATGAAGCAAACAAGGGAAGCGCAGTTGTCATTTTGAAAAAGACATGTTACAATAAAAAATCAAAGAAATACTAATGGATGAAAACGACTAGACATTAATTGATGCAAACATAGACAAAGCTATCATATAAAAAATGACAATATTCTGCACAATACACCATGAAACATTAACTGAAAAAGAAAAAGACGTGTAAACTAAGTATATCACAAAAACTAGCCAATTTTACGGATTACTAGACATTGATATGTCCAAGAAAATTAAAAGAATAGCTGCAGAAACACAAAAATCTGAATTTATAAAAATTCCAAACTCCAAACTCCAAACACACAGAACATTGAGTTTCAAAATGCTAAAATAAAGGATGTCGAGTATGTAATACAATCACAGAAGGAAAATGCTATATTTTTGAAAACACAAAAAAACATTCATTATGAATTTAAAAAAATACGCTGGAATTCAAACAATCTAGTTTACATAATTAAATGCACCAAATAAAGGAGATTGACATTAGCAGCACTCAAGCAGTGAAGACTTGAGTCTTTTTTTTATAAACGCAACATTAAATTACCGCACAAAATAGAAAACTATAGATCAAAACACCTTTATGAAAGCACCAAATAAGACTTTAAAATGATGCCAATATATCAGGCTGATGATAACTCATTGCTCCAAATGAAAAAAGAAAACTTCATAGATACACTTACTCCAACAGTAATTAAAACCTTTACTAAACACATACACACACGCAAAAATACTTATTCAGGAGAGATTAAAGATACATCTATATATGGGATTAAATTCAGTCTCACACTCATTAACCCCATCAAATGTCTTTGAAAAATACACGTTCGTATGTAAACATAAGCGTACATACATGTATACGTCCGCATATACGCACACAAACACCGCGAGAGAGAGAGAGAGAGAGAGAGAGAGAGAGAGAGAGAGAGAGAGAGAGAGAGAGAGAGAGAGGAAAAAACAAAGAATAAAAAAGGACAAAATTCATCTCAACATACTTGAAAATATATGCAAGTATGAGTATATATATATGAGTACAGGTACATGTAATCACAGAGAGAGTACACACTTTATATATAGAAAAATATATATAAACTAGAAGGATTCAAGGAGGACTTATTTCTATGGGACATTCACAGATAAAAAGTATGTAATGAAATAAAATCCTCATTAGCGTTAGAAGCCTGAGTGAACCAGGGAGTAATGACTATGAATCGGTTTGGGTTGGTTGGAGTTTATGGCATATCAACCATCGTAGGCTATTTAATGCTAAGTCCTATTTATACATATACATTAAATATATATGATTTGGTTTGGTGGGATTTTATGGCATATCAACCATCGTACGTTATTAACTGCTAAATCCTCTTTATACTATATATTAGATATATATAATTTAGTTTGGTTAGATTTCATGGTATATCACTCCTTTAATGCCAAATCCACTTGATACACATATATATCAAGTATATCTGATTTGTAAACCCTTTTTCTAGATAACATTTTTAAATGAACACGAGCTCATTCTTTTGCACACAGTTAAATAGTTTCAGGCATTTCTAACACAACTAATTCTATTAGCTATTAATTATCTGTTTGAATACATTTAAATAATTTCAAGTATCACTACGCAACAGTAACAATTTAACATCGGTCATTTGTTTGCACACAGTTAAATGGTTTTACATATATCATTTCTGAATGAATATTTTGTCGGTAATTTTACTTTTACATGTGTTAGAACTATTTTGCTTGCACTCATGTAGTGCTATTATCTCTATGCAGATGGTTTCAATCATTGTGATCCAACATATATATTTCTATTTAACATTAATCATTTGTTTGCACACAGTGAAGTGGTTTCAAGTATTGCTATTAAGCATGAATTATTCTCTTTAACACTATTCATTATTTTTTCACACAGTGAAATGACTCCAAGTGAACGAACAAAAAGTGCATATTAGACATGTAATACCATTGGAGTCAAAGAAAAACAAAAACGCTACAGAAACAGATAAGAAAATTTCTAGTGTTTATAGCCTAGGCGTTATCACTGACAGCCAAATCCGAAACTGGTTTTTAATGTTTCGTTCTGGTAGTACGTCATTGAGAGATGAGTCCTGACAAGAATGCTCATCAAACGTGGGTCAAAATGCTCATCAAAATGGAAGGAATGCGATCCATGCAAAAGGACTCGAGAATAAGCGCTCAATACATTCCAATCCACAATCCAGCGCCACCCCCACAAAAAAGTTGGAAGAGTGAGCAAGTTAGTTGTTTAGGTTTATCATAGTCTTAGTCAGAAAAAATAAGCAGGATCCGATCTCCATAGTAACGAGTCTTCTTTCAAAGCAGAGAAATTACCTGTTTTTCACAAATATCATTATAGATAACGAAAAATGGGTCTATTCTGACAATGTTCGAAAGCAAAAGGCAGTGGACTGCCAAAAATAGAGCTTTATGGAAGAAAACTTTCGAATTTTGTATGTTTGGATCAGCGCGATATCATTCCTTTCGATATTTTAAACCACAATTGGATACCCTCTGCCACCTCACAATAGCTGCAACATGTACTTGAAAATCTTCTACGAAAACCTCTGGCACTGATTATTGAGATAAATGTGGTCTTCCTCGTTGATAACACGAAGTCACATTCAACCAGTATTAAGCCGAAAAATATTGGCTTTAGGTTGGTCTATTCTAACCCATCCACTATATTCACCAGTGATACTTATCTTTTTTCTTTCCCAACAAAATGCTTTGCCAGACCAAACTGGTGAAAATGTTCGCGGAAAACTTCTTCAGCTTGAAATCAGCTGAATTTCACTAGAGAGGAATCAGAAAGTTCACAAGAGTTACTTCAAATTTATAGTGAAGATAATATTGTTTGAAATTAATTCACTGTTAAATTTACCATGAATGAATTATAATTTAATAAAACGGAAAATATTTATAATTTCAAACCAACAGATAGTAAGTTAGATATGTAGAAAGTAACAAAGAAGCGTACTGAGATTGAAAAAAGAAAGAAAGAAAGAGACTGATAGATAGATAGATAGATAGATAGATAGATAGATAGATATTCCAGGACAAATAATTAATTATTGCCATAATATTGCCTTTCATCAAAGCAATTAATTTGCTTTTGAAGATTAAATGAATTTAAAAACGAATGCATATGGACAAAATTGAAGTCATTAGTTTATTTGTTAGCATATAAAAATCCTCCTTTTAAGTAAAAAAAATTCAAATTTTAAAAATCTATCCGTTGATATCACGAATCTGGAATGGTTAAGTAAAAATCTGAATTGACAGCTGTGGGAATTGAACAATTACAAAAGAATAGCAGTCTATCATCTTAGCTTTCAAATACGCGTTTTAAAGTTCGGACTCTGAAGTACGTGTCAGACGATGGACATAAATTATTCGTCATCTTTGTATCTATATATTTCCTTAGAATCAGAGTATAGTATCAGCTTGCTTTGAGTAGAATCAGTGTGTTACTCCCAAGTACTTCTACCTAGGAGATCGAAGGAGGAATCTGTTATTGTCTAAAGTTCAATAATTATTTGAAAATAAAAGATATTTTAAGATGTAATACCTCAGTCCAAAATTATGGAATTAGCACGCTTCGTGTATATTCACTCAAGTTTTTATTTTATTTTATTGTAAATAAACTATTACCAAATGAAAGGTAATTTTTTTTATATAATAGCTGAATATCCAAGCTATAACTCGATTGAATTATTTAAATTATAAGCATATTCTAAATGAAACATGCAGATGAAAATATTATCATATTAATTGACGAAAAAAGGAAGCCTACTAAGATAATTTTTTGTAAAAAGGTTCCAAGTTTCAATTGGATTTTGATGCAGACTGTTTCCAGGCCATGGTTATTTTTTTTTCATGCCTTTCCTGAGGAAAAGCTTAATCTCCTTTGCTTGGTAACAAGATTCCTTATAGCGTGGAAATGAGTTCATTTTTGCCAAATTAATTATTCTGAATGTCCAGCTATTAAGGGAAAATGTTTTGCTTCTTATCAATTGTTATTTTATTTACTGCTAAATAAAAGTACATGTTGAACATCCTCTAAGCGTACAAATTCAAAAGAATCTCCTTAAAGGTTGTGCTATACAGATTGTTTCATGAATATGGGCAGACTGGTGCAAAATATTGATGAGTATTTTCATAAAACTAGCAACTGATAAATGTGTTTAGAAGTAAATGTATTTGATAAAATTGCAAAAGTTATTAGAATAATTTTATTGATTCCTTATTTTTCTAACTGGTGGATCTTTTCATCTTTTGACTTTGAGGCGAACCAATTTAATAAAAGGCGAACATCTTTTTAAAAAAATGAATTTATATAAAAAGGGATGCAATCAAATTTTATGTCCATTTTAAGCTACCATTAAATTGAATGCTTATAAAATCCTTTTCAAAATATCCCATGATTTATAGGAATAATATTTTTAAATAAGAATATTTTACTAATATTGCTAAAGTTAATATTCAGGAAACCATTTCCCAATATTAATGAAATACTCAGTAAACAGAATGTTGCACAACGTGTCTTATGTCAAGATGAAATAGTAGTTTGAAAATATATTACGTTCATCTCGTTAATTATGAATCCATAAACCTTATTGAATTTTAGGATTTGTCATTTCTTTTTGCCAACAAGAAAACTTCCTCTCGATCTATAATAATTACATTGTCGAAAAGAGAAGAAACCGATATTGCTCGAGGCTTTTACAATTTAAATTTGGTGATTTAGTTGGAGTAAAACAAACAGATAATAAGATAATTTATGGAAACATCGTTTATGTCTGTAACTAGAAAGGTATTACTCAATTTCATCTAAAAGGAGTCATACAGGCTTACGTTCTTTTTTTTTAGTTTATTGTGTATTTATTTAATAAATAAAATGTGATATCACGAGTTATATGAAGAGAAAATTCAAAAACGAAAAGATTACAATGCATAATATTTTATTTGATAAGTGTAACCACATATCTGTATCATAATCACATATATATTTATTTTTATACGAGTAGGTGCGTAAGAGAGAGAGATAGAAAGAGAGAAAGAGAGTGTGAGAGAGAGAGAGAAAGAGAGAGAGAGAGGGAGAATGTGTGTGTGTGTGTGTGTGTGTGTGTGTGTGTGTGTGTGTGTGTGTGTGTGTGTGTGTGTGTGTGTCCACTTGCTTTTATGAATTTTGGCTTTCAAATAAAAAAGGAAAAACAAATAAAAAATATTTCATACGAATTTTTCGTATAAAAATGCGATCAGGATATGAAAGGAACAAAAAAAAAAAAGAAAGCTTTATAAGTGGTTACGTAAAAATATTGTGTTTTGAACAGAAGCAAAAAAGACAAGATACAATGAACGACGAAAAAGTCTGAAAAAGAAAGAAAAGAAAGATGAAGAAGAATAAAAATCCGGAATAACGAAGTAAAAAGAATAAACTATAATAAAAAGAAGAAAGAAAGAAAGAAAGAAAGAAAGAAAGAAAGAAAAAAGAAAGTAAGAAAGAAAGAAAGAAAAAGAACATGTTAAAATATATAAAAAGAATAAAAGTGTTCTGTTGAAAAGACAAAAGAAAGGAAGAAGAAAGAAAGAATAAAATCCCTTTTTTTACAGAAAGAAAAGGAAGTCATAAAAAAGTTTATAGAGGAAGAAAATAATGGAAGGAAAAAGAAGAAAAGAAAAATATGTGTTCAGAAAGAAAAAAAAACGAACTTAATAGAAGGTAAGCAAATGTAAAAATATATACATAAGAAAAGAAAAATAGAAAAGATAAAAAAGGGTCAAGAAAGAAAGAAAGAAAGAAAGAAAGAAAGAAAGAAAGAAAGAGTAAACGATATAAACGATTGAGAGTGGTGAAAGTGAAGAAGGAAAAATGCCCTAAAAAAAGCTAAATTAAAAATACAAAGGAAGAAATTAGAAGGAAAATAAAAATAAAATTAAAAGAAAAAAGAGAAAGAAGAAAGGAAAAATGAGCATTTAACCAAAAAGGAGAGACTTATACTAAATAAAGTAAAATAATTCTAAAATGATGCGACATAAAAAAAAAAGAAAAATCACAAAAAAAAAAAATAAAAAGATAAGCAATTGAAAAAAATAAAAAAGAGGATGAAAAAGAATGAAAATCTATAGAATTACCGTTGAAAGAACAATAAAATGAAAAGAAGGTGAAAAGGCAGGTATAAAAAAAAGTTAACAAATAAATAAAGAATAAAAGAAAACAATTAAAGAGAAAAAAATTAGAATGAAAGAAAATGTAGCTAAAAGGAGAAAGAAAGAAAGAAAGAAAGAAAGAAAGAAAGAAAGAAAGACCGAAGAAAAGACATACAGAATCTAGAACAAGTCAAAAGAACAAAATTAAAGAAAAAGGACAAAGAAAAACATAAATGAAAGCCAGAAAGAAAAGAAACAAATGATAAGACATAAAAAAAAGACGTCAAAAAGAAAGAAAGAGACAGAGAAATAAACAGATAAGGACAGTAAAAGATAGAAAGAAAAAGAAAGAAAAAAGTAATCACAGAAAAGAAATAAAATAGCTTAAATATAGGAAGAGGGGATATTATTTAAATGAAGCATTTTTTTTTTAAATTTCTAAGAAAAGATTTTTATATAAAAAAGTGAAATCACCAGTAAAAAGAAAATAAAACAAATAAAAATAAGATAATAAAAAGCCGATGAATAATAGATCTATTTTTCTCTGAAAAGTGCTGGTTCAAAAGGGGAAAAAATCGGAAAATCGACCATATCCAAGGACAAAAAAATAGTCTAATTATAAGAAAATATTAAACTTTCAAGTGAAGAAATATTGACAAATCTGATTTAAGAAAGACAGCAAACAACGATAACTCGCATAAAACGAAAAATAAAGAAAAAACGTATTTTTTAAATAATCACTTAAAAAAAATATCTGAACTACCATAGATAACAATGAGCATAGCTCAGTGGTTTTACAGCACGTCTAGGACATAAAATTTGCAGCACGTTTAGGACACATAAAATTTACAGCTGATTTTACAGAACGTTTGGGACACTTGAAATATATAGCACGTTTAGGACACTTGAAATTTACAGCAATTTTTACTGCACGTTTTACAGCACATTTAAGACATATTAAATTTACAGTACGTTTAGGGCATGAAATTTACAGCACGTTTTACAACACGTTAGGACACATGAAATTACGTTTTACATGAAAGTACGTTTTACGGAACGTTTTGGACACGAGAAATATATAGCACGTTGAGGACACATGAAATTTTCTGTACGTTTAGAACACATGAAATACACAGCACATTTAGGACACTTGAAATTCACAGCACTTTTTACGGCACGTTTTACAACACGTTTAAGACACATGAAATATACAGCACATTTTACTGCACGTTTAGGACACATGAAGTTTACTTGAAATGGAAGAAAGAATTTACAAGCATCTTAAACACCTTCAGCCAGAAAAATAATGATTTTAACGTGAGCTTTATTGTCATTGTCCTGATAAAAACCGAGGCTGGTGCAAAATTTCAAGCCTTATGCTTAACTTTTAATGAAAAAGAATTAAGAATCTCAGATCTGTAAAATTTTTTTAAAAATTCGTAGAATAATAGTATTATCATGAAATAATTAATTCAAATAAAGTTGATTACTCAAAAAATGAAGGTATATGCTGAACTCAAAATTCTAGTGTATAATAAGATTATATCATGTAAAACATAAAAAACATAAAAAAACAACATTTTAAATGGAAACTCACGCGACAAATAAAAAAAATCGATAAAAACGGAGAGATCAAACCCTACAGTAATCAAACATGCATCTTAAATAATCAATCAGTTATCTTGTCCCACCTTGTCACTCGATAACAGATTCTGGGGAAGAAGAGAGTTAAACGAGTCATAAAAGCGTATAACTTTGGAAACCATGGGATACAGAATGGTGGATGTTATTGAAGATGGATGAAGACAAAAATGGGTCGACGGTGAACTTCATATGGTATCAGGCGGAGGAACCAAATTGTTAAACAGCCAGGATCAAATAGTTCAGCTAAAACCTACTTCTCATCAATAAGTGCGACGTTTATTGAAGAAAAATAACAACCAAAAGATTACCATGTTTAATTCTAACCATACGTCCAAACCTCATTGACTTTTATGCGAGTAAACTAGAAATGCGTTCTGCCGTGGTTTGAACTCTGCCTGCGGTGTTTGAAAAATCAGCCAAAAAGGCCAAACAAAACTGAACTTAGATGCAACACCATTGTAGGCATTGCAACTTTTTACATTAGAATATTAAAAATACAATAAACCAGATATCTGAGCTAACATCGTCAGCAGACGAGCAGAATCCCACAAAACAGCAGCTCTACAGTCACCAAGGTTCTATCTCTAAAACCATTCAAATCAGAGGAACAAGACATGCAGGACATTACTGGAGAAGCAAGGGCCAGCTCATAAGAAACGTTTTCATGTGGAATCGTTCGCACAAACGAACAGGTATTGGACGTCCGACTAAAACCTATCTACAACAACTCTGTACAGACACCGGAGGGATATAGTCTAATGGACCTGCCGAATGCGATTGACAATAGAAACGAATGGAGAGAGAAAGAGTGAGAGAGAGAGAGAGAGAGAGAGAGAGAGAGAGAGTCAGGGAAAACTATGCATTACATGATGATGATGATGCTTACAAGAATATAGATGTTGCCAAACTTGACAACTAGTTCTAAAATAACATGATCCTGGTAATGGATGAACATTTGTTTCTGTGTCTGTTAGGAAATCATTGGAAATGCCGCCACTGGTTGTAGAGGAGTATTTTTCTGTCCCTGTGCTTTGAAATCACTAAATCCAACCGAGAATGATGCGGACGGTATTTATTGTCCTTTTTTGGCTCAGCAATCGTCTCTCGTTTCAACCCCGCCAAAACCATCGAGGAAACGAACAACAGCACCTTCTAGAGAGAGCTATCCTTCCTTTTCCGAAACATTCCCAAAGACAATGTTTTGAACTTCGGTAGAGACATCAATGCTCATCTCAGCAAAAGCAAAAATAATAAATTCTGTTTACACACCTCATCAAAAAGAAATAGAGAATAACTTGCTGAGTTTACACTCGAAAGCAGGCCTCTATGCCGAAACAAAAAAAAACCCCAGGAAAATGAGTAAAATATAGACTCACATCTATTTTAATCGTGAAGGAGCTATTTTTCCTGTAAATGGCAGTCAAATGAAAGTAATAGAAAAGTTCGGCTGTGGCGTCACATCAACTGAATGTGATGTCAGTATCCGCTTTGCAAAAGGCTGGACTGCTATTGGAAGACTCTCGATTATATAGAAGTCTGATCTATCCGATAGAATAAAACAGAATTTCTTCAAAGCAGTCCCTGTGTAAATACTATTCTATGGATGCAACACTTGGATGCTGACTAAATGCCTTATGAAAAAATTAGATAAGAACTGCGCAAGACGGATGGCTTGAGAGAAATTGTGAAGGATCTCCACGCTATTAACACGATTTGATGAGGTGAACACACACACACACACACACACACATATATATATATATATATATATATATAATATATATAGCAGTGATGAGTCTAAGGGTAGGTCTAGGGTGTTTTACATATGTGTTTATTGACTTCATTTCGAATATTAGTGTGATGGCTAATGTACTTTATCCTTTCCAACTATGGTTTAATTAGTACAATAATCATTCTCCTACAAGGGTGGTTTTATATAACCCACGAATGTTGATATACCATTAAGCTAAGTAACCAACCAAATAGGTTGTGTTTTAGCGGCTCAGATTCATGCGCTATCCTCCCAAGTCTATGTATTTCGAAGGAATAAAACTTATCTCAGTACAAGCCATTCGACTTTAACTTTGGTTCGACTGAACATCCTCATTCTATCATTGATAAGTATTTTGACTCCCTATTTTTATAGTTTAATGTTTTTTCACGCTTCAAGTATTTAATTTGAATAAATTTTACTGACAGTGGTCATTATAATGTTACATGAAAAAGAGAAAAATTACCCAGATGGTTATTTCTGGCTGATAAAATACAATGGAAATCCTACTAATAATATCGCTCTGAAAAATAGATTTCTTATTAAAACATTCTTAAAAGTCTTTAGAAATCTTTAAAGTGTTTTACTGGGCATTTTTGTAAAAAAGTTTGTTTTAACTCAACAGCTATATTTAGAGTGTATAGTTTTTTTCCTCTGATTATTATAATGATTTATAATGAAATTTAATAATACCACATCTGGTAAAATATGAAATTTAATAATACCACATCTGGTAAAATATGAAACTTAATAATACCACATCTGGTAAAAGATTCGAGCCTATCTACGTTCTGTTTATGTCTGTCTATATGAGGAGGTGGGTTTCTGAGATATGTCCTGCTGCACCAGACATTGATCTGTTATCAACGATCCCAGTGACGAGGAATATAACTGGGCCTCTTTTTAGGGAGTTCCATAACCGGCTTACAGGTTTCCAATAACCTAACAAACTGAATCAAACCGGCAGCAGAACAAATGATATCTCTCTCCTCTCTCTCTCTCTCTCTCTATATATATATATATATATATAATAATAATATTTCGATATTTCAATTAAAAGCAAACGCACACTTATATATATATATATATATATATATATATATATATATATATATATATATATATATATATATATATAGGCATATGTAGAGTCAGAGAGACAGAGAGAGGTATTTGCATTTAGAGATGTGGTACTTTAAACAAAGACCATACACAAATGCACACGCATGCTTATTTACTCTAATATATATATATATATATATATATATATAGAGAGAGAGAGAGAGAGTTGAAAAAGAAAGGAAAACTTCAAAGCAATCTTTTTTTATGAACGTTATAGGCTTGATCAACCGGCAAGGACTTTCATGCATCAGTTCTGTGCAGACACTGGATGCAGTCCAGAAGACCTATTTGGGGCAATGGACGACAAGGATGGATGTTTAGCAAGACACAAGGAACAACATACTATCAGCGCATTTTCGTGATATACACACACATGCACCCACATATGTATATACACCAGTTACATGCAAATGGTCCATATATATATATATATATATATATATATATATATATATATATATATATATATATACGTGGTGCATTCAATAGGTTTCCAGAATTTTTTGTACCGGCATTTAAAATTGTCATAGATTCTTGAAAATTCACTATGTTATTGCAATACATCTTAGGAGATGACCTACTAATTTTTATGATTTCAGGTTCAATTCAACAGGTACAGTAGGAATTGGAATACACCTTACTAAAGCCTGATTGTCACAGTTGGTGAATTTCAAAAATGCAATCTGGACGTGAGGACACATTAGAAGAACAATATGCAATAAAATTCTGTTGTAAACTTGGAAAAAATGCCACAGAAACGTATAGAATGCTTCAGACTGCTTTTCGACCATCTTGCATGAATCGAGCACCAGTTTTTGAGATTTAAGGAAGGCTGGGAGTCTGTGAGGGATGATGGGAGGTGTGCAAGGAGTAAGGAAGTCAGAACACCAGAGTTGATTGGCCAAAGGGTTAGGGTTACGGTTAGGGTTACAATGTTGAGGTGTTAAGGGAGACCAAGAAGAGAATCCGTCGGAAAAGGCTAGCACTCTTCAAATCGGGTCCGTGGCATTTCCACTAGGACAATACACCAGTCCACAACTCCATCCTTGTCATTGACTATTTGACGAAGATGGGTATCAAGACAGTTCCTCAGCCTCCCTATAGTGCAGACCTTGCTCCCGGTGATTTTTGCTTATTCCCTATGCTCAGAGGCTGTCGTTATGAGACAATTGAGGAGATGAAAGAGGCTGTGACGAAGGTCATTGACACGCTCACACAAGAGGACTTCTGAGGGGCCTTCCAAAAGTAGTTGCCTTCCAAAAGTGCATTGCAGCCGGAGGAGATTACTTCGAGAGGGACAAGGGTTTAATGTGTGTACTATCAATAAAAATGCCCATACGAAAAACGTCTGGAAACTTATTAAATGATCCTCGTATATATATATATATATATATATATATATATATATATATATATATATGTGTGTGTGTGTGTGTGTGTGTGTGTGTGTGTGTTACAGCATTATATTGTTGTCACTATTTCACTTGGTGGGTTTGGGGCAAAACAAATGCGCTATAATTTGGAGAGTGCTGAATGTTTGTGATAGATCTATTATATAATAATCATCAGCCAGAGAAAGATTTTTTTCTGTCTGATGATTGTCATATAAAGACAACATGAGACCAGTGGTCATTATAAGCATCCATGCCATTAGATATATAAAAATATTAATATATACTTATATATATATATATATATATATATATATATATATATATATATATATATTGACTCATGCCGTCTTTTTAGCTGTCTAAACTGTTTGGAAATAAATTCTTCTAGCATCTAAAGTATTCGTTATCAAGTCGCGCTACCAACACGGATTTCCTTGAGTCTCTCCGTCCCCCCCTCTCTCTCTCTCTCAATCGTCCATCACTCCTGGCAAGTCTTCCAGACTATACTGTCTGTCCGTACAGAGCTGGTGTAAATAAGTTCTTCCTGTTCGACCAAAACTGGCACGTTTATGAGAAGGGGTTCATTGAAGAACCTCACTTATGAGTGCTTCTTTTGTTTAACAATTAATTTTAAAACATAATATCCCTTCTTAGAATAAGAACAATCAGAATCATATATTGTTACTATAAATGTTTTCTCATCCGTTTAAAAGAGAGGAGTCTTTTTTTTTTGCCAAAACGTATTTTTATTTACCGAATTCAGGTTAAAATAACTGCTTTTTTCCCTTTCGGATGGAAAGTGTAAGAATAGCATCCAGAATATAGAGACACCGAAGATTGAACTCAGCTCACAGATTTTATTTCCCATACCGTTAGTCAATCTAGTGCTTCTAGAAATATTCTGATGAAAAGAAAGCCTAAATATAGATATATATCTTCAGGCAATATTGCCTATTAATTATAGACAGACGCGCGTGCGTGTGAACACACGTACATACACATATATTTATGGGGGTAGGTTGCCAGTGAGTGTTGCCTTTTATACATACACTCATGAAAAAAAATTTAAATTGGCGTATTAATCTTACACAAACACACAATATTCATTCATATGTATGTGTGTGTGTGTCTTAGTCAGAGTCTGAGTACGATCGAGTCATAGAGAAAAAAGAAAGAGAGAGAAAGAGTGAGAGAGATATAAATAGTGAGTGTTTATGTGTGTGTGTGTGTGTGTGTGTGTGTGTGTGTGTGTGTGTGTTCTCATGGATGTTGTGAATTGATATAAAGCACAATTTTTATTATTGGTTGTTAATCAGATAAAAGTGAAATTGAATTTCGTTATTTTGGGACGTGATTTAATTGATTTCCTTTCCTTGATTAGCGATTTTATTTCCGTCTCTTTTTGATCCAGTCCAAATAACCTATAAACATATTAAATTTTAAGTTACTGGGTGGACGTAATGATTAGGAAAATGTTGGTAAGAAATAGACTCAATATGTGTAGAAAAATTTGTAAGTATATATATATATATATATATAGAGAGAGAGAGAGAAAGTGATGAGTACGGCTAAAAATGGTTATAGTTTTATGGAAATGAAGTCGACAAACCGTGTTTAAATATTGACTAGTATATTTGTATTATTTCTCTTGATGGTAATACATTTTTGAAAGGTATTTCTCTTCTATCATTCTGGTGGACTGGGCAATTTAGCCTTGGTAAAATAATCTGTCTAGGAAAAGGAAACCCACTGAGTTGAAAGAATTTGAAGGGTTGGTCTTCACAAACTATGGCACATTGACGTATTATTGTTGTCATCTGGTCATCTGATGATTCAAAAAGTAGGACAAATCAATAAAGATTTGTGCAGGCTGGTTAACTGTTGACATATTTAACTTAACTGCTGCATCTTTATAAATAGAATAAAACTCTACTTATGACTATATATATATATATATGTGTGTGTGTGTGTGTGTGTGTGTGTACGTGTGTGTGTGTGTGTGTGTGTGTACGTGTGTTTCTATGAATGTATGTGTGTCTGTCACGTGTACTTCTATTTCAACACGTGACTTTACACCAACATGTATTAACAAATGATTGACCTCTTTTCTCACTTTTCCATCTGAAGCATTTACACACCACATGAGATTTAATGTACGAGACTTCTCGTGTTCATAATTTTATATTTTTAGGGGTAGTATATCTTCTCGGCTGTAGTAGCGTCGAGCACATTTTCTCAGTTGCATTAATCTCTCTCTATCTCTCTCTATCTCTCTCTCTATATATATATACGATGATCATTTAATAAGTTTCCAGACTTTTTTCGTAGGGGCAGTTTTCTTGATAGTACACACATGAAACTCTTGTCCCCATTGAAGTAATCTCTTCCGGCTACAATGCACTTGTTGTACCGTTTCAAAAACTTCTGGAAGGCCCTATGGAAGTCCTCTTGTATGAGCGCATCAGTGACTTTCGTCATAGTCTCTTTCATCTCCTCAATTGTCTCATAACGACAGCCTCTGAGCTTAGGGAATAAGCAAAAGTCACAGGGAGCAAGGTCTGGACTATAGGGACGGTGAGAAATTGTCTTGATACCCATCTTGGTCAAATAGTCTGTGACAAAGATGGAGTTGTGGACTGACGCATTGTCCTGGTGGAAATGCTACGGACCTGATTTGAAGAGTGCTAGCCTCTTCCGACGTAACAATTATCTAAGTACTATGGCTTGAAATAACCAGCTAATCATTTGAAGCAAGCTTCTCCGACAGCCCTTTTAGCTGAGAATGAGCATATAGAAAATCAATTGGTTTCCACGCTGCCAAAACATGTGAATTTTTTTTAGAAAAAATAGGCTCGAGAAGCTGTAAATTTTCAAATACATTTTTTGTATTTATTGACCTCTCGGTGCCTTCTTTTGGGACGCTGTCTTTAAAACAGTCTTTGAGATGACAACGATAAAATTCCATCGCAAAATTTGAAGGAGCAAAACTCAGCTAGATTTAAGATTTTTTTTTCTTTCCAATATCGTTAAAAATAATTTTTTTACGAAATTAAAATCTTAGATATTCCATTCTATTTTTCGTCTAAACTGGTGCCTATCCTCATCTTATGGAATAAGCGATAAAACAATAAAAATCCAGCAGATATAGAGATCCTCTCCTAGGCAACTCAATTTCATCTTTATTTCTGAAAATCCAACATTACGTTACTTCAAGAATGTATTTAATTTCAACACCCCTACTTATTTTCCATGAACAAACACCTCTTTCTTTTTTCATCTGTTTTTGATAGCAATGCTTCTACTAACACTATATTCCCTACGGCTGGATTATTCAGGTACATTGCTCTTACTTATTAGCCCATAAATATACCTTCCCTTTACAGACTCACTCAAAGATCTTTTACACTTGTAAAATATATCATGCAGATTTAAAACAACGCTAACTACTAAACACATTTTTCTCGCTGATACCATATCAGTGTATATTATCGCTAAATTATTACCTTTTCTTTTAAGAAATGACATGGTAATTTTGTTGCTTATAAAGAAACTTTTCACTCAAGTTAAATAAATGATATCTATTGAATTGTCGATGTGTGTTCAATTCAATTATTTAAACAAGCTTCCCCTACAGGCCTAAGTGAAATGTTGCCGATTACATGGTCACTTTAGCAGCCGAGTCACAGTCAGCCACAAGTATTCAGTCCCCATGAATTATGGGTCGCCAGTCGCGACCAAAAGGGATTATCGTTAGCGACGTTTTTTTACCTCTTTGCAAACGTACACTCATCATATTTTGCAGCCCTAGCTTTTTTTGAGCTCTTATGTATTTCCATAATTTTCTATTTTTATTTCTCTTCTTACCTATATTTAGAATTCATCTTCATTATCTTAAAAATCGATCTTATATCTGCAATCGTTAGTCTCACTTTTCCCTTTTCTTTCTTTGGTTAAAATTCTCGAATTCAATTCTTTTACCATGATATTGCGTTTTTTTGTTAGTACTTAAAGGTTTCTTAGCATTACTTGAAATGGATTCCCTTTTACTCTTTAAAAATATTTTTATTTTCAATCTCGTCCGCCATCTTTGTAACAGCTTTTTTGCTCGTATTTCATTCATGGGTTTCAAATTTTTCATTTAGCTTTGATACTCCAGTCTATAATACAGGCGTTTATTGTGTTCTGGGGATCTTACATCATGCTCTAGTTATTAAGTTACTATATTTCAAATATCACTTTAGGAATGGAGGGCTAGTAACGTAGCGGTTAACGTGCCGGACTGCTATATAAGAGTCAGTAATTTCCAGCTCTAGGCAATCTAATACGTTCAGTTTTGGACTAATACACTTGGGATAGGCGTGGACCCATTATCCCCGAGTTATGGGTTAAGAAATACCATTACTGTTCTTCTGAAAAGATTGTTTTAGCATTATATGACTCATACGTTATTAAACAAAGAAAGCAAATCAAAATTATTTTCTTATGCATTTTCATTTTTTTAATATTATCGTAGAGTGGTGGCAGTTTTTAATGTCATTTTTCGTCAAAGAAATGTTAAGAGTTTTAGATTAATGAAGAATGGTGCCATTGTAATTTATTCTTTATTGACTGAAAGCTAATAGTTTTCTTTCTAGCTTTATTATGACTTGTACTTTTTGTTAGATTCAAAAAATGCAAATTATGTGATTTCCTTCTCTAGCGTAACCTTGTGAAGGATGTACAATGCAAAGAAAAGGAAAATATTAATTAATCGATCGATTGTAATAGCCTGCCAAACCGTCTAGTGTTATTTTATCCCTAAGAATTAGAGATTCATGTTCATTCTACATTCATATCGAAATATTTTCTGTTGATGTTTCTTAAGAAACAGGAGACACTTATGTTGTAACGGTTTTTGCTTTGGCAAATGAACCCAGCGATGTGAGTTCAAATTTTGAATCAGTCTGTTTGCATTTCCCATGGCGCTAATACCCCTCGGAGTGGTATGAATTCATCAGTTGACTCCACCAAGCTACGGGTAAATAGTAAGTCAGACTGGGTTATTTAGTATCAATTAAGCAACAAGACAAGAAAAAGAAATATTTGAAACCTAACCTGATACACTTTCCTTAAATATTGACACTGTGTCGAATTCTGCTCGAGCCGAAGATAGATACATACACTTCCAATAAATTAAAGAATTTTTTGGTACATGATCCAATTGAATATGAATAATGGTTATCAGATTCATTTGAACCATATAAGGGATTGTAACAGAATCGACCACTCTGGGCCAGAATAAAGCTAGGAGCAGTATTTCGCACTCCATAGATCTCCAAAACTTGAGACTCACCATCAGAAGCAGTTTAGCCTCATACACAGGACATCCCTGTATTTGGTTGGGCAGGGGATACACACAGAGAATTCTAAAGACCGCCAGGAAAGGAAAAGATGTATATCTTTTTTTCTCATCCTTTTTCAACAAAATCAATTTCCTGAATATTTTTTAAAGATTCCAAAGATTTTGGATCAATAGATGACTAAAAGTTTTCAGTATTTTTATCAAAAAGTATTGATAAATTTTATATTCAAATACTTGAACAAGTAACCCCAACATTTAAGTTAGACAGACAAAATCGGAAACGTCGTGCAAAGAAAGCAAATATTGGATTGGCGAGTTTACTTAATAACGGTATTATAAGAACAAGTCAAACAGATTTTGAAGCAGGAGATTTCTATGAAAACACTTACCAATGAAAATTTTCAAAAATTATTTCTTCGATTGAATTCATTTGACAAAGTCGATTGGATAATCAACTAATCTGATTAACAACGTGAATGAATTGAGTAGTCTTGCAACATTTTTAAGTTTCCTATTATCAATTATACATACGAAGTTTTAGCTTCGATTTCCCAATTGTGTTTCACTTGTACTCGAGCGCACACACACACACGTTAATATGCATATGTATGTGCGTGTGCACGTAAGTGAGTGAGAAAGAGAAAGAGAGAGAGAGAGAGAGAAAGAGAGAGAGAGAGAGAGAGAGAGAGAGAGAGAGGGACAAGAGCTTAAAAACTCATAAAACGTACACACACACACACGTATATATAGCTCAAACATTAATACAAACACCCACATAGACACTCATATGTGTTTGTATGAATGTTAGAGCTATTCATGACGTCAAAGGCTAGACAAAGTCCACTGGCTTTTTTTTTCGCTTTTTCAATTGGACACAGACTGCAGTCTTGTGTAATTTTTGTTTACTTTTTCTAAATCAACGATATTTTTTGTTCTCAATAAAGCCTACTGGATGGACAGAGAATCAATAACCTAAACTGGTTCGTGTCCCAAAGAAAAAGACTGGGTTTTACATTGTTAAAGTTGTATTGATACTAACTAATATAATGGTATGTTTATGCGTAGATTTATGTAAGCTCATGCTGTCTCCATTTATATATCTATCACAGCCTATTCATATCTATCTATCTCATTCTCATCATCAACATCATCATCATCATCTCTCTCTCTCTATATATATATATATATATGGCAGGTGAAAAGCTGGTCAAAATATACCCTGACCTTGCCAGAAAGCTGAAAATTTGTGGAACATGAAGCGCCCAAGAAACCTGAAGAGAATGGGTGTACTGGAAACTCTACGAAGAATTGAGACCATCCATCTAATGTTAAAATCATAGAGTATATTTATATGATTTCAATAGACTAAAATTGTCTTACTGTCACAAAGAACCCGTTGAAAGTTCATGCATTATAACAAGCGACATGCTCCTACAGTGCGCCATAATCATAATAGAAGGTAGAAAAATGTAAAAATCAGAAAGAATAGAACTACCAAATCAAGACAAGTTTAACTTGTTTGAAGAGAAGAAAAAAATTGTGAATCCTGAAACTGAGATAAAGGAAAAAATAAGAACAAAATGTGTCAAAAGAACGAGAAAATTTGCATCAGAAATCTCATGAAAGGAATAAACAGCTGGGCAGTCCAAATTGTAAGATACTCGGTACCATTCTTCAAATGGACACAGGAGGAACTTTAAGAAATGGATTAAATAACAAGAAAACTGATAACTTTGCAGAAAGCTTTACATTCGAGAGATGATATTGATGCATCAACACAGGGAATCGAGGAGTACATTAAAAAGAGCAAAGAAAGGCTTATTACACCAGGAAATAACAGCATTGGCAAATCGAATACATACAGAAAAACAATAAAAAGTAGAAAACAGAAATGGGAAGAACTACAGCTTAATGGACTTTTCAAGTGACAAACTGGCAATATTGCACAGAAGACAAAGACATGGGTAAACATGTGAAATCTGAAGACAGAAACTGAATCTCTTGTCATAGCTGCATAAAATAACGCCGTCAAATCTATTTACGTTCAAACGAAAATTTATAGTACACCAAATGAACGGTTATAACATTACACGGCACAAATAGACGCTTGCAACGCTACTGTGTTCAAATGGAAGTTCGTGCTGGTGCGTAATCAATAGACATTTGTATTACTATATTGACGCTTCCACCACCACGTGTCTAACGTATCCATGAGTGTAGTACTACATCTTATATGTCAGAAGAACATCGTGATGAACTCTCTGTGAGAAAAAGTGACGAATACACAAAAAGCCCCGTCTTTGTTCGTCCATACAAAAGTTTATTCAGTACAACACCTTTCAGTAGTCGTCGTAGAGACAAAAACAGAATATGAAATGGCCTTGTTAGTCAGAGAAAGAGAGACAAAATGTCATGAGAAGACAGAAGGTACACACAGACCTTCAGTTATCTTTCTGGTTTTCTGTTGTAATTCTAGCTTGCTTGTTTGCTGGTTTCGTCTTCATGGCTGCGCGTCTGGTATGAGAGCGATTTTCAAAGGTCACTCCAAAATAGGTCTCGTAATTTTCGTCTACCTTTACATCGACGCGGCTTGTGTTCTTTACCTCGTCAACTCTCCTAGACATCTGAATTTTAAATACAGGTCGCTCCCTTACTGTCAACAGTGGTGTCAGGCGGAGGAACATGTCCGTTTCTGCTGGTTCCATACCAGTGTATAAGTTTTGGAACCGAACGGGTTTTTTAGTCATTTCTAATTATCGCAGCAATTCACCCGTGACTTACTGACCTACAGGGACTTTGGTCTGACTAAATCAGGGGTCCATGGGCCATTCGTATACCATTTTCATTTAGTCCTCATTATTTTTCCCTCTTTCTCCTTCCTCCGAAATTAGCTTCCCACTCCATTTCCAACTTCGATCTTCAATGAGCCGCTCAATCTCATTACAAACTGAAATGGGAAAAAGACTGTATGGCTATTTCAAGCGACAAAGGGATGAAATCTCACACAACAAAACTTGGACATCGTTATGGAAGGGAAACCTTCCATAACGATGTTACTGAATGTCTTCTAATAGTAGCACAAAGCAACGCCAAATTATATACCTATTATATTAAAGCAAAATTAGTATCGCAAGTATCGGTTATATGGTGACAGTCGAAGCGATTTGTCACATTGTAAGTGAATGTTGGCAAACTTGCATAAAATGAGTTTAAGACTTGAGGATAAAGTGGGGAAGGTGCTTCATTTAGAACTGGTCAAAAAATTTAAGTTTGAACATACTTTCAAAAGGCACATGCACAAACCAGAATCAGTCCTAGAGAATGAAACGCATTAAGTTCTCTGGGATTTTGAGATAAAAAACGGATCACCTAATCATTGCTAGATCACCAGACATCGGAATAATTTAAAAAAAAAAAGACTCAACTCTATCGTGAATTTTGCCGTCCCGGTGACCCTTTGTGTGAAAATTGAAGAAAACGAAAAGAGAAACAAATACGTCAACTTAGAAAGCTGAAGAACATGAAAATAATGGTTATATCTGTGGTTATTGATGCACTTGTGACGGTCCCCAAAGGGTAGGAAAAAAGACTGGAAGAGTTGGAAATCTGAGGAATAATTGAGAACATCTAAAATTACAGTATTATTAAGAACGACGGGAATACCGAGAAGAGTCCTTGAAACCTGAAAAGAATTGCTGTCATTCAGATCCCTATTAAAAAAACATCAGCTAACGTTGGTGGTAAAAACTAGATCCATAACATGTCTACAGATGATGTGCAAAATACTAACAGCACACATTAGGGAGGATATTTATTACTCGCTAATAAGCTGCAGGTTGTTTCCTGAAGACTAAATAGGATGCCACAAGAAATAAGACGAAAAGAAGGTCTACTAAACATTGATAAACACATTCTCAAGGAGAGTAAAACGAGACGGAAAATGTATCTATGGCGTTTATGGACTAAAAAGTCATACGATATGGTCCCACAAAGCTAGATAATAGACTGTCTCAAAAGGTACAATATGTAAAATATTCGGGGTTCTTCTTGAAGAGGACGAGGGAAGAACAAATGAACCAGAGGAAAAGGAAACAAATGACAATGCATAAAGTTTTACATCCAAGATATTCCGTAGACAGAGTGTATGAGTCAATAAAAGAAAATAGCGTCGATGGATCAATAAAACGATGCGAAGACTACACAAAAAAATGCAAAAAAGAACGATTTCAGACACCAGAGACAATACAGACCATAAAAACAGGAAAATAATTAGAAAACAAAAATAAGAAGAAAAAATGTACGGAAATTTCAAGTGACAAACGAGCAAAATCTCACATGAAAACTTGAGAATTGCTAAGAAAGGGAAACCTTAAGAAAGCATTGAATCTCTTCTAATAACAACTGAAAATAACACCATAAGAACCAACTATGTCAAAGCAAAAATAGACAGAATTCAACAAAATATCAGATGTAGATTATGTGATAGAGATGAAATAATCAAACATATAATAAGCGAATACAATAAGTTAGCACAAAAGGCGTATAAGACGAGACATGATTGGTTGGGGAAGAGGATCCATTGGGAATTGCGAACGAAATTAATTTTGATATCATAAACAAGTGGTATTCGCAACCCAGAATCCTTTCTGGAAAATGAAGTGCACACATTTTTCTGGAATATTGTGATACAATTTGATTACCGAATCTCGAACAAACGACGAGACCAAGTGATAGTCCAAAAAACAACAAAATTGTCGAATAGTGGACTTTACCGTTCCGGCTGACCACAAGGTAAAACTGAAAGAAAGCGAAAGAGAGGTTAGTACCTTGATCTTGAAAGAGACATGAAAAATTTATAGAAAATGAAAATAACGGTGATACCAATTGTAATTTGTGCGCTCTGTCACCAAAGGAACGGTACAAGAACTGTGTGCTCCATCGCCAAAGAATTTTACAAGAACTGAAGGACCTTGAAAGAAGAGGACGAGTGGACACCATTCAAACTATAGCATTATCAAGATCAACCAGAATACTAAGGAGTCCTGGTGACTTGTGTAGACTTGCTGTCGCTCGGATCACAGTGGAAAACCATCACCTTACGCTGGAGTGAAAAACTCTCGAAAGAGTAAATAATTATAGTAATAATAATGATAATAATGTTGTTTGTTATAAAATAAAGTGATCGAGCAGCTTCCAAATGTTCAGCTAATGTATTCAAATCGGTAGAAATGGCTGTTTGTGCTGAATCGACTTCGAACTTGGGAGAATATAAAGATCCAGATGAAGAGCTGTTTAACATTAAATTTTTCATCGTTGATGTATCGGAAAAATGTGAATATGTATATATGTATATCTTTATATCTGTGCTGTATTATCGAAGTAAATTCAATTTTTAAAGCTGAAAGAGTTACGCTAACTAATCCCCTCTCTTTCTCATCATGACATGTTTCTCTTTGCCCAGCTGATATGGTCGACTCAACTTTGATACTCTCTATTTTTCTCCCGGCGACTACTTACAAATTGTGTAAGTGAAAAAGCCTTTTTGTCGTGAAATAAGACATAGTTTCCTGTGTTTGTTAACTTTTCGCACGGTAGGGTCGCAATAGGGTCCGACTACTACTTAAGACGTAAAGATAAAGCCATTAACTTGTTGGAGCACGTAGTGGTACAAACGTATATTCGGTACCATTATGATATACTTTCTTCGTGTTCCTCAGTCAACAAAAACACTGCCACTGTGATAATTGAAGAAGCTGATAAACTCACTTAAAACTCTATCAAGCTGCAAGAGAGTCAGTTACTTGCAATTTGAGAGAAGTTTTTTTAAAGTGTTATCTACTATGTTTAACCTAGTTTTACACAAGGCCTGCGGCATGTGTCAATTGGTGAGTCTTCAAGTCACTCACTAAGACCAGATAACATATCTTACTGACACATATAAGTTCCTAGTAAATAATAAAAAGTTAGCGTAAAATTTCTATATTGATATTTAGAAAAATTCATACACACACATACACGGAAATATGCACACACACATACATATATATATATATATATATATATATATATATATATATTGAGTCAATTTGTGATTGATTCATGTTACCTATTTATCTACCAATTGTTCTCTCACTTTCTTTATATATATATATATATATATATATATATATATATGTCGCTCAATTCCGTCTTTCCGTTTTTATATCTATTCATATCTATATGGTTTACAGAAGAATTAATCGGCAGACCAGGATTATTTCATGAAATGCGACTAAATGAGGTTCATTTTTCAATATAGCCCTCCTCCTACAGTGGAAATACTTCTTCCATTAGTGTTGCTGTGTTTGGATCTTATTGGTAAAAATAGTTATCAACAGCAGATACAACGTCATTCTTTGAATTGTTTTATCCCGCTCTCGAAAATGGCGTTTAAAAAATATCTTTCTTTTTCAATTGAATGTTTCAAAAAGGAAATTAATTGTTTCACACCGCTCAATAACTCAAACATCAGGGGTGGGGAATCCACTAAATTTGATACAAGTTAAAGACTTGCTGATCATACAGGAAAAATATTAAAGAAAAACTGGTTTTCTAACCTCGAAATACAAGAAATATATTAATAAGTAAGTTGTTAAAAATATGCTGAAAATCCGCCAAACGAGTTGAAAGGAATCTCTGAAAATACAGACATTATGAAATCCATAAACACAAAAACAATGTTAACACAAAAAGAATAAATCATTAAGTATTTACGAAAATCATAACTAAAAAGAAAACTACTTTACCATCCATAAGAAATCATAACTTGAAAAAAGTCAAGGTAGAAATCAAAAAAGTCAAGGTAGAAATAAAAAAAAAAGGAAATGAATTATCAAAAATATCCCAACGGACATCACCGAATTCAACGCTTTACTTTCTATAGGAACAAAACTAGTCGGCCATAGAATTGGCATTTACAAAAGGAACCCAAAAGAAAGACAAAACCTGAATAGGAATTAAGGCTTGAAGGACGCATGAAGAAAATGTAAAAAAGTACTAATCAAGGAAAAATTCAGAACTCAATGAAATGAAAAGACACAGAAAAGACAACAGCAGACAAGAGTAACAATACAACTAGAATAAATTAATCAAAAGATAATGGTGAAAAAATAAGACTCGAAATATACTGAGATTGGGTCAAGCAATATAGACAAAACAGGATTTTTCAAAATAGTGAAAGAAAATTCTACTAATAAGATAGTGGAGAATACACAAAGACAAATCGGCAAACCGATTTAGAAAAAACAAACCAAAAAGGTTTCTTTCACCATTGTTCTTTCTTTTATATTACTCTTTCTCTTTCTTTGTGTTATATTTTTCAATTTACTTTCCTCGATGATTTTCTTTCATTACATTAGTTCTTTCTTTGAATTCCTTTATTATTACTTACCTGCATTCGCTGCTATTTTTCTTACCTTTCTTATCTTATCCTATGCAGATAATTCCCACTCTGTGTCTTACGTTTCTTGTTTTGTGTCCAATATTACACTACGCTGCCAAAATTAATTTTTTCATAGTTGCTTTTTACTTTTCTTTTCTATTTTATTTACAAAGCACCTGTTGTGGTGTGATATTTATTGCTGATTGCTAATTAATAAATTCGATCCCTACAAGGGCCCTCATCCTTGTGACCATAAGCCAAAATGGACTTAGTAACTATTTGTATTTTTTCTTTTCTTTTCTTTGTGACTTAATTTTTCTTTAATTTACCTTTTTTTCATTTATTTCATTTTTCCACTTTCTTATTTTTCGTTCTTTCTGTTCATTTTACGACTATTCTTTCTTTCTTTATGATTCTCCTATATACCTTTCGAATTTTTCTACTTTTTTTCGGACTTTTCCTTCGTTCTGTTTAGATTTCTTTCTTTCTTTCTTTCGTTCTTTCTTTCTTTCTTTCTTTTTTCATAATGAACCGATCTCTTCTCCGATTCTTTCATATACTGTTTTTGGAAACGGAAATAACAGATGAGAAAGTCCTAATGGATAAATAATATGAAAAATAATTACAATGACTTGAAAAGTTCCCTAAGCAAACACGCCCCTGTGATTACTAAGAACAATAGTACTAAATTGAAAAACAGCATGCCATGATATTAAAAATATAGTCTGGTTTTTAAAATCCATGCCATGTGAGAGACAGATTTACACAGCAAATGATTCAAAGCCTTGAAGAAGCAAGCATACCTGCATAGAAAACGAAAAGAAAAACAACCTGAACCCAATATAACCTCCCGTCATGAAATCTCCTGCTAATACAGACCGATAACATGTCTCCATATGATTTGTAAACTCCTAATCGAGCAGATGAAAGAAGAAATCTGCGTGTTTGCCACATACTAGTTCATGAGTAACAAAAGCAATGTCCCAATAGAACAGGAAGTACAAGATGACCTACTAGGTCAATACATGGAGGAAAATCTTGCCAACGCATTAATTGACCGCCAAAGGTCAATGATAGGGTCAAAAAGTTGATTAATAGATTGTCAGAAAATGTACAAAGTATCCGAAAAAGTTATAAACCTCCTCACAAAAACCATAGAAACGTTGAAAGTAGAATTCACAGCTGGAGTACAAATACTCTCGGAGGGGAAATCTAAAGCGGCATTCTCCAAGGAGAATAACTCCCGTCATTGCTATTTCTATAGCACCGATGCCAATGAATGACTTTCAAACGAAATGCACTGGGGGTTAAAATTTAGCGAAATTACAGGAAAAGTTTAACAAACTTATGCGCATAGAGAACATCAAGATGTTTGTCAAAAAGGAAAAAAGAAATAAAGACCCCGAGAGAACGATTATATATATATATATATATATATATATATATATATATATATCAAATAAATCCTATCAAAGGAATAAACAGTTAGGCAGTTTCCCTTTTAAGACACACTGGGCCATTCTTAGAATAGACGAAGGAGGGTTTCAGATTTTCGACAAATAACCCCAAGGAAATTGATAATAATGCACACGGTCTTACACTCGTGAATTTACATAGATAGGATATATGAGTAAAGAAAAGGATAAAGATACCACACCAGCATTATAAAAATAATGACGAAAAACTAAATTTTTGAGGGTTTTTTTACGATGGCGTTCGTTTATTAGTGATTAAAAGAATCTGTATATGTGAAAAGAATTTTAAAATTACGATTTAAAAGAATGTAAGAATAATTGCACTGAAACATAAAATTTAACTTCAATAATCATATAGGATTAAGTTTTATTCAAGAATTAAATAATCAAATTGAACAAAAACGAAACTTACTTTCCCATTTTGAAATAGCTTCGGAAGGAATAAAACCTGGTTTTATTTGTAGCGGAAGTCCATGACAGTTTTGTCCGTGCTGTAATTATTTTGGCCAATGTTGGCTTAGCGATAAAATAATATGATAAACATAAAACAGTTTTCTATTTTAGATGTCCATAAGGCTTCACAGATTTCAGACAACATATATAGAATCAACTTTATCAATTAGATTGTACCTAGGGAGAGGGAGGGTTAAAATCCATTCAAGAAAGAGTTTGAAAAAAAAATTGGCCAATTCAAGGTTAACATTTGTATTTAAAGCCCAGGAGAGAAAATCGGTATACTTGTATGTTAAGTCGGATATTGTTTCGATAAGAGCGTAAACAGAAACCCCTTTCTAAAATTATAGTGTTTTATTTTTTATAATTTGGGATTTCTACTCTTAGTCGATCAGGTAAGAACCCTGTCCCAGTTTTTTTTTTCTTTCTCTTCCTCTTTCTCGTTCTCAAATCTTTGATCAGTTCCTAATGTACGGACTTCAACTAAAAACTCCTGGGTTCGCAAATAGACACTGTCTATTAATTGACGCAGCTTTCCAGCATCCGGGCACGTGAATCAAAAACCGTCCGAGCAACATATCAGGACAATCATATAACATCCAGGAACCTGAATCGAACGTCGCGCCCGCGTCACGCTCAAGTCGATGTTTTTCGCATTAGGAAGGACAGGCAGCCTGCTCCTCTTTCTTAGAGATACAGAAAATTCAGTCCATTGCCACCATCCGACTTCTGTTCTCTATTACAATTATAGAATATGAATATTATATTTAAAGTCTGACCAGATATAGATACTGCTATGCTTTGATTTTAGGACGTCTTTGTCTCATTTTAGTATTCTTTAGTCTTTGAAATGTCTTTTCCTCAGCTAGTAAATTAATATTTACGATTTCAATGATGATTTATTTCAACTAATCAAACTGTCCTCCGTCATCTGTGAATCTTTGCTCAATGGGTGATAGTTGTAAACATCAATTAGCTCATTCCTTGTAATTGGATGTCATTTGTCTACGATCGACTTCGATAATTGGTCATTCGTAAATGTTCTTTTAGCGTAGACTCTATGGTGTTCTTATGATAAGATATTAATTGTTGTTCAATATGCCGGAATCACCAATTATTTATCAACACTGCAATTTTCCCTGTCAATTAACCTGAAAATATAATGCTAATAATAATATTTAGGTCACAAATTATCTATCTATCAACTTCTCTCGTTACCTGAGTATGAGATTAAACTCCATTGTCTGGTGAAGCTCAATTCCTAGAGTTTTAGAGAGTATGGAGTCATCCTTTTTTTGACATTGTTCTCAGTAACGTGGTAGTTCTGGTTTTAGGCACAATCTAAGGACCAAACTGATCTGTTTTTAAATTGTTAGCAAAAGGTAAGAATAGATGACATCATATAACGATATACAAATTATTTGTATTAAAATTAGTCGTCAGCCTGTTGATATTTAAAAGGATGTTTTACTCCCTTTTCAGGTTTTCAGAACTCTAGCCGAACTTCGTGGTCTGGATAGTCTTGAATCCTCCACTAATTCCTATGTCCCCAAGTCGTTTCTTTTTCTAAACTTTTTGAGACCTCTTCCAAATTCACTAACTAAAGTTGATACAGTATAGATTTTAGTTCTATGGCAAGGTCTAAGTATTTGTGTATCTTTTCAGCAAAATCCACTCGAATAGAAGTTATTCTTATCTTTTGAATAAGCGGTAGGCCTGGTCTTCTGGCCGGAATAAGGCGCATATACCATTTGGTAGTACGATCAAATTTTGATCTGTTGAACAATTACCAGTTGATCATTTTTCCTACCCATTCGGGTCTACTCTAGTACTCACTTTGTGTTACTTTGCGGCATTCGCATGTTGAATGATTAACTTCACTTCTCTCTCTCCATAAAATCTACACTTGATATTTTGTTGCCTATTATCAAGTTTCACTTCTATATTTTTATTGTATACTTTTGTACTGCTATAAACAAGGATTCAGTTTCTCTTTTGAGTTTTCCCCTTTTAGCTATGTCCACATCCCCTGTACAATCTCACAAGTTTTTCGCTTGAAGTATCAATGCAGTTATCTTACTTCTCATTTTTCTTTTCTGTTCTTTTCTGTTTGTTCTCACATTGGCATTGAAGTCAATAACTGCTGTAACTAGTATATATTTACTTTTTTGAATGTATCCCACAAGTCCGTGTATTGATGCATCTATGCAAACTTCAGTAAGTAAGTAAAGTTGGCGACCTTTAGTGGAGGGTGACCCGGAGGTTCCCTTTTCAATAGCTACCACACCAAGGTGTAAGAGAAAGTACTACTCCATTATCAGGATTGCTCTACTTTACCTTTGATCCTTACCTTATAATGCTGAGTGTTAAGCATTGGTATGACTCGACCTGGGATTGAACCCCGGTCTTCCGGACCATTGGTGAACACTCTGCTCCTTAGGCCAATGGTCTGGTTAAACTTCAGTACTTATGAGTATTATTCCTCCTTCTTTTCTTGACACAAATAGTCTATGTATGTCATCTCTCGGATGTAAAGCCGTTTGTATAATCACCAATTAAGGTATTGTTTCCCATCACGTTCCGCAGTTTTTTTACTTCTCACCAAAGATCCAACTATTTGTTCATTTTTCGCTTTATTTTATTTTCGCACTGCGGTTCACTTCAATGTGAAGATTCACTAGACGACAAGTTCTTTATTTCTTGATTGTTAAAATTAGACCTGGTCTTTGGGTCGGGATTGGGGGATCTGTTGGCATCTCAAAGTCGCATAGAATTGTGTGCGTCTCATTTTCCAGGACAGATTCTGGTTTATTCACATACCATTTGTCAGCATGTCCAAACTGTAGTCTTTTGTACTTAGGTGACTGGTTTGGAAAAGTGATCCCACCCAGTCAAAAACACATACCTACCACATATGACGGATCCATCCTCGCTTAAATAGTAAAGATTTTCACAAATAACACCGAAAGCATATGCAAAAATAACTGAGCGCCAACATATCCTTGAAGCTGTTTGTATTAAAAATAAACAAGGCTAGCTAAAGCTCCCTTCCACTAATAATAGACTGCTCTAACAAAATGAATATAAAGTCAAAACTATACAATGCCTACAAAATACCCCCCCGATGATGGTAAATCAGTCTGTGACGGTACGGTCATCCTCGTCAAACACGGGGTAATTCTACTTCCAATCCGTTGGTTGTTCCGCAGGTCGGATATATCTTCGGATGACACGATCGATTCGTTATCTATCCAAGTTGTGTTTTGTAGATCAAGTCAACGCTTGTTGGAGTCATTGGTCGATGAGTAAACGAATGAGTCCGCACAAATAGGTAAGTAAAAAAAGTAGCGCCATTAAACGGAGAACAAAACCCGGCTTGCAAAATAACAATAAGTAAATTACAACACAGAGATGTAGGAGAGGGCGCTACTCCTTTCTCTGAATCGCTGTCCTTTACTCTTGATACGTATCTTATAATGTTTAGTGTTAAGTTATCATGTACTATTTTTATCATTGGTATGACTCAACTAGGGATTGAACACTTGTCTACCTGGCCATTGGCAAGCACTCTACTCGCAAGGCCAATGGACCGGTTTTTCAAAAATAAAACACCCATCCCAAAGGAGGTGTTTTAGTTTCAGACCAGTTCACGAATTAATAGCCCGTCAATTTCTCGAATAAGTTCTAGGTTTTTCTATTCTCGCTGTTTATATTCTGGCGCTAGACAATCTCAAATGGTGGTTATGTCTTCTTTCTTTACTCTTTGGCATTAACTCAATAGTGCTTATTACGTTAAGCTTCTTTTGTTTTTGTTTTTTCACTCACTTGTATTATTGTTGGCTTTTTTTTTTTTTACTTTCTGTACTTAGGATAGTCTGGTGCAAGGTTAAAGATGTGGAATTTAGTCGTCGTCTTTTTCTACTGACACAGTAACTGGGGCATTTCTGTCTCTTGGCCACAAAGTTACTTCAAGGTGTTATATTATTTCAGGCTTTACTTCGTTTTTGTACTTTCGCAAGTCTGGCTTAAGGTTTTATATCAAGGGGTCACGTTTTCTCAGCCTCTCTTGCTTCTTTATAAGAATGTCTATCGGTAAAACTACATCACGTCCAAGCAAAATGTCATATGGTTTTTTCTACCTCTCCAATCTGGGTAGTCTGACACAACGCTGCCAAGAGTGCATGAAATCAAGCAGCTACCTCCAACTCATCTGTTGCTGGTCTTCTTCAGCAATGGACAAACCAGGTCAATTTATGTACATCTTTTTTCTCCTAATTTGAATTTCGCTGACGTGAATTATTTTAGGATTGCAATAAGAAAATGATTTCCATTTTAAAATTTATGAAATAGACCCTTCCGATCATAGATGAGTCCCTTTTGATGATTGACAAATCCGGGATTTCATATGAACTCGTTCTTTCCAATCGAAGACTCAGGAACACAGCGATTTGTTAAAACTATTCACTCATCCTCTATCTGGTTTAGTTTAACATATAACATTACATTTGCTTTTCATTTTCAATAACAATACGTTTTTTCAAATATCTTCTCATCAAAACAACATACGTGGTGCATTCAATAACTTTCCAGACTTTTTTGTACAGGCATTTAAAATTGTCGTGGACTCTTGAAAATTCAGTATGTCATTGCTATACATCTTATGAGATGGCTGACAATTTTTTATTATTTCAGGTTCAAATGAACAGCTACAGAAGGAATTGGAATACACCCTACTAACGCCTGATTGTTATTGCTGGTGAATTTTAAAAATGCAATTTGGACTTTAGAAGAACGATAGGCAATAGAATTGTGTTTTAAACTTGGAAAAATGCCAAGCGATGAAAGCTGGATCTACTGCTATGACCCAGGGACCAAGATACAGAGTTCCTAGTGGAAGCATGCTGGCTCAGCCAGACCCAAGAAAGTCAGACAGAGCAAATCCACCCACAAACTTTTGATGATCCCTTTTTTTAAAAGCACTGGCATGATGTACATGCACTGGGTTCCCACTGGACAGACAGTTAACAATGTTGAGGTTTTAAGGGGGTTTAGGAAGAGATTCCATTGGAAGAGGCCAGCATTCTTTAAAAGCGGGTGGAATTTCCACCAGAACAATGCATCAGTCCACAACTCCATCATTGTCAAAACTATTTGACCAAGATAGGCATCAAAACAGTTCCTCAGCCTCCCTATAGTCCAGAACTTGCTCCCTATGATTTTTGGTTATTCCCTAAACTCAGACGCTGTCGTTATGAGACAATTGAGGAGATGAAATAGGCTGTGACGAAGATCATTGACACGCTCACACAAGAGGATTTCCATGGGGCCTTCCAGAAGTTGTTGGAACAGTACAACAAGTGGATTGCATCCGGAAGAGAGAGTTTCATATGTGTACTATTATTAAATGAGCCCATACGAAAAAAGTCTGGAAACTTATTAAATGATCCTCGTAATTCGTATCTACAATTCATTTTAAAAATCCATTCCGTCATTACACATCTATATTACTCTATTCTTCTTCGGTTTTTATTTCCTCTTACCCAATAGTTTTACAAATCTGATCGAAAGCACTTGGGAGCAAAACCTATTGCAACTTCTCTATCAATTGAATGCTGATCCAAAGAATCTTTTATGAAATTTATAGAAAAACTTAAGATAATAAAAAGGAAAGTTCGGTAGTCTTTATGTATATATATATATATATAATCATGGTTTATAATGAATCTTGTAATGCATTTGAAGGGAATTTGAGTTTTGATTTGTACTCTTGATGCTTGCTCTATTAAGGTTAGAAAGCCCATTCTGTCTTACTATTTTACTTGTCGGTTACGAGTCGGAAGAAGACGTATATTCACTGCTTTTCAAAGAGCATTAATTTTCTAGAGTATTCATGATTAGTTATTTTTGATTAGTGATGTATGAGTGAAGAGTGTTAATTTTATAGATTAAAAGTGATTAGTAATTTTTCTTGAGTATCAGTGAACTCAAAAAAATTCTGGTAGATTTTTAACGGAGCGTGTGGATTCCATTTTATTGTTATCGTTATTCTTTATTTTATCAACAACTTCCCACATACTAATGCTGTTTCTAGGTGTTGATGCCAACAAAACAGTCACTGCATTTAAATTTTATCAAGAGACGGATAAGTCAATTTAAACTAAAATTAAAGCCATTAATAACCCCAGCCTTTTTCTTTTGTGCAACGTATTGCTAAGACTATCACTTGAAAAAATGGGGTTGGGTATTGAGAATAAATCTCGACTTGTGCTTGTAAATCGATCGACCAATCTAAATTCTGACTGATTCACATATGAAAAGCCTAAAACAAACATTCCGGGACACAATTTCTGACTATATTTATGTTTTATTATTTATTCGAAAATGTAATTTCCTGAGCAACAATGGTTTATCCAAGCAATTACAATGAAAGCCATGTAAAGTCGGCTAAAATATATTTTATTTTTATACACCGTAGGACAAAATCTCACAGCATATTTGTAAGTACAGCTCAGTTTGCCGATTCCATCAGCTGGGGTTCAAGCCAAAATAAATCGGATTTTTATTTTATGGCAAACAAACAGAAAGCACTAACAGACAATCAGAAGGAATTGAAAATAATTATAAGAAAGTTTCGTTGAACAATTCCTGGAAGAAATAAGCTACAAGAAAGCTTTTACTTTCCCTTTCACAAATAATCCAAGCTTGACCAGTAAAACATGCTCCTATGTACTCCGACAATGAACACATCAGCAGAAAATATTTAGAATCATAAGCTTAGTGAGGACACTGGATGTCATTTTGAGGACATAACAACCTGTAACGGATGACGAGATAGAGAAAGAGAGTAAGGAACATTTCTGCTCTCAGTTCCCTTTGAATATTATATATATATATATATATATATATATATATATATATATATATATATATATAGTTGAGTAAAAAGCCTTCCGTTTTAATTAATTCTAAATCATTTAGGTGTAAGGGAACAAGGAATTGATTTCAATCAGTAGCATATTCACCATTATTTTGAATCACATCTTGCCATTCATCTGATAGCTAGTTTATTCTTCTCAAATAAAATATTGCTGTTTTGATCTGATTGTTCTTTTAAAAATCTCAAAATGACTTATAGTTTTGTGACCCTTACATACAAACGCTATAACTCTTCTACAATGGGGTTGGCAGTGGATGTTCCCCCTTGGCAACCCACTGCCTTTTGTGTTGAATATAGCCAAAAAAGCCACATTTTCATCACCTGCTATGATATTCTTGAAAAGCGAATCAATTGACTGCCATGTAAGAAGCCTTGCCTTTGTGGATTTAGGATATTCCTTATTCTTGTCACTCTGCATATGAGGTCAAGGGCCCAGCTACCTCACTTTTCTTATCTTTTTCAAGTGGGGGCGGATTATGAATTGGTATGTGCTGAGGTCAAGTGCGAATTAACGACTACTTTTGTATGAACTGCATTCCACACATTCTCTTAAAACAACTTGATCGACATCTTATGAGCGTTCTGGTCAGGATCTAACACTCATAGATGTAACTCTAGGACAGATCTTACAAAACCAGTTTCAGACTTAGCAGCCATTGATGACTCTCTGGCCATAAACACTAGAAATTTTACTTGCTGCTTTTGTAGTATTTTTCTTATTCTTAAACTCCCACATTTTTGTTGAATATGCACTTTCATTCAGTCCATATGAAGGGAAGGAGATCAAGATTAAAATAATGATTGATAAATACGTTCTTTAAATAAAAAGATATTTTCCAGTTGCGTTTCAAACATTGCATGTTTGAAATTCATGGTTATAATTTCCTTAAAAATCATATTAATAATGCCTCAAACCAATATATATATATATATATATATATATATACATTTTTTTCACAGTGGTCAACAATTGAAATGTCATGATTTATACCAATGTATACGAAAATAATAAAACAATTCAAACATTAATTTGGTCGACTGATTGAATTGTAAGAGTGTTTTTTTACTATTCGAAATTATTCAATAAAGGAAAAAATACTATTTAAAAGTAGAAATAATAAATAACCTAAAAAGTATTATTACAGATTTATATAGACTTAAAGAAAACATTCAAACTGAGTTTTCTAGTTGATAGGTTGGTTGTTGTGTCTTATTTTGTTAGGTGGGGATGTTTCCCTTGAGTTTTCCTTTCCAGCGTTATCTGTTTTGGGAATTCGGGAGCGGGTCGGTTTTCTTTGTAATTTTTCTTTTACAGTATTTATTTTAGTTATAGTACGAGTGTTGTGTTATTTTTCTTCTTTTTTTGTTTGTTTGACAGATTTTATTTAAATGTAGTACTTTATTTTAGTTGTTCTTGAAATCTGAGACAAGTTTGGTTGGTCCAAGTTGCACTAGTTGTTCGATGTGAGTTTTATATCTATTTGGTTGAATTTTGTTGCTGCTTATTGGACTCGCTATCTCTACTCCATACAAATATGTGTTAACTTTCATGTAAGATTCCACCGTTTTTTGTCTTGTTTTGTTTTGTTTTGTTTTGGCTTCTAAAAATGTTATATATTCTCTATATTTTACTTTCTTGATTTCCATCTCTCTTGTATATGTTAAAAGTTTTTGAAAAGGTCGGATGGTCCTCTTGGCAGTTTTAGCCTTTGGTTGTGTCGGAAAAATCTTCCTTTCTGCGGTCTGGTCTTTTTGTCTTACAGCTTCCATATGTCAGGTGTTTTCTGTGGCGTTCTTTCATTACCGGACTTTTAAAAAATATATTTAAAAGACCTTAAAGATTGGAGGAATATATCATTATACTTTTTTGAGGCAGTATCCAATTTTTCTTTTCTTGGGAATAATGGATTTGCTAAATGTCAAAATGTATGGGTATGTTTATATTTCTTCACCATCACCTCTAATTGTTATCATGTTGTTTCCGTGACCACATGATTTTCTAAGACTGTTTTTATTTACTCTTCTGTAGCAAGGGAGAACTGGCTGTTTCTTATGAATCCTTGTGAGATGTTTGATGCGGATAAACTTTGCAATTCATATAGCGGAACGTATTAATTTTTAGATTTTTGACATGTTTCTTTTTTATATAAATAACATTTTATCTAAATAAAACTTTATCGAAATATTTGCAGCAGCAATCTACAAGTTGATTACAGTTTCTAATATTTTCCCTAATTCGAGGGTTGCCCGACTGGGATTCAATTTCCATCAAGAATGAGTACAGTTTGGCTAAAAGCCTTTGAATCGATTATGGTGAATCAGACAAAATCCGTTACTATTTTATTTTCCGAATCAGATTAAGGTTTCGGTTGTATTTTGGTTTGTATTTGCCATATATGTTTTAATGCACTAGGCCTGTGGTTCATCATCAACCACGGAGTTCGACTTCTGTTTAGAATTTACCAAGTGAAATATCAATTCGTCTCGGTGGACAGAGTGTTACATTGTTCTGTATAATCGTTTCCTGAAGTGGATTAGAGTTTCTGATTATTTCAGACTTTCAATACTTAAAACCAAATGTCTTAAACTGAGTCACAGTCATGTCTCTCTCGACTCGTTTGATCATCTTCTCTCGCCTTCAAGCACCGATTAGATAAAAAGGGTTGTTTTTTTTTGCCATGAAATCAATTTGTAGAATACTTAAATATAGAGGTAAATAGATATATAGAGAACTTAAATATAAAGGTACAGTTTGAATGTTCCTTGTGGAAGTTAATTTGAACATGCAATGATTGGTAATCAATTTAAAATAGCATCTTTCTATATTGTAATTTTGAGTATGAAGATCTTAACAATTTTCCCCTTTTGTATGCAAAACAACTGAAAATCATATAATTCAGTAAATATATGTCCATATACACAAGTGGCCACATTCAACCAAACTTTAATACAACATTGTAAATCCCTTCACCCTCTCTCTCTCTCTATATATATATATATATATATTATTTGTCCAATGAGAGAAAAAAAAAGCAAATACATGAAAATGAATTTCTAGAAGAGAATTTCTTTTTAGGTTATTTATTCTTCTTTACGTTGTCTTCACGAAGTAAATGATTTATTTCCTGAAGACGATGTAAAACGTCAAAAACACGTTTTGGAGAATAATGAATTAAAACCAAATTCTCTTGTTGAACTATTCTTTTTAGGTATATATATATATATATATATATATATATATAAAGAGATAGATAGATAGATAGAGAGAGAGAGAGCGAGAGAGAGCGATTAACAAAACGGATTAGACGAAAAGGAATATTTCTTTATAGTAACTAGGGTGAAATGTTTTGCAATATTTTCGTCCGTGCTTGTTCGTGTTGCATATATTATATAATTGAAGCAATTCAGGAACTCACTTTTATTGAAAGTATCGTGGTAGTTAATGAGTTGACACGATGTGCATTGCTTCACTCCGTGTATGACTTGAAAGTCACACAGATGTGGTTCGTCATTAACACGACCCGAGCAAATATCATCGGGAGATGGCGAATTATGCCTCAAGTACGACTCATCATCATCATCATCATCATCACGGATATCCCAGAACCTCTCTCGCCACCGCACCCTATCGTCCATTGCTTCCGGCAGGTCTTCAGGGTTACGTCCCATATCTGCACAGAGCTGCTATATGTAAGTTCGAGCTGCTCGTCCATGTGTAGGAGTCCACAAGAATACATCACTTATGAGCTCGTCCCTACTTCTCTACCAGTGTCCTTCATGTCTGGTTCGTCTAATTTGGATAGTTTTCGTGATGGGTGGTAGGTGGCCGTGCAGCTGCTGGTTTGTGGGGCGTTGCCTCCAGGACTTGTTCAATATTGCTTGCAGCGTTCTTGTGTAGTTGCTGTCAAGCTTTTTTTCCACTCGTTGAGTTTGCGTCAAATTAGTGCCTCCATATAGCAGTATTGGCACGACCACCGCTTGGAAGAAACTGCCTTTTACTTTATAGGCCAGATATGACCTCCATATGGCCAATAGCCTATCGATGGCTGTCCCTGCCTTTGCTAGTCGCGTGTTGATGTCTGTATCATTTGATGAGACACTGCTTCCTATGTAGGAGAACTTGTCAAATAGTTTCAGAGAGCGACTGTTTAGTATGGTGATGCCACCTGTTTGATTAAAGCACATATATTCCCTCTTGTGTGCATTGATATAGGGCCCTATGCCTGAAGGTGCACGTTTCAGATTATTTAGCAGGGTTTAGGGTTGGGCGAGTACATTTGCAAGAAGCGCTGTGTCATCGCCGTAGTCGTTATTGGTAATTGTTTGTGTAGGGTACCTTCCGCTTATTTCCTTTGCTAGTTTGAAACCGTTTTTTCATATCTTATTGATAGATGTTGTGAACACGTAGTCTAGAGAGATGATAAAGAGGTATGGAGCTAAAATGTCTCTTTGCAGTACACCTGCTACAATTTCGAACTAGTCTGTTTCCATCCGCTGAACAGACTTTTACTTTTGTAATTCTATATAGCATCATTATGGCTGCGGTGTTTCTTTTGGTATGGTATGCTGTAGGCGATTAGAATTTGCTCCATCTTTCCACTGAGAATGGAGTCAAAGGCCTTCGTAAAGTCGACAAATAATATTGTTGCCTGTAGGTTTCTTGCACGTACACGTTCAACAATTCGACGGATACTCAAAATTTGTGACGTCGTGGATCTATTCCTTGGAAGATATTTGGATTCTTTCTAAGTATTTTCTCAATTTTGGATCCTATGCGGTTGCGTTGTTGAGCATTGTATATATTGGCCGCTATGGATGTAAGGGTTATACCTCGGTAGTTCTAGGCTAATCATAGGTCACCCATTTTTAGGGAAGGGGAGGATGCATCCCTTCATTCATCTGTCTATCGGGTTTTCATTATTTAAGACATTACAGAGTCGGAGCAGTATGTCGTCGAATTGTCTGGTCTTCCATACACCTGGGGGTATTTCATTGAGCCCTGCTGCTTTTCTATTTTTAATTTTTCTCAGTGCCGAGTCGAATTCCATGGTTCCAGTTTGATTTCTAATTGCTTACTTATAATTCTCGTGACCGGTTCATGTGTAACGTTTTGAGGGTTTCCGAGTAAATTCTCGAAATGATGTTCACACAGGTGTATTCGTTCTTGTTGACTGGTTGCTTTCAGTTTATCTTTGGCAGCGCTTTTCCTTGGCTCACTTCATTTATCGTTAGCCATACTATCCTAGATTGTCTATCTTCAACCGAGTCTCTAATCTTATCGATCTGATTTTGTATGCATTTTTTTTTCTCTTAGGTATGTATTAGCTAATTCATTTTGGGCTTATTTAAGTTACAGGGCATTGGTATTGGTTGGGTTTATTCATATTGTATTTGCTGGCAGTTTTCACGCCTGCACGATATTCTTTAAACGCTAATGTCTCCCATGGGACGCTAGGTTTAGTTTTTTGTTTAGTTGGTATGCATTCCGCTGCCGCTTCTAAGTGGGCATTGACGTAATTCTCATATTCGTCATTCTGAGTATTTGCTTTCGTCTTTTCCTGTTGTGCATCGAATTTGTTTATTAGTACTAACGCCTATTTATCTCTAATATCCCTGTTATTAAGCAGGGCCCAGTCATAGTGTACAGTGGTTGCTCAGGTCGCATTCCTTCGTAGGCTCAGTCGTATTTTTGCTGTGACAATTCGGTGATCGGAGGACACATCCTCGAATGAGGAGTATACCTCGTAATTCACTGCGCTATTATTCCATTTCTTATTCATAAAGACGTAGTCGATCTGTGCTTTAGTATTGCTTGCATATGTTTAGGTCCATAGTTTCCCCTCCCTTTTCAGAAAGTTTGTATTGAGGCATGTTAATCTATTTTCAAGTGTGAAACCTGTTCGATGTTACCCATTTCTGTTTGACGTGTTGTATCGGCTGATGTTGTGGTTTACGTTTTTCCCAATGTTGGCATTCATGTCTCCGCCAATAACGAGAATGTTGTGCTTCGGGGTGCTACAAACAAGCGAGGATAGCTCATCATAGAAGGCGTTTTCAGTTTTTTCACTAACATTTGTAAGGCTATAGCAGGAGATGGTTGTTGCGCTGGGGTTGCGATGAAAAGTAACTACCATCATCCTAGGTTGTATTTTCTGTAAGCTATTTAGTGATTTTAGGGCTTGTAGTCCTATAAGCACACCTACACCTAATATGGCAATGGTTGAGTTTTTCCATGCAGATTAAGTGGATAGCTACCATCCATTGCCAGTATCGTGATATTTCATATCCTTTCTATGTGTGTATCTGTGTTCTTGAATGCATTTTACGTCCATATTATGGTCTATGGCCGATGCCGTCAGCCCAGGAAGTTGTCCTATTCTAGGTAAGGTTCTAACTTTGAATGTTGCTATTTGTATTGTTCGTTTGCATTTTAGTAATTTTTGTTTGATCTCTGTAGCTGATTTTTCGAACAGTGAGGCTAGGGCTCCAACCTCAACAGGATGCACCCCTTTTTTCCCGTGCGAAGAGCGATGCGGTTTGGACGGGTGGTTTGAGTGTGGGTCATGGTAATCTTTCGTTGGCTGTATTTATTCTCATCTACAGAAGCCACTCTTATAGATGAACTGCAGTTCTTACCCGATCGAACTATTCGATCCTGGCCGGTGAACCGTTGGGTTCATATGCCCAAGACCTACTTAGGCACTGCGTTGAGCCGTCAGCAGGTTTATCCGCCTGCCTTTACGTCCACCATCCTGCTTCCCATGGCTTTCGAAAAAAAAAAAATTCCCCCCTTTGTCATTATTAAGTTTTAACTTAGTTAAAATCCACAATAGTTTTATTTATTATTTGTTTCATTTCATTAAAGTGCTTATTTATGCGTCTTTGCATCCTAATAGGTATTCTTTTTTACATTAATTTAGGTTTTTAGGTTATAATGAAGTCAAATAGTGTTAGTTTCTCTTGACCAGGTTCAATTTTTATTTAGAATCTCAGTAAAATTGTCTTTGCATTTAAGACACAGATAGTATACAGCAATGATTTTATTTAAAAAAAATCATTTATGCATTTTTAAATGACAATATCGTAAAAGGACAATGTATTACTAACCAGTTTTTGAATTCTTGTCTTCGGGTGGATTAGCTGGGTATTTTATATGTTTGTTTTACGCTGTCCGTCCCGAATTTTATGAACTTTGACATGTGGATCTACTGCTTGAAGTGGGGGTGGGGAATTGTCATTCAGTTAATCGTTACCACCATATTTCTTTGACTTTTCTTCTTCTTTCCTTTCCTTATACTGAATATTAGATAATAACATGGGAGACAATAAATTCTATCCTAGAAAATGATTGGTTGGTTGGTTGGGTTTAATGACATCAACCTCTATAGGTTATTTAATGCCAAAAAATGCTTACACATATGTACAGTTTGTAAACACATAATTTAATGATACCATACTAAAACAAACTCATTTACTCGCATACGATTAAGTATTTAAAAACTAATCAACTGAAAGCAAATTTTTGCTTAATAGAAGTACCATTCTGTTTGTGTTAGTAGAAATAGTAGTGAGAAATAATAATAAAAAACACTATCATCACTATATGACATTAGTTTATTTAGTGATGATAGTGTTTTTTATTATTATTTCTCACTACTATTTCTACTAACACAAACAGAATGGTACTTCTATTAAGCAAAAATTTACTTTCAGTTGATTAGTTTGTTGTGTTGTCAGGATTGTAACCAAGTCTATATTTTCTGGTACAACCCGGTCTCTTTCAAGAACGACAAAACATTGTCCATGTGGACGTTCTCTAATAAGTACTTCATAGTATTTGCGAGGAAATAGCGCTTTCTGGTGTCATTAAAAACTCTACACTCAATGAGAACGTGTTTGATTGTGCAGGGCGTTTGCCATTTCGAGCACTGTGGTTGCTGTTCTAGCTTGAGTATAAAGGAGTGCGTAAGTCTGCTGTGACCAATACGCAATCGCGTTATTTTTACTTGTTCTTTTCGCGATTTTCGAAAGGCTGGGCACCATTCTCCCAAAAAGGGTTAAACCTGGAATAGTTTATTATTGGTATTTCTATCCCAGCGTTGTTGCCATTTTTATGGAGGAAATTATTTATTTTGGGTTTCAGATCGGTGTATGGGATGTTGTATTTGTCGGGGGTCAAGTCTAAAGCCGATTTTGCTGCCGCGTCTGCTCTATGATTTCCTCTCACCCCAATGTGGCTTGGAATCCAGCAAAAAACCATTTCTTTGTTTGATGTTGAGTGTAGTCTGCAAAGTTGTTTGATAAGGGGGTGCTCTAGTTTTTTTTATTGTTTAATGATAATAGGACAGAGAGTGAGTCTGAGAATATGATGATTTTTCTGGTTTTCTTTTGAGATAATATCGAGAGCCAAGTCCTCAGCTGTGAAAATAGAACTTTCCATTGAAAGAGCTTTTGTTATTATTATTTTGTTTAAGATTACTGCAAATGCTGTTTTATTGTTGTCTTTGGATCCATCTGTATAGATACATCGGTAGTCGGGATGCTGTTGGAGGATATGTTGATGTTTTTCTTGGTAAAGGGATGTGTCGTTCTTTTATAGAGTTGATTCAGTTGGGGGTTAACTTTTGGATTTTTAATGATCCAAGGTGGTATTTGTGGCAAGATGCTTTTATGGATATTATTTCGAGGAATGGCGGATTCTTTGATAATAGGCTCCATACGGAGGCCAAATGGTCTAATTGATTTTTCTTTTTGGTCGGAATATTGTCTGTATTTTGGATCAAAAGTGCAGTCATATGCTGGGTTATATGGAGAAGATTAAAGTTTGGTATAATACTGAAGAGCTAATTTTTCACTTCTGATTTTTAGAGGTGCTTCCTGAGCTTTGGCGTATAGGCTGTCAATTAGAGAAGTTCTAAATGCTTCTAATACCTTAAGCTTTCATGGTGAATAGGGTCATGTTTCAGATATGATTTCCTGGTAGATCTATATACGAAAATGCCATGGTCAAGTTGAGAGCGGAGAAGAATTCTATATAACTTGATTAGAGTTTGACGGTCAGCTCCCCTCTCTTTGAGGGCAACGACTCGCAGAAGTTGTTGGGCACGGGTTGATTTGTTTTTTAGGTACTTTATGTGGTGGATGAATGAAAGTTTTTTTTATCAAATATTACGCCGAGGAATTTGTATTCATCAGTTTTCAGGAGAGGGTCAGAGAGCAAAAATGCACGTATTTAGTTTTAGACTTGGAGAATTTCAATCTATTTTCTCTTGCTCATTTATTTACTTTGTTTAAGTTTAGTTAGAGTTGTCGCTCTACTATGTTCATATGAGTGGCCCAATAGCATATGACGAAGTCGTCGACGTAGAGAGCACAGTCGATTGAGGGGGTTAGACATTTTACAATATTATTGATTATGATGGCGAAGAGAGTAACAGAGGGGATGCTGCCTTGCGGAACACCCTCCTATTGATGTTGTGAGTTTGAAAAGGTGGATCCCACGCGTACCCTAAATGTTCTTTCGAAGAAAAAGTTTTTTTATGAACATCGGTAGGCTGCCTCTTAAGCCTAGATCATATAGGTCCCGCATAATACCTTACTTCCACGTAGTGTCATAAGCCTTTTCTAAGTCAAAAAAGACTGCCATCAGATGTTGTTTCCTTATGAAGGCTTCTCTGATGAAGGTTTCTAGTCGTATCAAATGATCTATAGTTCCTCTTCTTTTCCGGAATCCCGTTTGCATATTTGTTATTAGACCATTTGTCTCGAACTACCACGTCAGTCTACTATTTATCATCCGCTCAATCGTCTTACAAAGGCAGCTAGACAATGCGATGGGTCGATAATTCTGCGGATTCAATGTATCTTTGCCTGATTTGAGGAGCGAGACAATTATTGATGGTCTCCATGTTTCTGGGAAAGTACTGTTCACTCAATTATTATTATATAGCTTTAGTAGCCATTTGACTAATTCATCTGGTAGCTGCTTGAGAAACTCGTTGTGTACTTCATCGGGACCGACAGCTGAATGGTTGAATGTTTTTATGGAGTCCACTAGTTCAGTTAAGGTAAATGGCTTATTGTATTATTCGGAGTTATAAGAAGAAAACCTTATTTTTTCTTTTCGAGGGTGGGTTTAATTTTATAGAATTATGTGTTGAATTGGCTGGACGAGTTTTTAGATAATGTTTCTGAAAGAAGATCTGCAATGGCCTTTTTACCTGTTATTTTGTGGTTTGTTACGGAGAGGTGTTTTAATGGAGTTGATTGTTTTTTACCAGCAAATTTTCGAATCATGAACCAAACCGTTTTGATGTTAGAAGAGGTATTTAGATTGCTCACCTAATTTTGCTAGGATTTTTTCTTGGCTTCCCTGATGATTTTATGGGCATTAGCTCGGTGGAATTTAAAAGAGATTAAATTGGAGGTTGTGGGTTCAGTGTTGAATTTCCGCAAAGCTGCTCGTCGTAGGCGATTAGCCTGTTTAAATTCTTTGTTGAACCAATGTATGTCTCGTTTAGGAGTAGTTGGATTATGTGGAATGCATGTTTTAGCTATATTTATGAGTTTTTCGGAGAATTCGGGAATGATTTCTGTATTGTTTATTATGAACTGTTTCTGACATTGAGAGCGACATTCTTCCCAGTTAGATTTCTTTAACCTTCACCGGGGAAGGTCGTCGTCTTGAGAGCGCAAACTTGAGTACAATAGGAAAATGGTCGCTCCAGCATGTGTCGTCATACACCCTCCAGGTAAATCAAGGAAAAGTGAAGTGTTGCAAAGGGCTAAATCAATGGCTGAGTTGGTAGCAGATGATGGATCTAGGTGTGTTGGGGATTTATTTGGAATGACCTTTGTGGTTTGTGCTTCTACAGCCCTACATGGTTTTATGGCTGTTAAAATCGCTAAGTTGAATAAAAGGTGTGGGTAGTTGCTGTAATATGATGTTGATTTCACTTTCATTTATGAGGCGGAATATATATTGAGCAGATATTACTTGTTCTACGAAAAGTCACTTTGATAGTTATTGCTTGGAATTAAGTGTTGAGGTGGATTTTACTTTGAGGTATGTCGTTCCTAATAAGGATTGAGACACCACCCGAAGCTCTATGACCGGTATTGTTGATGAAATTGTAACTTTGGTGTTTTTTTATTGTGATATCATCATCAATCTTAAGAAATGTTTCTTGAAGGCAGACAGTGGTAGGTTGTTGTTGAGTCATCAATAAGAGTAGTTCGCTCTTATTGGCTTTGAATCCGGGGCAGTTGAACTGGACTATTTTGTGGTTCCTTGTTAGACCTTAGATCTGGACTGTTTGATTGTTTATTTATATGGACTTTATGTTTATGCACTTGGAGGCTGTTTTCTATTTCCATCTTTTCTAAAATTTTAAATTTGTTACTCGAGTCAACATTTTCACTTTCAACGGTTTTTTGTTTTGGAGTAATTTTTGTCTTGTCTTTTTGTAGTTTCTTGTTTGGGAAGGTGTCTGTAGAAGTGGGATTATTGGGGATCTCCTATCTTTTGGTCTTGTTTTGGAAGGTGATTTCTCCGTTACACATTTAATTGGTGGTGTGGTTGGTGATAGCTCCATGCTATTTTCTTGATCGGTCTTAACCGTGGAGGTGTGAGATTGCGCAGGTGTCTTCATTTTGTCTGCTACAAGATATGCCTTTGTAGTTGGTGTCTCTGGAATTTTGTTGGTATCAAGTGAAGCTCTTATTTCATTGATATAGCCTTCCCAGTCACCCTGCTCCAGCTGAATCAATTTTTTTTACTATCCTCTCGTTGTTATATTGCGTTTTATTGCGCTGGACGGCTTGAGAGTAGGTTGTGGTCTTAGATCCTACTATCATTTTCCGCGCTTCGTTGTATGGGATGTTATTCCTGTGTTTAATTCCCAATATTTCCTTTTCCAGTTTCCAACTCTCACAAGATCTTGCATAGACGGGATGATCGCCTCCGCAATTTGCACACCTATACGGATTGTAACAATTGTCAATGTGATGGTCAGGATCTTGTTGAGCACATTTGCCACATACTTGTCGATCTCAACAATTATCCTCGTGATGGTCGTATTTTTGACACTTGTAGCATCGCAATTGATTGGGTATGAATTGCTCAACTCTCTCCATTGTGTAGCCTACTTTTATCTTCGGTATTTTGGGTTGGTCAAATGTCATTATGTAGGTGTTAGTTTCAATGAGTTTACCCTCTTTTTTGATTGTAACTCTCTTTATTTTTGTTACACCTTGTTTCTTCATTTCTTTATTTATTTCGCCAATTGTACATAATGACAATTCCTTACTTCTTACAACCCCTTTACTTATATTCAAGGGTTTGTGAGGGTAAGTTTTTACATTTATAGTATGGAATTTAGTCATTTTCAGTAAGAAATCGGCATTTTTCCTTTTATCTACTTCAACGAGTAAAGTTTGATTTTTTAGTTTTTTTACGTGGACAGGGGTCATATTACTAGATATTACTTTTTCAATTAAAAATGGCGATAGGTTTGTTATTGGCGTTTCCGTGGATTCAATTAAACTTGCCACATCTTCGTAGTTCGATTCAGTTTCCGTTAGGGTACGTTTTAGTTTTTTGATCAAGAAAAAGCCATGATTGGTAATTGTTATTCGTTGGTCCTATGCTCCACCACCCACCAAGGAGTCCAACTTGAGAAGGGAATAAACCAAGGGGGCAACCCATTCGCCTTGGCTGAGATGGAGATACAATACCAGTATACTCATGCAAAAAGTATGATTCTGAGCCTCTGCCAAATTATGCTTTTAAAAAACAACAATCTCACTGCGGTCATAAGTCCTACCTCTGCACAACTAACTCTCAGCCGCCGCCTTCTAGCATGTATGGAATAAAAGGTCGGGAATAGTTCGGCAAAAGTAGATCGAATAGTTCCACAAGGGCAGATTTTATGATACGATTGGGAAAAAAAAAGAAACAAACAAACATATGTGTTCGGGCAATTAGGGAGCAGCCGATTGATCGGATTGGGCCCAATCCGACCGGCCGTCAGACCAAGTAAGGGCCACCACTCTGTCGCCAGATCAATGACTGTTCAACTACCAGGGTTCAGTCCTAGCGCCTTACAGGTCGCCACCCACGGCTAACAGATGGCCTCATGGGGGGGCGTCTTACCCCTCTGTAGAAGTCCATTCGGCGTATTCTACAGCCCCAGTCGACAGGGCGGCCTAGAAAATGAGGTTCCAATACTGTTGGCTTCTCTTAAATACTACAAAATTTTTAATCACTCAACTATTTGATTTTAATTGCTTTCAGTTTGTTTCCATCTTAATTCATCATCACGAGATAAGTTTCTTTTTGAGAAAAAAGTTATTTCAGAATATTTTTTGATAGTTTTTAAAAAATTTGATCAGCGATAAAAGAAGCGATAAAAATGAACTGGTGGCGTAGCATATCAATTCGTGGAAAAAAAATTATTTTCTGGCACCCAAAAGTTTTTTCAACTGAACTTTATATGACTTCTTCTAACCTAAACACCTGACATTGAGCTCTCCATTTAGGAAATATATGTTAAAAATAGATGAGGTGTGTTTCAAATTAGTCTCGGTTGCTTTGCTAAGCCATTTTGTTACTGAGATGTTTATGTGTCAACCCATTCTATGTCAAAGCAGGCTTTTGAGGATGGTTAAGTTTGATGTTAAAACTATTTAGGGTTATTATTTGTAGATGCTTTATCTATTTCCATTCGGGTGCTTTTATTATCGCTTTAACACACACACACACACACACACACACACACACATCATTGACTTATAAGATAGCAGTTTTTAGAGATTTGCAACAAGCACACACGTGTTTATATGTGTGTGTGTGTGTGTGCATGTGTGTGTTGTAAATTTCTAATAATTACAATCTTATAATTCAATGTATTATATATATATATATATATATATGTGTGTGTGTGTGTGTGTGTGTGTGCGTGTGTGCGCGCGTGTGTGTGCGCGCGTGCGTAAATCATTAACTTATCAGATAGCAGTTATTAGAAATTTAAGTGTGTATGAATATGTGGGTTGTATATTTCTAATAATTACCATTTTTATAATTCAATGTTTTGCAACGAGTTTCTGTCGATGCATCAAAGGCCTCATTGGAATAATCAATTAGTATATATTGTTGAAGTCGTTTGGAATGAGAGGACGAGATATAAGATGGCACCTCAAAAATCCACTCCACAGCAGGTAAAATGAGGTATATGCAGATGATAAGAAAATCAAGAAAAGAAAATAAGGATGTCGGGAACAGGTTGATCGCGAGCTTCAGCAGGAAGAACCCGTTTCATGAATTCTCTCATTCCATATCAATTCCAATGTTAAATGAAGAATAAAAGGAGACAGTCTTGCTTCACAGTCTCTGGTTCGATGATCAGTCTTCCCTCAAAGACATATGCTTGGTTAGTGGTACCATAATAGTACAGCTTTTAACAATAGCTTCATTCTGTTGCATGTTATTAATGGCATATATCGAATATAGCGTGCCAAGGGGACTGAATATCATCAACTTAACGTCCAAATTATGTTTAATTTAGTGGTGGATTATTTATGATTTAAAGTAATCGCTCTTCGGACAACAAGCAAGACCTTGTGATATTACAAGGGAACCTAAGTGGAAAGAGAAATTTCGAGTCATTTTGATGATCACTAACTGGAATCACGTCCCACCTTCAAGTAGGAAAATGACCAACATTATAGAGCACATGAAGTTATGGAATGTTTGTAGTTTAACACCACCGCAATTCTTTCATAGTCTGAAAAAGCCCTGATGTTCTGCTAGAGAATAATTGTGGAATATTTAAAGCCAATTTTGCATCTGGTTTTGATGCAAAGCAGATTTATATTGTATCAGGTTTGATGAAAACCAGATGCAAACTACTCTAGACGTAAACCATATGCGCTTCAGATGCAAAACAAATAAAAAATTCCCCAGATTATAAATTTTCTATATGCAAAACAGATGTAAAATTCTCCAGATACAAAATTCTCCAGATGCAAACTAAATGGACTCCATATATAAAGAAAGTTTTAAATTTTCCAGATGAAAAACTAATGGAAAATTTCCCAAGCGAAAAACGGTTACACTGCAGCAGCAAAACGCAAAAATCCTCCAGTTCTAAAAAGTTCACTCCAGATGACAAAAAGTGTAAAATTCTCCAGATGTAAACAAAATGCTCTCCAAATGAAAACTAAATATAAAAGTCTAATCCAAACTAAATGCACTTTAGATAGAAACCAGATTCGACATTAAATACAAAAGTAAAATTTACAAAAGTAAAATAACAGATGCAAATTAACAACATGCAAAATAATTCAGATACATACCTGATGCAAACTAGATGTACTCCACATGCAATGAAGATGCAAAATCAGAAGCAGCAAACAAGAAATGAACAAAATCTCTCGCGCCAATTGGTTCAATTTTAAACATTATTTATTCATGAAGAAGTAAAACTCAACAACGTCTGTGTGCCTTTTTTTTAAAAAAACATATACAATTGTGACTATCAGCAAACTTGTTTCTTATAACTCCCTGTTCAAATTTCATAACTAAATAACTTTATATCATTTATTTTCACTTACCTACACTTAAAATTCCAATATAATATGAACATTTTGAATTTATTCTTGATAAAAATTAAAAAAATCCAAGTAATTTACTTTCGAATCTTGCAGAAAGTAACCTTTCTGATCGGATATTTGTCAATATATTTATTTACATTGTGTCACCAGTCAAAACATAACACTAGTCTGTTTGCTGCATCTTGAATGAACTACGTTTTTAAAACACTTATCAATCAACGGAAGGCATCTCAGTAAACATCATTCTTCGTTCAAACTTTATTTCTTTTTTTTGTATCAAAATTCGACAATTAAAAAAATCGAGGTTTTTTTTTCGGTTCTTCGGCTAGTAGAATAGTGATCACTGCAGTGTATAATTTTGGCCTTACAGCTTATCTCTTACACTGAAATTGTCTGCATAGCAAATGCAATGCAGATGATCTGAAAATCAAGTAAAACCAATATTTGGATGAAAAACATCAGATTGCCTATGTCAAGCCCAGAATTACTAGAACACATCTGCACCCAGGATTTTCATGAAAAGATGCCCTGCAGCTTTTATACATGTAAAAAATCGATCGCTTATATATCATTTGTCATGGAGGGTGGCACAAAGATCATCACCCAGGCACCAATCGCCCAGGAAATAGGCAATCAGCCAAATGTGATTTCTGTCAAATCAATTCAGCCGACATATTTGAAGGCAATGCAATATCGACTAACTGCACGAGATTTTCGGAGACGAATAGGGCTTAATGTATCCGAGAAAAGCAAGAAAGTAAAACTGTTGATAACCAGCAAACAAACAAAGAAGTCACCAGTCTAAGTTAGTAGATTAAAATGCGGTCACAAATTACATCCACTGAAATAAAGGTTCGGAACGATTTCTCTTCACCCCTTTTATAATGTTCCGTGTTCAAGGGGTAACTTTGGCTGACATTTTATTATCACTTCACCCCCGTACAATGCCGAATACGAAGGTTGTTTGAGGTTTATGGCATATCAATCTTCGTATATTTTTTATGCTAAATCCATTTTGATACTAATAAAGTTCCTTTCAAACAATTCACTTTAACATCATCATCATCATCATCATGTCATCCCGCCAGCACGGATATCCCTGACCCTCTCTCGCCATTTCTCTCTATTGTTCACCGCCTCAGGCAGGTCTTCAGGGCTACATCCCATATCCTCGCAGATCTGCAGTACGTATGTTCGTGCTGGTCGTCCTGCTTTTGCTCGGCCATATGTGGGGAGTCCATAGGAGTACATCACTTATGAGCTCGTCCCTGCTTCTCCAGCAGTGTCCTGCAAGTCTGGTTCGTCCAACTTGGATAGTATTCGTGATGGGAGGTATGTGGCCGTATAGTAGGTGCTTTGTGGGATGTTTCCTCCAGGACACGTTCAGATTGCTCGCAGCATTCTTGTGTAATTGCCGTCTAGCTTTTTCTTCTATTTTCAAAAACATTTCTATCACAAGATATTCAGTTTAGGCAAACAATTCTTTTTCAAACGTTTCAGTTTAGTATAAGAATAGATTTTATTTACAAACAGTTAAATATCAAAACAGTTCTATTATAAGCAATTCCGTTTAGCATAAGTACACAGTTTAGTTCTATTTGACCCATATATCGGACTCTACCTCTCTCAGCCATAGTGGACATTGGAATAACGGTAATGAAGGAGTACACCGCATCCCTCAAATCTCCAGTATTACTGGTGCCTCATCATCAGATTGTTTAGTGTCATGTCCAGGACAATAGTTGGGGTGGTCTTAATCCTCAGCAGAAAAAAAAACAATAGATATATTCTACTGTCCCAACCGACTGGGCAATGAATACTGAGTATGGAATACTAACGTAATTCTTAGAATATTGACTCCCAGAGTTACACTACCAATTTCATAACTTTACACTTCACGCCTCATAAGACCTCTGTCTGACTGATTTATATATCTACTATTTCAAGTCACGTGACTCTAGTAGCACGATCCATTTCAACAGTTGTGTTTGTTGGCGGGAGATCCGTGTTCGACCATTAAGAGTCGCTGGCGGCAAAATGTTCAACGTAACACTGATGTGTTTTGAGATTTCGACAGAATTTTGCAGAGACAAAAACGTGATAAAAAGACAACGATTCTAACGGCAAGCAACCCCATCTACAGTTATTTTACACCCAAAGGTTAAGGAAACGGGTTCAATCTACGTTTGTATTTGCATTTTGCGCGTAATTGTTTCTTAAGAGTTTTATTTTACATACATTCCAATCAAATACAAATAATTTTAAAACAAAACTACTTCACCCATAGATAAGACTCTCCGAGTAAGAGTGGGGTTATGGCATTGAAGGGGTCCTTCTTTTACCCTAATTTCTAGACCTGGTGCCTCACTATCACAAGCAGTTTCATGTAATACTCAAGACACACATATCTTTTGGGTGGTCTTACTCTACTGGAGAGGAGACAGTAAACGTTTTATTGGACCAGCCGACTGGGCGAAGATGACGATGATGAGTTCATTGGAAAGTGAAAATAATCAGATACGTGGTCACAGAAAAAATGTTTATTTTATATCTAGTGTTTCATCCACCCTCTGGACCACCGGAGTATGTGAAATGGTATTCTCGAGTTGATAAAAGAAATATCATCGATCTTTGAAATTATAACCCGTGCACAATAATAGGAGCAGTTTCGCAAGCCCGCAAATTTAAGTCATTCCATATCACTCTGCCAGTTACTAAATGACTGACTCTTTTCAAAACCCCTAACTCTCGTGCGAGAGCGTTTCTTGCATTTCCCCTGTGAGCGCTTATGTTTAATGTCTTGTTATCGTTTAGACAGCTAGTGGGGAAAAGCGGTCCAGTACATTAAACTAGCTGACTTACGTTAAAATCATTCAGTAAGCGCTGATTTCTGTTAAATTACGGGAGAAAGACAGGTATCATTCCAGGCAAAGTTTGATAAATTACCATATTAATTTATTCTTTTTTTAGGATACAATGAAATGATTAGGTTTACAATTTATTCCATCATCTTATCTTCCTCTTATTGGGAACGATAAATTACAGCTTCAACGTATTTGATTTTGGGCTCAAACATTGTTCGAAATTTCTGTAAGAGAATTAGAGTTTAAAAAAGGAGAGTCATTTTGTCATTAGTTTAATAATTTATCCTGTTTGAACTCTAAATTTTTGCTAATATCTATATGACAGTTCTAATATCAGATTGTTACAGAAGTGCATCTCTTTCCCCAAATCCAAATGACTATCGTTTATTCCGGTTAAAACTTTCTGAAAAACTAGCTGCCTTTATTAGTGCGTAAAAGTAGTCTACCGCCATTATATTCACAAGAGACATTCTTTAACAATGTCATTTCACAGTAGCCGCCGAACGTTTAAAATACGTTGTTGTTTTTTTTTAATCTGGTGTCCATCAAATGTTAAGCCACACTTATTAAACTGTTTCCCATTCTGGCGGGAAGGCTTAGAATATGCTTAATCTATCTCGAGCAGTCAGTTAAGACCTCCTCACCAAAATAATTTCTGCGGTATGGCACTAAACTGAATGTTATGGGAAAGCTCGGGTGTGCGTGGACTGCCACTTGCCATGATTCTCAGGATCACTCTTAACTAAAGTGTTAGTACCTGTTAGGATAAAATAGATCTGTTTGAAGCTATTCATATTTAATTGGAATACTTGATACTATACAACCGGAATTATTTGTATTAAGAATAATTTCTTGAATCAATAATTATTTAATAAGAATTATTATTATTTACTTGAAAACATATGACTGCAAACAAATGACTATTATCGAATAGAAATGATGTATTTGAAAAAAAAAATTTAGTATTTGATAAAAATACTTGAAATCATACGACTATACACAAATTATTTGTATTTGATGGGAATATATATCATATAACTGTGAACCAAAAAATTCTTACTGTGTAGCTACAGAAAAATGTAAATATATGCTTATGATAAACGCGATTCTCTAACCTCTATTCATAAAATAACCCCAGATGGGCGGAAATGTAGTCAAAATCACTCAGCCAATAAAGAAAGCAACCGCTTCGCTTCAAATCGGGATCCCGACCGACCTTAAGAATTTAATTCCCAAACCCTGCCATTCATGATACGTGATATGTATTACCCAATATCACATCAGCTCTCTTGAAAATCTTTGTTCATCCAGGTTCCTTAAATTTCTACAGTGGAAAGGAATGACCCATGACCTCTAGACTGTTACTGTACGTTTCTGTCGTACCTCAGGGTCACAGATCCGTAGCAAGCTTATGCACAAAGTAAATCTCTTAAACCAGTATTTGAAACTATCAAGGGTACCTGGCCTTGCCGTAAAGATAGATTTTTAAAAATTCTTACGTTTTGATGTAACTATGAAGAATCTGTTGATAGAAAAATATGAGCATAACAAATATAGACAACAAAATAAATCTAAATAAAATAAAAGAATCTGATTTGACTCTTTTAGCTTCTTTGAACCCAAAATTTCGTGTTCATCTAAATTATTGATTGATTGATTGATTGATTGCTGCTAACTTGTAAAGCTCAATTTAACATTCAGTAAATAAATTGGCGTTTAGAAAAAAAACATAGACTATTACTTATGATACTTTTAAAAAGTATCAAACAAATAGCTTTTTTTGCCATTTGATAACATCTGATGAGATCAATTGATCGAGAAGATTCCCTTTTTCATGTGTACACATTATCAAACTCACTTAATCCACGTACTCTGAAATCTACGGGATCATTAGACAGCATTTATCCCTGTAGTATCATGATTCACTCAAATCAAACAATTTTCAATTATGACAGTGTTGGTTGAATTAAGAACATGTTCACTCTATCCCCTATAGAAGGATTAAGACCCCCACCACCACCAAAACGTATCAAAATGCGATACTAAAATACATGTGGTGTATATTTATCTAACAAACCTACCTCTCAAAACAACTGCAAATTCAGTTAACAATAAACACTTGTAAGCAATTAACTATGAAAAGCAAGATCCTTTGAAAAACAAAAATAATTTTGATCGTCCCCAAATATTTACTTTTAGATGCTTTAAAATGTCACAAAATCAAACAAAAATTTATATCACATATAACTGTTTTACCAAAAGACTTAGCAAAAACCAACAGCTACAATGTTATACGTGTACAATTAACATCATTATTATGTCATGCTATCAGCACGGATATCCCTTACCCTTTCTCGCCACCCATCCCTATCATACATTACTTCCGGCAGGCCCTCAGGGCTACATCCCGCATCGGCACAGAGCTGCTGTATGAAGGTTTGTGCTGGTCGTTCTGCCTTTGCAAGTCCATGTGAAGGAAGCCACAGGACTACATCACTTATTAGCGTGTTCCTACTTCTCCAACAGGGTCCTGCACATCTGGTTCGTCTAACTTTGATAGTTTTTGTGATGGCCGTAGGTGACCGTACAGCTGCTGTTTTGTGGGGAGCTGTCTCCATATGACCAATAGACTATCATTAGCTGTCCCTGTCTTTGTAAGTCACGTGTCGATGTTAGTCTCGGTTGATGAGCCGCTGCTTCCTAGGTAGGTGAACTTGCAAACTTCTCGCCTGTTTCATTAAAGCACATATATTCGTAGTTCCTTAATACCGCGACATGAAATAACCCTAGACGCATTGACATGTCATTAAAATAAATCAATCACTCCTTTGTCGCTGAAGCTGCCGTTCGAGGCCCACTCTGTGGTAGTTATTGCGTGTCACTCAGAATATTTTTTAAGAATATGCAATTTTTGTGAAATGTTCACAGAAATATATTAATATTATAAGTTCATTTAGGATGATACAAATGTCACTATGTTGAAAATGAAGCTATGAAAAGTTAAAAACAGAAGGTTATTATGTTGTGCAACTGTATGAATGAAAATAAATCTAATTAATAGAAAAATAAGTTACGTTTTTTAGTCGAATGTTGTTCAATTTAAATTTTTAAGTGACTTTTGTAAAAACATAATCAACTTCTGTTGAAGGAATTTATCTTTTATTCTAGCAATTATTGAATAAATGTAGAACCAACAAAGGACGTACGTGGTGCATTCAATAAGTTTCCAGACTTTTTGTACAGGCATTTAAATTTGTAATAGACTCTTGAAAATTCAGTATGTTATTGCTATACATCCAATGAGATGACTGACCAATTTTTATGATTTCAGGTTCAAATTAACAGCTACAGCAGCAATTGGAATACGTGCTACTAATGCTTGATTTTCACAGCAGGTGAATTTCAAAAATGCAATCTGGACGTGAGGGCACTTTAGAAGAACGAGATGCAATAAAATTGTGTTTTTGGAGCATCTTGCATAAATCGAGCATCAGTTTTTGAGTAGCATAAGAGATTCAAGGAAGGCTGGGAGTCTGTGAGAGATATTGAGAGGTGTGGGAGGAGTAAGGAAGTCAATACACCAGAGTTGATTAGCCAAAGGGTTAGAGTTAGGGTTAAGGTTACTATGTTGAGGTTTTAAGGGAGTTCAGGAAGAGATTCCCTCGGAAGAGGCCAGCACCCTTCAATACGGGTCTGTGGCATTTCCACCAGGATAATGCACCAGTCTACAACTCCATCCTTGTCAGAGAGTATATGACAAAGATGGGCATCAAGACTGTTCCTCACCCTCTCTATAGTCCAGACCTTGCCCCCTATGACTTTTGCTGATTCCCCAAGCTGTCGTTATGAGACAACTGAGGAGATAGAAGAGGCTGTGACGAAAGACCATTGACACGCTCACACACGAGGACCTCCAGAAGTTTTTGGAACGGCACAACAAGCGCATTGCAGCCGGAAGACATTACTTCGAAGGGGACTACAGTTTCATGTGGGTACTATCAACAAAAGTGCTTATACGAAAAAAGTCTGGAAACTTATTTAATGATCCTCGTATATATATATATATATATATATATCGTAACAGTGTTGGTTGTCACTAATTCACTTTGTGGGTTTGTGGCGAACCAAGTGCGATATAATTTTGAGAGTGCTCAATATCTGAGATAGTGCTATTATGTTGTAATAATAAATATATATATATATATATATATATATATATATATATATAGGCAGCATTTCTTCGTTAATGCAAATTTCATTAAACATAATAGACATTTTATGCCTACATATTTTCTTTTGGATCCGTTCGAATTCCCGTATTACTTTTATCGTATTCGGGGGGAATTGATTTAGGTATTGTCCATAGTTGTATGTATCCTGTAAATAGTGCCAGTAGCTAAAGACATTTAAGTACGTTAGCACTGGTTTGAAAATTAATTCTATTAAGTGCTGGTTGCAGGTTTCTAATATATAGTGCTTCGAGAATCTGAAGTTTTTGTTTATTATTTTGATGTTCGAGTATTGTTGTGTTGTCGGTGAGAATTCTTCGTCGTTGTGTTGTTGGACATGAATGTTTTTTTAAATGCTGAGCTATTGAACTTGTGTCAGAAAGGTGCATTGTAAGTCTCCTCGACAGGGTAGTTGAGGTTTACAGAATTACATTTAAAAGCAAGCGCTATAATCTCCAACAGCAAAGACGTCCTTACACAGTAGTAATTTTCTAAAACAAAAGTTACATCACTTTTGTAACAGATTCTCCCCTGATGATGGCCCAAAGTCGGGCAGAAAGTACTAGGGATACATACAACTATGGACAATACCTAAATCAATTCCCCCCGAATACGATAAAAGTAATACGGGAATTCGAACGGATCCAAAAGAAAATATGTAGGCATAAAATGTCTATTATGTTTAATATATATATATATATATATATATAATATCTAAACGATTGGTTAATTTTCAAAGAAAATATAAGATTACACTAACACTTTGGAGAAGCAATACATATCTTTGTTACCCATTTTCTCCAACTCTCTCGACTGCTTATTTATACAAACATAAAAAAGAATTCATGAAAATTTCATTTAGATCCACTTTCGGGTTAACTTCCCAAGCACAAGAGATTTAGGCAGACGCATGCGCAGAAACCCTAATATTAGTCACGCCAGTAGATCGTGCGTCTGCCAACATTTTATCTGCTGAATGTTAGACGACTGATGGGGAGAGGATTTAAAGAAGAAAGAGATGCAAAATTTCAAGCTTGTCGCTTTTCAACCACTCACCCTCATCGCTAGAAAGCCATGATTAGCAGGGACAGACGATTCCACCTCATTTTCCCCACCCGACAAATGGGGTGAATGCGTGCCTGGGTAGCAGTGCGTGTCAAAAATCCCGAGTGACGCCATCGATTAGTGACTCTAATCGGGAGATGACAAACAAGAAAGCAGCAGAAAAGTGGACAGACGCTGCGAATGGCGGGATACCATGATGTTTTTTGTGTTATAAATCGAACCAAAAAAAATAAATAAAAAGGTGGGAAAAAGAAAAAGAAATAAATGAATGATTGGAAGAGACATATTTGAGGGTAAGGAAAAAGCATGAAATTGTTGAATGTATCTATATCATATAAACTGTGAAAATCTGGAAAGAGCAAGACTAAAGAGATGGAGACGATCAGAAAGAACAAAGATAATAGAATATGAATATGAAAAGACGAAAAAGAAAGGATAAAAATATGGAAATATTTTGGGTTAATATTTAGTGATTTTATTGGCTGCCATCTTTACCGCGTTTCTTTTCTTTCTTTTCTTTTACAACTAATTTTTTCTTTGCTCAACTTCACGTAAATTTTATCGGCTCTAATGTGTCAATCATTCATTGCCGTGCCATATACAAGATATAAATTTTACGCTCATGCATACCAAGAGGCTTAACGATTATTGTTGTAGGGAACTTAATCGGATACTCGAGATGAAAAAAAACTTTCCAAAGCTGTTTTTGTTTAACTTATTACTAATGCCCTTGGAAATCCATCTGTTCTCTCTCTAGCAATGGGGAAATAAAACCACAGACTGGTTCCATAGCCTTTACTTAAACAGCCAGTATATGGGAAAGAAATCTCTGAATTTTAAACAGATAAACTCTGCTTTGAAATTGATGTTTTGTAACATCCCATTAGTGGCGGAGTGTCTAGGCTAACAAGTTGTTGAATCAGTCAGGAAGCTTTCTTTGATTTCTAGTAGAAATGCTGAACTGTTGAATGAATGAATATTTTTCTGTTTAAAGTTGAGGAATTATATTGTGAATTGAATTACCATGACCATAAAAGCCAGCGAACACTTACGCACGTCATACGGAAACATTGGAAAGCTATTTCGACCTTATTAGCTCTCAACAGCAGTGTATACCATGATTTCCACCACTGGAGATCGAGTCAGCGAACACAGATTGCAGAGCCGAAACTCTACAACTGAACCAACCGCCCATATTGCTCACAGGTGACGCAAAATCAACTAGTCATAGTAACTGAACGTGTCTTGTAAGTTACATCCGTACGCTTTACAGAGGACACGGTCACCTCCAGGGCCACGTCTTCCCAAGAGGATTAGAAATACGAATCAGCGTAATGACCTCAAGGGCAAGGATGTAGATGTATATTTTTCTTTTTTAAGTCGAGGAATTATTTTGTGAATTGAATTACCATGACCGTGGTTGTTGGTGGTGGAGATCATGCTATAGCATGATCTCCACCATCTCACAGCTGATGAGACCTAATAAGGTCGAAACAGCTGTCCAGGGTTTCCGTATGTCATGTGTAAGGGTTCGCCGGATTTTTGTTGAATGAATGTATGGAATTTAGCATGTGCATATCATAGATTAAGGCTATATTCTTCTTGGTCTTCCAAAGAACGTTCAATGCAACATTTTACATTGTTTATATATATATATATATATATATAGATGTGTGTGTGTGTGTGTGTGTGTGCGAAAACATACTAAAATCAGAAATACAAGGTCTTATTGAGATTCATTTTATTTATTGAATTTTTACCGACGTTAAATGCTCCTTTTTTACTTAGTACTCGCTAATGAAGGTCTATAAACCGATACGTTTAACGTAGGAAAAAAATTCAATAAATAAATTCCTCTTCTGAAGAACTTTTTTTCATTTATTACATTCTCATGCTCTCAAATTTATTTCTAGATGGTTTTAAGAGATGTAAGATAAGTGGCCGTACAGCTGTTGTTCCTTGGGTTGTTGCTTCCAGAATATGTTTAATATGGCTCCTTCTTGTCAAGCTTTTTCTCTCTAACTCCCTTCAGTGTCTATGTGGTGCATGCCTACAGAAGTATTGACGCGGCCTGGAAGATATCCCAGTTTATCTTAAAGGGTAGTTCACATCTCTGTATAATCGATAACGTATTGATAGCAGCCCATGTGTTTATTAGAAGGATATTGACATCACTTTCAGTAGATAAGACGCTGACGCAGAGTTACGAGAAAATTTCATGACTTACATCTTCGATTTTGCAACGCCGTATATATTCTTGTCTTCCATTCTTCTAAGGTTATTTCGTAGAGACATGCAGCTTTTCTGCTTTTTATTTTTGTCTGTACTACGTTGAACTCTTCTCGAGTAAACTTCCTTCGTTTGATAACTCGTGGGCTATAAATAATTTTTGTGAGAGGTTTATCTGTGGCTTTACGGGATTTTTCGAGCATATTCTTGAAATGCTCTTTCCTCATCTGTATTCGTTCTTCTTGGATATATATATATATATATATATATATATATTGAAAAATATTATGATGTATATTCTATGGTTCAATTTTTGGCTCTCGAACAAGATGATGATTGCAAAATCCCATGGTGAGGAGGAGACAAAATGAGGGATGTTGGGAATGCCACTGGAAATATTCAGTTGAATTTCACACATGTGTGGTGAGAGATAGATGGCCGCAGACGAAAAATATCAATTCTCGTTTTCGTGTCGTTATTTCACCACAAAGCCGCTCTTTCAACAGTTCATATCTTTAACTGAACAGTTGGGACCACATAGGATGAGATCGTTGGGAGAGTCCATCACAAACACGTACACACTCACACACACATTTCTCAGATATATATATATATATATATATATCATCAACATCATGCCACGCTGATAGCTTTGAGCTCCTGGATTCTCTTCCTCGTCATCCAGCCTTATCATCTTTTGTGGTCCTTTAGATTGTCTCCAGTGTCCGCCCATAGCTGATGTGTGTAAATCTTCGCTGATCAGCCTACACCGGCAAGTCCATAAACAGAAGTTCAAAATAGAACATAACTTATCAGTCCTTCCTTGCTTCTCTAACAGTGCCCCGCATATCGTGTAGGTTTTACAGGAATAATTTGTGAGATGGGAGGCAAGTGACCGGACAGCTCTTTGTTTTGTAGGTTGTTGCTTTCGGAATTCGTTCAATGCAAAACATGGCATTTTTGTGTCGTTCCCATCTGGCCTTTTCTCAATGCGTTTTGTTAGCGTCCACGTGGTGTATCCATACAACAGTATGGACAAAGCTACAGGTTTGAAAAAAACTTTTCTATTCTATCAGATAGATAAGATTTCCATATGGTCGATAACTTTTTCAATAGTAGTCCACGCCTTCACAAGGCATGTGTTAAGATTACTTTCAGTTGATGATATTTTCCTACCGAGGTACGTCAAAATAGACTGGTTAACATATAAAAATATATATCGAAAGTTTTTAATGACATTTTATTCAATGATAAGGAGCTTAGTTGTTCTTTTAAAACACTTAGATACTTAATAATTATAAGGTTCTGATACATTAGATTTTATAATAGATTTTTGAGGTGCTATGAAATTAATTCCTGATTAACTTAATGAACGTATTTTTCTAGTTATGGTCATTATCGAGAATGAAAAATAAATAAATAAGCGAAACTGTTTAACTTTTTTCAAATTTGATAATTTTAGACAACACAATTTTCTCATTATCAATTTAAATATTAAAACTATTAGCTATTCAAAGAACTGGGAATAGTAATGATCTAGACACCGTATACCTTTAAATGCAAATTGTGTGTGTACACGTATGTGTGCATACGTAGGTTTGTGTGTGTATGTGTGTGACAATGTATGCATTTACCCAATCTGGACGACATGAGCTGGATATAGCACGAGGCCAATTTTCCAAGTTTTCCACACAAACCAGATGTCCTATTAAAGCAAAGTCTACCCTACTACTCATCTATACCAGGGAAATAATAAGAGTTAAACCTTGCTCAAGAGCACAAGTGCTACGTGTAACTATATATATATATATATATACACCCGTGTGTATGTGTGTATACCTCTGTGCGTGTGTGTGGCGCAGTAATGTGTAAATTATTGAATGAAAAACCATCTAAAGATTCAAGTAATTATATTTTTAACTTGAACGAAAAGTTTGAGGGAAAACCGAAGTTACAGTCTTTAAATTCAAGAAAAGATGATTTTAGAGCGTAAATATTTACCAGTATTTACAAAACAAGAAAGAAGTATTCATGGATTAATTCTAGTAGTTCATGTTGTCTAACGCAAGTTGATATATTTTCTGACTGTCAAAGATCTGTTTGTGAGTATGTTACTATGTTGGGGAGAGTGTATATTTATGCATTAATATATAAACGCATGTAGCAAATATCATTTCATCAGCAGGAGAAGACTGAAACAGAAGAAAAATATGTATAAATAAGCAATATTTTTATTCCATTTAGAATAATTGAGCGATGTTGAAATTAAATGCATCCTTGAAAGACCACAATGGTAGATTTTCATTCAAAAGAAATAAAAGCGAAATATTTGAGTATATTTACAGAATGGGTCAATAAATCTACACAATTTTTTATTCATTTCATGGCTTATTTAGAAGATTGACGTAAGTTAGAAATTATATAAAAAAGTTGATGATTTTTCTCGTATCTAATTGGTTAAAATTGTATTTTTAATAATCTAGGAGAAAAGGGATTTCCTAAATGTATTTTGAGTTCCGATACATTAACAATGATGTGGTCATAGTTTCCATTAGTAATGAATTCGACTGAGGAGCATTTCGACCGACACTTTTCAAAGAAACCGGCTGTACTAATTAGATCATAAACATTTAGAATTATGATCTTAGAAGGTAAGCGAACAAAAAGAAAAATTGTACGGAGTATTAGAACAAATCTTTCAATAATTTTAGTCTCAGAGTAAACTGTTTATACCAACATGGTAATTGCCATAGCTTCCAGGAGGTTCAAATGACACCGTGTGTGAGCCCTATGTAAGAGAAACACACACACACACACACACACAAACACATATATATATATATATATATATATATATATATATATATATATATATATATATTAGTCCAATCAGTAGAATACGTTTTCTATATCTTTGCATTGGGTTAAAATCCCTCCCTGCAAGCCTCATTGATATGGGACAAAACCATCTGAGGGCGAGGCTCCAGCCCCGCAGCTTTGGAGGATGTGGAGTAGTCTTTCATTGTCATTACTCCCAGGTCCCATCTATAGGTTTGATACAACTTTTCAAATGATTTAAACCATTCAATTGTGTGTAAATAAAACTGATTTTGCAATATTTATTTGCTCACAGTTAAATAATTTCAACTAGCAGCGGCTTTTTTAAATACATGTCTTAGATTTTACTTTGTCGATGAAAGTATATCTTTGCAGAATATTATTTGTGATTTAAATGAAAGATGAATATTTTTTAGTTTTCAGATGAAATCTCAAAAAAATCAAGCTAAAATGAATTTTTACTTGGTACAAATTCTGCTCAGTCTATGAATACATAAGTTAGAGTAAAAATGGAATGTCTTGAGGATTGCTTGAATGCTTATGGAGGTGTGTGTGGTAGCGGGGGTTAAAGTGGAATTCTATGGAAAGATCACAAATTTAACACCAATCCTCATATTCCACGTTTGAACTACAACAAATAGACAGCTGGCATTCCCCAAAGAAATAGAAAAAATCTTTAGCTTCTGTGTTTTGAATGGAATAGCGACTCGGTTAGTAGATTTTAGTCTTTTAACTAAACATTTTTTAAAATACATGTTTTAGATTTTATTTTGTCTATGAAAGAAAAAATCTTTGCTGAATATTATCTGTGATTTAAATGAAAAGATAAATCTCTTAACTTGAAGTCTAGTTTTCTATTGAATTATCTAAAAAAGCCAGCTAATTTTTTTTTGTTTTTTTGTTACAAATTCTGCACAGTCTTTGAATACATAAGTTAGTGTGAAAATTGAATATCTTTAAGGTTACTAGAATCCGTAAATAAGGATACATTATACATTACCTGGGACCAGATATGAAATAGGAAACAAAAGGAAATCATCTTTACAGGGGTTAATCTTACAATAAGGAGTTCCCTTCAGCTGTCTGTTTTAATAAGAGCAAGCACATATGAAAACCCAGAAATACCAGCCACTAACTCGTGACTTTCAATTCTCCAGGGGATTTTTGAACAGCATAACTGTGAACTTATACTAAGTTAAAAGTAAAGAAATGTATGGGAAGACGAAAAATAAAACAAACAAGAAAGAAAAAGGAGACTTTTTCCCACAGGCTGAAACTCGGAAGCCATGGGAAGCATCATTGTGGTCGTGAAGTAAAGCAGATGAACCCAGCGACGGGCTTCACCAAATGCTAGGCAGAAAAAAAACCCAAGTCAACTGTCAGGATCAAAAAATTCAGTCAGGGAACTAGTGTTACTCAACTTTTATGGTAGCATCTATTGATGCGGTTAAAATACAGCCATCGAAAAATTATCACATGTCTTTTGCCCGGGTAAATAAGGGGTATGTTCTGCTAAGGTTGGAGCTCTATCCCCACTGTTTAAAAATCAGTTGCAGAACTTAAACTCAAAGAAAAACAAAAGCAAAAATTACTTAAATGTAAACGCATATTACAAATAGCGACATTTAACGTCAGAACCTTAAATAGAACAGGCCAACTACTGGAGCTGACAGCGTCTGAGATAGATCAAAACATAGACATAGTATGCGTACAGGAACGCAGATACCATCATCCTGAAGTAGATATAATATTCCATGGTAATGGCAATGGATGGATGTTTATCTCAGCATCTTTACGGAAAAACTCTGTCAATCCCGTGATAAGGGATGTAGGTTTGCTTATCCGTCAACGTGTCCTAAAATCACTAAATACCATCGAGAAAATACAACTGAGGATCATGGTTGCTCCGTTTAACGGTAACCCCATCACAACGATCAAATCCTGCATTAGCCCTACAAATGCTATTTATGAAACGGACCCCGAAACCTTCTATAACGAGCTATCATCTCTTGTTCGTAGCATCCCGAAATACAACCTGCTAATCATCGGTAAAGACATAAATACCTAAATAGGTAAAAACGTAAACAACAAATGCAGCTTATACAACTCGTCAAATGGAAATTAAGAACACCTAACGGACTTTACACAAGAAAATGGATTAGCAGAAAAGAAAGGGACCTACATGGACCTACACTTACCCAAATAACGCTAAAGCACACTTAGACTTCATCCTCATGAATAAGAAATGGTTTAATAGCGCTTTTAATTCTGAGGCATATTCCTCTTTAGAAGGAGTGTCCTCCGATCACCGAATCGTCACGGCAATGATTCGTGTTAGCCTACACAGAAATACGACGTAAACAACTAAAACAGCTTCCTATGACTAGTCCCTGCTTAACAATAAAGATATTTGCGATAAATAGACGATAACAATAAGAAAAAAATTCAATGCACTCCAGATATCAGAAATACCTAACTCGAATGACGAATATGAGAACTTCGTCAATACTCACGTGGAAGCGGCAGCAGATTGCATACAAACCAAACTAAGAGCCAAATGTAGTGTTCCGTGGGAGACATTAGCAGTTAAGAAAAAACATGGCGTGTAAACTGCATCCCTATGCAATAAAGGAGCTTAATTAATGCCAACGTTTGGAATCTTAAGAAGGCTCAAAGTGAACTAACAGAAACCAAAAAAAAAAAAAAACAACAAAAAACAAAAAGAACACATCCAAGACCAGATCAATAAAATTAGAGACTCGGTTGAAGATAGAAAATCTAGGATAGCATGACAGTCACTAAATGAAGTGAGTAGGAGGAAAATCACCGCGAGAGTTAGACTAAAAGCTATCAGCCAGGAAGAACGAATACACTTGTAGAAACAAAATTTCAAGAATCTGCTTTGGGGAAAATTCCCCAATGTTGCGGATCATAAAATATCATAAAAATTATTAATAATCAAGTAGACATCAAACCAGGACTTTTTACACAAGAAAAAATTGACGTAGTACTAATAAAAAATTCAAAGCAGGAAAGCTTCCAGTCTTGATGAATAACCCCCAGTAGTATGGGAAAAAACATTCGACGCCCTCCTGCTCTGATACTACTACACAGTATATAATCAGCACATAATAGACAGATGAACGAAGCGCTGCATCCTCCCTTTCCCCCAGAAGAGTGATCAGGGAATAGCCAAGAACTACCAAAGTATAATCTTCCTTCTATAGCGGCAAAGATTAACAATACTCTGCGACTCATCTGCATTGAACCTGAAATTGAGAAAATTCTTATGAAGAAGCAAAATGACTTTCGGAGAAATCGATTCACGATGTCATCAATTTTGACAAACCGGCGATTTTTAGAAGAGATGTTCATGAAAATAACTTCGAGGTGACACTCTTATTTATTTCTCCAAAGCATTTGAATCAATACTCAGAGGGAAGATGGAGCTAATACTTTTCGCCGACAGCTTCCACAAAGAAACCATCGCAGCCATGATGATGCTCTATAAAAATATGAAAGTAAAAGTTCGCCGACAGGAGGGAGACACAGATTTCTTCGACATTGTCGCAAGTATGCTGCAATTGAACGCATTAGCTCCATACCAGTTTATTATTTGCCAAGACGACATACTTCGAACATCGATAGTATCTAATGAAAGAAAATGGTTTTACTTTTGTAAAGGCAAGGGGTCGATACCCCGCACAAACTATTACGGACACGGACTACGCTGATGACATAGCGCTTCCGGGCAATACATACACCCATGCCTAATCTCTGCTGTATAGTCTGGAACGAGCAGCAGGTGGGGTCGGCTTCAATGTGAACGCAGACAAAACAGAATTCATGTGTTGTAATCAAAGAGGTGACATTTCCACACTAAACGGTGGGTCTCTGAAACTAGATGCCAAGTTCACCAACCTAGGAAGCAGCGTCTCATCTACTACAAATGAAATCCATACGTGACTAGCGAAGGCATGAACAGCTATCGATTGTCTATCGGTTATATGGAAATCAGATCTCCCTCATAAAATAAAAAACAATTTTTTCCAGGAAGCGGTCGTGTTAATACTATTATTTGGATGCACTACATGGACTATGACAAAGGGTATGGAGGAAAAGCTCGCCGTTATTTGCACAAGAATGCTACGCGCTGGATTGAAAAAATCCCGGAGTCAACATCTCCCAAAAAAGCAGCTGTAATATCACCTGCCTCCCATCTCTAAAACCGTTCAAATTAGATGAATAAGACCAGCAGAATGCTGCCGGAGAATAAGGACGAACTCATAAGCGATGTACTTCTCTGGACCCCTTCAAACGATGACAAGAATCTATCAACAACCATTCTATACTGATACAGGATGTAGCCTGGAAATCAACCAGAAGCGATGGACGATAGAGCTGAATCACCTGAGATATTTAGGGAAATCCAAGCAAGTGAAACGTTATGATGATGATGATGATGTATATATAAGCTTAATTTATATATATAAGCTTAATTTTGAATTTAATAACCCTCAAGGGTTGATATGCCATAATATACAATCAGCCAACCTTATATATATATATATATATATATAGATAATCCGATGAAAATGATCTCAACTTTACATAAATATCTTTCGGTATACACCGATTTTTCAAAGTGTCAGGAGTAATTTAAATTATATGTAACGGTTTTTTTTGAAAAATAATAAAGAGAATGCAAAAAAAGCTTATTTGTTAATATATATTTGCTCCGAAAATTTTTTTTTTACAGAAATTAATTTTTAAAAACAAATCTCTTCTCACTTGAAGCAATGTAAACATGTTTACATCATTTTCATATGCAGAACTGTATTTTATCCATCTGAAGAAGGTCATTTTATAGAGCTGAAATAAATGTATTATGGAACTACAAAACTGGATTTTTTTGTTTAATTTTATATATATATATATGTGTGTGTGTGTGTCTGTGTGTGTGTGTTTCATTTCGTTTCTCTACTTAATGGCACTCCCAGCTTCGTGCGTTATTTAATACTGAACCCATCCTTGGGAAGAACAACAATAATACAATTTAAGTCATGGTTGGGGAGTTAAAGGGTTTCCTACATTTTTCAAGGGTATTAATCGGAAATTTCAACATAGTTCCACTAGAGTTTGAAATCGTTTTTACTTTGAGGCTTATTTTAGCCATTACGGGATGTAAATCAATTTATGCTTTTCGTATTTTAAGCATTTATTCATCCCAATGTATCCTAACATTTTCTATTGTCTGTTGACATCGTTTAACCAAAATTTGAATTCCAAACTTATAAAATTTGGCTGGGTTAGAAGTCAAAAAATTTCAGGATTTGAGCAATGGCTTTAGAGTACTTTAAAAAGGGTGAGGTAACTCTTCCAGCCCAACAAATGCTTCACGCTTGTTCCCGGTCAATTTGACACAATGTTCTGGGGTAGGAGTTCACGTATGAGTTAATTAACATGTCGATTGATGTTGCTTAGCAAGTTCTACCGATAATGAGTGTAATTGTTTGGTGTTTAGCTTATTCAAGGCCTCATATTCCTCTACTGGCTTTTGTTTGTCTTCGAGGCCGGTGTCACTTTCCTTAGATAATCTGAACTATTCTGTTCGACACGTTTTTAACAGTTCCTGGATCTTCCACTTCATTAATTTCTTTTATTACTGCACTAGCACTTGGTCCTCTTTTTCACAACGTAAAATTGCTCTAATTGAATCTTTTCAATAATTATTAATAAAGAGGTAACAAAGGATATCCAGTTAATATTTTATGCTATACTTGAAAATAGAGAATAAAGAATTCAGTTAAAAAATTTTGTCAAAGAATTCGTCTCAATCAATTCAGTAATGATAAGAGAACGGATTGTATCAAATTAATAATATAATATGGACACGTTTGTCGTATAATGGTTACCGGCCAGGGAAATGGAAACGACAATCAGAGTTTAAGCGTTTAAACGAGACTGTTTGCATTTTCCATAATATTTATATCCTTAGAAAGGTATGAATCCAGTTATTCTCCTTTTGAACATGCATAAATAGTAGGAAAGACTGGGCTCTTTAGCTTTTGTACGATAACCTGTCTCAGAGTAGGAGAAACTCATGCAAAACAGTTAAACTTATGTTGTATCATGCTCGTTCGGAAGGGTTTGAAAAAATATATATTTGGAGATCCAAGTCACCAAAAACATCAGTGATAATGCGAAAAGAACCTTTGACTAAACCTGTTATATAATGGTTTCTGTTTAATCGTATGTCCGCCTTTGTAGGCGAAAACCATATTTGTAAAAGAAAGGTAGTGGTACTACTTACCCCATAATTGGGAGGTTATAGATACTCATACCTTTCCCTCGCATAAAAGTCCAAAAGTGAATGTTGTAGTGCTACTAGATTTCCAACTCACTAGGATTTTGTAGTCCAGCAAGTTAGCCACTACACCACTGTGAGTTTTTCCCGAATATATTGAAAAAATTCAAATTTCAAATAAAAATAAACTTAATGATAACCAAATATCGAATCGACCCTCAATTAATACAAATAAATTGTGAATTTTTGTTATGCCCTTATACTACAGAAAATCATAGGAACACCAATGAAGGGCATCGATCAGATCAAGAGATAATATATTGATCAAAATAAATGAAAGATTAAAATGTTCTTCAGATGCACTATTGTGACGTCAGAAAAGTTAAAGAAAGAAGACGACAAGAAAGATTACATGTTTAGTAGTAAAATGTATTTGCTAAGAAATAAGATATATTATGAAAAGCAGAATGTTATATAAAAACTATGTTAATTGAAAGGTGAAAGAAAAGAACAGGATTCTTTAAGAAAACTGAGGAGAGAAAATGGCCTGATGCTTTCTGTATTGTGTCTTAAATAAACTTGGAACATCGCCCAGAAAGGAGAACCAACACGCTATGTGTAACCGCTTGCCTGAATGCAGACAAGCTTTCTCAAGAAAATACGTATTTCAAACTCCAAACAGTAAATGCCTTTTTAATGCAGTCGAGTGTAAAAAAAAGTTGGAGAAAAACAAAGCGAAAATAAGCACTTATATATATTGGAAAACAAAACATTTCAAATCAGTTGATTAGTCATCCAGCCAGAGTTAGGTACTTAAATAAATTAAATATTTGTCTTGTTTTTTCTTAATCTCTTTTAAGAGACAAAAACAAAACAAACTATTTCTTTTCATGTGGTTCTTTTATTTATTATTCATTACTATTAAAGTACATCAAAGGTATTTTTGCAACCAATCGACGGTAACTAGATACAACGGATTATATCTTTTGCAAAAGAGTAAGACCCCGGCTCCGCGAAAAGGTTTTTCTAGCGATCTTACTACACAGTATCCCGTTATAAAATTTTAGTTTGGGTGTTCTGGGGATTGTGGGATACGCTTTCATTGCTATTATTCCCACTTTTATTCTGACCAAAGTCGTTGAAGTACCTGTTTGATAGGACCCATCAATTGGTCAAACAGATATTTTTGACGATAATCAGTATTGACTAGAAATGCTTGAAACCATACAAAAATAAAAGTTGGTGACCGTAGTCGAGGGTGACCAGAAGGCTCCCTTTTCAATAGCTACTACACCGAGGTGTCAGGGATGCACTACTCCTTTATCTGGATTGCTCCACTTTACCCTTGATTCGTACCTTATATTACTGAGTGTTAAGCAAGGAGGTATCAAATGCCATTTTTAAAGTCTTTGGTAAAATGCAAAATGAGATTGAACCCAGGTCTCCCAGACAATTTGCGAACACTCTTCCCACCGGGTGAAATGTGTGCAAAAGCATTAAATAGTGTTCGATAATAAATTGGTTAAATCTGTAGTGGATATGAAGTGTAAAGTTTGAACTAGAAATTGCACTCTAATACCATAACGTCAACATAGTATAATTGAAATCTTGTCAATCTTAAATCATGTGATCAACCGGTACATTAGTTTAGAAAAATAAGTAAAAATTTCGCCCGATAGTTTCAAGATTTCGATTACCTCACGTACGAAAGAAAATTAATGGATAATATTCCTGGCAAGAAATGTTCTCCTGATTCACAACAATGGTCCACAGAAAAAATAAAAGGAATAGAAGATCAGCATGAAGATCTGAATGATCTTAGGTCATTAAGATGTAGCAGAGAGCTCTATAACATTACGAACACTCGATATTATAACAATTTCAGCAAACAAATTGTTATAATAGGCAAAGAAAAAAGTGATACTGAGAATTGTAGGTTAATAATATAAATCTATTCATAATATTTTAATATTGTGACATTTGCCTTACACTTTCCGTGAATTTTCTTTTTTCATCTTTTACTGATTTTATTTCTCTTTAAGATCTAAACAAGCATCAAATGTTCCGAAATGTTAATATATATATATATATATATATATATATATATATATATATATATATATATATATATATATGTGTGTGTGTGTGTGTGTGTGTGTAAATTTTTTTCAATTTTGTTGTTGGTCTAAAGAGAGAAAAAGAAAATATTTAAAAATGAATAGGCCCGTGAAGTGATTTGTACTTTTTAGAGAATATTTTCTTCGCTCTTACAAACGTATATGTTTCCAGCTTGTGGTTTTAGTTTGAGAACATATGTAGCACAAGGCTATATCAATGGGGCACCCAATGAGACGTATATGGCCTTGTACCGTATGATTCTCATTGGGTGCCCTAATTTTCTCTGACAAAAACAAAAAACCGGAAACATAGACATATACAAGAACGAGATAAATAATTCTTAAGCATATATAAATATTGGTGCCCCAATGTTCTCTGACAAAAACAAAAAGCTGGAAACATACACGTATACAAGAACGAAATCAATAATTCTTTAAAATATATAAATATCTCAGTAAACCAATTCGTTTGGATATATATATATATATATATATATATATATATATATATATATATATATATATATATATCCGAGGATCATTCACTAAATTAAAAAAAGAAATTATTTTTAAATTAAGCAAAATTGGAATTTTTTTTCAGAATCTTGTTTTCCTGAATGCTTACTCTGCATTGTATGGAGTTGGTTTGTAGCGAAGATAATTTTAATCTCATATATTTCTTTGTTTGGCAAATCAAACAAAGTACTTCAAGCCTGAAAAAAAGTCTGTAATCAGTTTTTTTTGTGCTGGGAAGAGTAAATGATCATTAAATTTACAGAATAATGTGTGATTTTTATGAATAGGCTTGGCAATGGTTTGCCACGGTGAGCCTGAATGAAAAGAACAGACGTTATAGTTAAAACACAGCAACTCTCCTGTAAAGATGGTCATGCTTACAATGTTCAGGAACATGAAAAGACCCATCTCAGTTGATTTCTTTGAAAAAGGTGCCAGTGTAAACTGTGCTTCCTATTGCTGACTCCTTAAGTAAAATTCAGCTCATCTATTGAATGAACTTCATGTATATATATATATATATGTGTGTGTGTGTGTGTGTGTGTGTGTGTGTGTGTGTGTGTGTGTGTGTGTGTGTGTGTGTGTGTGATTTTGGGTGAGGTTAGCTAAAAGTTTCGTATGATAATGAGTCTTTGTACTACCGTTGAATACTTTTCGTTAGCAACACCGATGCACAACGTCTGTGAGCCGAAATGTAAGAATATATTGAAAAATAAATCTTATTTAGTCACATTGTATGAGAGTTTTTTCATCAACCTATGAACTTTTCAATCACCTTTATATATATATATATATATATATATATATATATATATATATGTATATAAATCCCGGGATATATGTATATATATATATATATATATATCAAGTCACGCCGAGAGTATGGAATTTCCAGAGTCTCTCTCATATTCGTCACTCTCATCGATCGCTCCTAGTACGTTTTTTAGACAGCACCCAATGTCCGTAGAGAGCTGATATATGCGAATCCTTTTTGGTCGGCCAATACTGACGTATCCATGTGTACATGGCCATAAGAGAACGTTGCTTATGAGTTTTTTTTTTCGTTTTTCCAGCAATGTCAATTATGTCTTCTTCGTTTTACTTGGTCGGCTTGTAAAGTATGAAATTAGCTGCTGTACAGCTGTTGTTTTGTTGGGTGTTTCTTCTAGATTTATTGAAGCCTGTACCCATCATTCTTGTATAGTTTCTAACCTGCTTTTTTTGTGCATTTCCATGTTGTGGGTCATTACAATAACGTCGAAATTGATACAACTTGGAAGAAATCCCGTTTTATTTTCTAGGAGGTCAGTTTTCCATATGCTCGATAACCTGCTGATGTCTATCTTCGCCGTATCGAAACGTATCCTGACCACTTTTCGGTGATGAAACGCTGTTGCCGATATACGTGAACCGGTTTACTAATTTCAAAGACTTGTCACTTAAAGTGGAGATGGTCCTTTCTTGTTTAGAACGCATGATCTGTTTTATTTGTGATCATGCAGAGGCCAATGCTTCCAGTCTATACAGTAAGGATACAGTTTGGGCAAGTGGGTTTGCGAAAAGCGCTAAATCATCAGCGTAGCCTGCGTCTATCATAGATTTTTGTCGGATATCATCTGATTCTTCCCTATTTTCTCTTTTTTTTCTTGTTGTGGGGAAACCATTATCTTTTGTTTGGCGTCTACGTAATCTAGACAGATTATAAAGGAAGGGGCTCTAATACAAGACTCTGGCAACAATGTTAAAGAAGTCTGTGTCGCCATCAGGTGAGCGATTATTGATTTCGTGTTTCTGTAAAACATTATTATAGAAGTTTCTGTTTCTCAAGGGAGACCATATGCTAAAAGTATTTGCTCCAACTTTCCTCTTTCTATGGAATCAGATGTCTTTAAGAAATGAGCAAACCGTCGAGTTGCTTTGAGATTTCTTGCACGGACTCCTTTGAGGATTCCATAAATAATCAGAATCTGTGAAGTTGTGGATTTTTGAAAGCCATTCTGTTTTTTTCTAAGAATTTTCTTGACTTCAGATCGAATACGATTGAGAAACAGAGCATATGATCCTGTTGCATCGTCAAGGTGTATGATACACAGAGAAGAATGTGTGCTTAATATATTTATTCAGCACCAGTATCCTGTGATAGCGGATACATACAAAAACACTGTACAATGTGGTGCAAACAACAAAAGAAATTACAAGAAATAGAGGAGGCTCAAAATTCTGTCTAGCCAAACGAAGTAAGAGCAGTCGGAATATTTATCAACTTAATATCAGCTTATTAATCAACCATGGAAGTCCATAAGCGAAGGCTATTCATGGCTATGAGCCAGTTCATCTGGTAGATTGCGTAACGCTGTTATAGCTACTCTACAACAAAACCTAAGCAGCTAGAGCATAAAGGAGTATAGTCCCAGACTTATTGAATTTAAAGTCAGATTTCTTGAAGATGGGGATGCAGCCTTTTAGCTATTTCTGCATAGTGTTGTAGCTTATATTATATAGTTGGATAATTGAAGAAGTCAAATTTCCAAAATGTACTTCGTCGAACGCTACACACTTACTACTTTTAATTTTTTTCAGTCGTGAGTCATGTTCTTTCTCAGATAATTTTCCTAGTTTGATATCTAATTAGCTATTAATAATTTTTCGTTAGGTTTATCGGCAACTTCAGAAGAATTTCTGAGCAGATTCTTGAAATATTCTTCCTACTTCTACAACACTTTTTTTTAGTAAGCAGCTTCGAGCTTTGTTCTCAGGAGGCTTTTCCTTCCACTCACTATATTTACTTTTTGCCATGGTAATCGTGATGGTCTATCTTACATAGAACTTTTTATTTTATGGCTTTGGCCTTAGATCTACACTAATTATTATTTTTGTTACATGTTAGTTCTCTATGATCTTTATTATATTTCTGCGCATAAGAACCTGTTTGTTTTTTTTTATTAGGTAAGAATACTTTTACATTTTATCTCGTTTCTCCCTAAATGATATTGACTGCCATGAAACTCTACATGTAGTTGGGTTGGTATTCACTCAGCTGCTGTTTCTATGAAGGTAGTAATAAAGTTTTCATATTAGGAATACGTGATTCCGATGTCTCTTGTCGGGTATCAAGCATATTTTTTAGAGTAACCGTATATTGATTGCGTTTAAAAATATTGGTGATAACCAGTCGTATCGTTAAACTTTAACTTCCTATTATTTATTTTTGCGAAGACTCAGGTTAATCTTCGATGAGACGATTCTGTGATCGGAAATTTTTCCTTCAAACGTCGAATATGCCATACAGTTCAATGTGCTATTCATCTACTGCTTGTTTATTTATATTTAATCTTGCTATATTCTAGAGTAATTTGGATAGTTCAGGAAAAAGGAGAAGCTATGGACAAACACACGCACCTCCCCATATATATATATATATATATATTAAAATTTATCACAAGCATGTTTGTTTTGTGCCGATATTTACTCCGAGTTATATTCCATATATATGTTATGGTACGAGCCACTAACAGTTGTTCTGTGTGCAGATTCGTTTCTTTGAAGGAGACTAAGCGAATTAAACTTTTAGGACCCGGTTATGTAGAACGAACTTGAATCTTTGGCAATTCTGACTGGACGAATGGACCGAGTTTTTAAAAAAATCAATCTTTTCGCCCCAAGGAACAGACAGACTTCAGACTTCTCTATTAAGACTAGCACGGAGTTCCTGCAACAGACACACTTACACACTTGCCTCCTCATCATCTCCGAGTTTCAGTTTTAACAGCGAGCGCAGCTTTCTGAAAATAAAGCTGTGATTGCTAAAGTTTGTTTTTAAATATTGTCTTTCTCAGAGTAGGAATTTTCAGAAATATTTTTGTCATTCCATTTTATTCTGAATACAGTTGCAAGCTAACATCAAAGAAATTACATCCGAGAGCCAATCATCGAAAAGTTTTCATCTGTAAGACAACCACAAACAAACATCTCAGAGGCGAAATCGGCAAGATAATCACAGGTGAACACTTAAAAGGCTGTATCAGCAAGACAACAACAAGCAAACATCTTAGAAGATAAATCTGCAAGGCAATCACAGGCGAACATCTTAGAAAAATAATCTGAAAGCCAATCACAGGAAAACATCTAAGAGGCTGCATCAGCTAGACAACCACAATTGAACATCTTAAAGGCTGCATATGAAAGCCAATCACCGGCGAACATCTAAGAAGCTGCATCTGCAAGCCAATCACAAGCAAACATCTTAGAAGATGTATCTGCAAGCCAATCACTGGTGAACAACTAACAGGCTGCATCAGCTAGACAACAACAAGGGAACATCTTAGAGGCCGCATCTGCAACCAATCACAGGTTAACATCAAAGAGGCTGCATCCTCAAGCAAATCACAGGCAAACATCTAAGAGGCTGCATCTGCACGCCAATCTCAAGAAAACATGTAAGAAGCTACATCTGCATGACAACTACCAGCACACATCTAAGAATCTGCATCTGCAAGACAACTACAAGCAAACATCTTAGAAGATGCATCTGCAAGCTAATCACACGCGAACATCTAAGAGGCTTCAACTGCAAGCCAATCAAAAGCGAACATCTTAGATGCATCTGCAAGCCAATCACAGGCAAAAATCTAAGAGGCTGCATCGGTAAGAAAACCAGACGCGAATACCTTAGAGGCTGCATCTCAACACCGTAGAAGATGCATCAGCAAGCCAATCACAAGCGCACATCTTAGATGCATCTGCAAGCCAGTCAATGGCGAACATCTAAGAAGATGCATCTGCAAGCCAATCACAAGCAAACACCGTAGAAAATGCATATGGAAGCCAATCAATGGCGAACATCTAAGAAGATGCATCTATAAGCTAATCACAAGCAAACATCTAAGAAAATGCATCTGCAAGGCAATCACAGGCGAACATCTAAGAGGCTAAATCAGCAAAACAACTGAAAGCAAACATCTTAGAGGCTGCAAGACAATCTCAAGCGAACATCTTAGATGCATCTGCAAGCCAGTCACAAGCTAACATCTTAGAAGATGCATCTGCCAGCTAATCACAAGCAAACATATTAGCAGATGCATATGTAAGCTAATCACAGGCGAACATCTAAGAGGATGCATATGCCAGAAAACCACAAGCGAACGTCTAAGATACTACTTCTGCTAGCCGATCATAAGTTAATAATAATTGAACATCTAAGAGGCTGCATCTGCAAGACTGCACCCAGCGAACATCTAAAAAGCTGCATCTGCAAGCCAATCACGAGTGAATATCTGAGGGTCTGCATCTGCCAGACAACAACAAGCGAACATCTAAGAAGCTGCATCTGCAAGCCAATCATAAGTGAACATGTAAAATGCTGCCTCTGCATACCAAACACAAGCGAACTTCTAAGAGGCTGCATCAGCAAAGCAATAACAAACAAACATCTAATTGGCTGCATCTTCAAACTAATTATCCAGCGAACCACAAGCGAACATCTAAGAACCTGCATCTGCAAGTCAATCACAAGCGAACATCTAAAAAGATGCATCTGCAAGACATCAACCAGCAAACATGTAAGAATCTGCATCTGCAAGACAACTACAAGCGAACATCTTAGAGGCCGTATCTGCAAGACAACCACAAGTCTACATCTAAGAAGCTGCATCTGCAAGCCAATCACAAGCGAACATTTAAAAGTCTGCATCTGCAAGCCAATCACAAGCGAACATTTAAAAGTCTGCATTTGCAAGCCAATCACAAGCGAACATTTAAGAGGCTGCATCTGCATACCAATTACAAGTGATCATCTAAGAAGCTTAATCTGCAAGCAGTCCAGATGCTGATATAAGCTTCATTTTTTTTACTATATCCAAAATTTATCTCCGAATCCTGTTTATTATTATCATCATTAACTTTCTTGAAACTTATTCACACCAGACCCAGGAAATGTTTTTTTTTCGCAGAGGTTTGAATGTGAGGATATCTACTCAGTATTTTTCTGGGCATTTTAGAGTATCTTAACAATGATATGGTCTGTAAGGTCTCGTATCTTTCTATAACTTACAATTCTCCAGCATTTCTTTCCAATTCTTGAAGACCATTCCAAGTGGTCCATCCAGAATAGGGACCACGGCCACCCTCATTTCCCAGGGTTTCTTTTATTTCTCCAGCAGGACATAAGTATCTATCTTTCTATCTATCATAATCATTTTGTTCTTATTTTTGTTATTATATTTGAGTGAATCAATATTTACATTTAAATAGTCACTTGACTTCAAAGTTTTATTCATGCACGCATCTAATGATTATGGACTCCTATTCATACACACCAATTTAGCTGTTCAGCAAGAACTTTCATTTACCAGCCCTGTACGCACACCTGGTGCCGTTTTAAGGACCCATTGAGAGAGATGACTGAGGGGAATGGAAGTGGCGAAAGAGAGAGATTCAAGGGAATTTGTGCTGTAGGCGCACTTTGATGACGATAATGATTATATGATATAATTTATGTCGTTATTCTTATATAAGGATTATATTGTCAGTATATCGCTTGAGTAATTAGAATGATCAGTGAATCTGATCTCTTGATATTATTATTATTATTATTATTATTATTATTATCATTATTATGCAAATTGTATAGTAACCATTCGATTAATAAATAGATTTTTAATAGAATTGCAGTTAAAAAAAAATCTCACTGCAGTGTGCCTTTTTTTGTTTTGTTATGGCTTTAATCAAACGAACAGGAATCAAATCAGTTTTATATCGATAGCGAATAAGACTTCGGAAGAAAGTGTGAATAGGAGAAAAATTATGTTTAGCTCAGGAAAGATTAAAATAGTTTTATTCTTACTAAATATAAGAAACGATTGAATTAAGCTATATTTTTTCCCTTTTTATTTGAGGTTCGACCTGCTGACAATATATGTTTAATATGGTTCACTCATATTACAAGGTAACAACATTAATTTCTTTTGCTGGAGTTTTGCCAAAGGTAAAATAACAGTCCGTAAATTGTGGATATTATTGACGCATTGGCATTGCTTTCAACTAGGGGCAACAAGAAATTCGATTTTATAAGGTAATTTTGGAATTGCTTTAAAAATCTTCAATGAGCACAATCAGATTATTTAATAAGAATTCGGGACGAAATGATGAATTCAGTAAGAACCAAAGGGCATTTATAAATCTTCGGTACAGATATTTTTGTGCATGTATAGAGAAATGGATACGTTTTCAAGTAGAAGATAGATAGATAGATAGATAGATAGATAGATAGATATGATCAGTCTAGACTCATTATAGCCATACATGAATACATATTCCCATAAATATATTTTTAAATGCGGAAATATTTATTTTGTTTTGTTTTTTTTATGTTGACCGACAAGCATTTCCCAAAATACTGAACGAATTATTTAAAACAATTTTTAAAAAAAGCTATTGCAGTATGAACATTATGAAAAAATATTTCTTAACACAAACAGACAATAAAATGTTATTGCAAGGAGACTTAAAGATAACAATTCTCGGGTAATTAACAAAGAGAAAAGGTTATATCCAAGGCAGTGGTGAATTATGATAAAAATGAGAAGAGGATAATACTAGAGTCAAAGAATTGTACTGGAAAAAAAAATTAAAAATCACAACATCCGCGTTACAACTAGGAAACACCGAAATAATTCTACGCTTGTGAGCCATTTATGGAAAATTAAAGACAAATATAGGTAAGTCCTCAATCGTTCATTAACAAAAAAAGACCAGAAAAAAAAGACCAGGAAAAAAAAAAGCCAAGAAAAAAATTGAAAGGTGTTGTCCATCCATCAAACTTCGAGTATATGAACGTAACGCACGGGAACACAAAATCCGGGACGCAATCTAAGTTTGAATCTGTTTAATTGGCTCTTTTTTATAATTTAAATCTTTTAAAAGTCTTAATCATTTTTGGGCAACAAATATTCAGTATATATATATATATATATATATATATATACATATATATATATATGTGTGTGTGTGTGTGTGTGTGTGTGTGTGTGTGTGTGTGTGTGTGTGTGTGTGTGTGTGTTATACGTATGTGCAAATATTCCAAGAAAACTTTTCTGAAAAGTTAAAGACTGAAAACAGTTGAACACTGAAAAATTAAAAATTTCCCCGTATCTGGGTTTCGATCCCCACTTGGGTCATCTTGCATGTCTTGCCACACTGAAAAGTTAGGATATAACGAAACAGTCATTCAGTGGATGATAATAGATATATGCTCCCCCACATGAGAATTAAACACGCGAGTGGGAAATTGCCACTAACTACATACACGTAAATGCAAAGCTCTCCTCATGAATTCAGCACTCCGGTAGCCGATAAGCGTATATGTGAATAAATATATACGTAAAATTCCTTCGCCTACGCTGAGAGGGAAGATAGATTTGGAGTAAGATATCCGATTAACGTTAAGTCTGCCGGGTTTCGATCCCAGTCTAGCTACACTGATGAGTTGTGATACAACGAAACATTGTGTCATTTGATGACAATATATATATCTAATTAATTTTTCTAACTATTCTATAATTCTGATGTTGTGAAAAAAACCCAAATGATACAATTTGCAAAAATGAGATATCCGTTCAAAACATTCCATAAAAAAGAAAAGACTAAAAACATACGTAGGTATTTATATCGATCTACTAGCCTATACTTGCTTATCTGAGAACTAACAACGTGAAACCGAGGGTCATACATTTATTGTTGTTCTATTTTACTGTAGAAAACATTGCATTGTTTTTGGGGGCACTGAACTTTTCTAATCATCATTATATTTATATCTATATCTACATTAGCCTGCTTCTATATTTACTAGTTTTAGATTCTCAAGAAAAACGAAAATACAAAGAAGATAAACTCAATCATAAAAGTGGGGAAACATGGAATGATTAACGATAACAGATTTACACAACAAAAATTCGATAAGAAATCAATGACAGATTTTTCAAAATAATCATAATTTCAGAAGTATAATTCACTTGAAAAATACCTTTAATTCTAAGGTTGAATTTAAAGTTGTTGTTTTTTAATATTTGTCTTGTAATAGAAACCTATTTTTGTGTCTGTTATTGTTCCTTTAAGCTTTGCGTTTTTGTAGAAATTCAAAAATCCCTAAAGCTGAATTCTAAATTTTGAATTATTACGTTTTACAATTTTATTGAAACAATTTCATGAATAATCTTATCAGTAATGATATAAAAACAAAAGTCTTTACAGAATTTGTTTTATCAACATAAGTGTGAAATTACTATCAGCTATAGAGGGAAATTAACAAAAATTTCACGTTTTTTTAGTTCTTTACAGCTTAATCTTTCAATAGTGCATTGCTACGACTTTCTTGGAGAGATAAGGGCGGAATTCCTCGTTGCTTTCTCTACAGTTTGAATTCAAGTGTTTTTCTCATTCTAAACCTGTTGCCCAGCGTGGCTACGGAATGCTATTAATATTGCTATATCGTTCATAACTGAGGTGAAAGGGAAGAAAATTTATGCCTTTCCAAATTACATTCGAAAAACTCGAATGAGAAAAAGAGAAACGATAAATAAAAAAAATAATGAAAAAAATTTATTTGTGTTTTATAGCATATCAATACTTGTGGGTTATTTAATGCCTAACCATGTTACTATATATATATATATATATATATATATATATATATATATATACGAGGATCATTAAATAAGTGTCCAGACTTTTTTCGTATGAACACTTTTATTGAGAGTACACACATGAAACCGTAGTCCCCTTCGAAGTAATCTCTTCCGACTGAAATATACTTATTGTACTGTTCCAACAACTTCTGGAAGGCCCCAGGGAGGTCCTCTTGTGTGAGCGTGTCAATGACCTTCGTCACAGCCTCTTTTATCTCCTCAATTGTCTCATAACAACAACCACTGGACTTAGGGAATAACCAAAAGTCACAGGGAGCAAGCTCTGGACAATAGGGAGGTTGAGGAACTATCTTGATGCCCATCTTGATCAAATAGTCTGTGACAAGGATGGAGTTGTGGACTGGTGCAGTGTCCTGCTGGAAATGCCACTGACCCGATTTGAAGAGTACTTGCCTCTTCCGGCGGAATCTCTTCCTGAACTCCCTTAAAACCTCAACATAGTAACCCTAACCTTAAGCCTTTGGCCAATCAACTCTGGTGTATTGATTTCCTTACTCCTCCCACACCTCTCATGATCCCTCACAGACTCCCTGCCTTCCTTGAATCTCTCATGCCACTCAAAAACTGATGCTCGATTCATACAAGATGGTCGAAAAGCAGTTTGAAGCATTCCATAGGTTTCTGTGGCATTTTTCCCAAGTTTAAAACAGAATTGTATTGCATATTGTTCTTCTAAAGTGCATTGGCGTCCAGATTGCATTTTTGAAATTCATTTGCTGTGACAATCAGGCTTTAGTAGGGTGTATTCCAATTGCTTCTGTAGCTGTTCTTTTGTACCTGAAATCATAAAAATTGGTCAATCATCTCATAAGATGTATCACTATAACATACTGAATTTTCAAGAATCTACGAAAAAATTTAATGCCTCTACAAAAAATTCTGGAAACTTATTGAATTCACCGTGCATACACACACACAGACACACAGACACACATATATATAATTTGAAAGCCAATAGTTTGGAGGTAACTTTATTTTTTAAATTATTTATGCACTAAGTTAAATGGATTCAAGTATAGTTGTACCACTACGGGTTTCAAATAGTCATTGTTATTTTGCTGCACGAAATAAAATGTTATACCGTTACACACGAAATGTACGGTTGTACCACTACGTGCTCGAACATGTTAATGCCCAGTCGGCTCTGCTTGTGGAAACACTGACTGCACCTCTGCAGAGGGGTAAGACCCCCCACCCAATTAGTGACCTGGATATGACACTAGACGATCTGATGGTGAGGTCCCAGTAATGCTGGGGGGTTGGGGAATACGGTGCACCCCTTCATTGCCATTGCTCCCATTGGGTTGAATAGAACTAGCGGCATACTTATGCTAAACTGAATTGTTTGATTAACCTGAATAGCTTGAAATAAATCTTTTCGACAATTAAACCGTACTTACATTTAAACTGCGGGCTTATGCTAAACTGAATAACTTGAAATAGAACTATTTTTTACACTGAAATTGTTTTTACACTAAACTGAATTATTTAACATATAACTGTTTTAACATTAAACTGTGTGTAAACAAAATCTGCTCTTAAACTGAATTAGCTGAATTAAAACTGCTTGACTAAACTGAATAGCTAGAAATAGAAATGCTTTTCACAATTAAACTTTACTGACATTTATACTACGTGCTTATTCTTAACTAATTATTTAAAATTGAACTGTTTTTGAAATTGAAACTCTTCTAAACTGAATTGTTATATATAACTATTTGAATAAACTGAAGTTTGAATTAAACTTTAAAAAAAAATTAAACTGTGTACTCATGCTAAACTGAATTGTTTTAGATAGAACTGATTATTTAGATAAAAATTGATTTGGCGTTAAATAACTTACGAATGTTGATTTGCCATAAGCCCCCTACCAACCAACCTGTTAATGTGCATATCGCTATGGCTTAAGTTATAGTTGGACCCTGTTGTAAACTTAACGTGGGAAAAGTTGCCGTACACAAGAAACTATCTTAGTTCACTGAGACAAATTTTTTTTCGCAACTACCAATTTTAAGTAGCTGCCGGAAGAAAGAGAGTATGGAAGCTGGACAAAGAGAAACAACGTGTCATGAGGAGAGGAAGAGAGGGAAGACACAGACTTTGAATTTTCTTTCTGTATTGTTCTAACGTGCTTGTTCACTAGTTTCATCTTCACAGGTTTGTGTCTGTTGCAAGATCACTTTTCGGAGCTCACCCCAAAATGGAAGTCGCAATTTTCCTCTGTCTTTACATTTTTGTGGTTGGTATTCAACTGTCACCTTTGCATCTTCGCTTTCGGCTGCTAACTCACTTTCCAACCCAAGTCGTGCGTTTACTTCCGCCTGGTGTCGGAGGGAGGACATATCCGTTTCCGATAGTTCCGCACCTGAGCAAAAGATTTGGGACCCCCGGTTTTTTCTGGTCATTTTTGATTACCGTTGTCATCAACTGTCACCGACTGACTACAGCCAGTGCTTTGACCTGATTCACCGTATACTCACTGTTTACGTTTTCTTTTAATTATCTTATCTCTATCCTTTCCCAGAAATTTTCTTTATAACTTATATCACGTTTAAATAGTTCTATTTCAGCAATAGATGAGACCCAAATCGGTACTGCCACTCCGCGTCAGAGTGGACTTGTGAGTAATAGTTTTTAACGGGTTCTCTACATTCCCTAAAGCTCGAATACTGTAGTCTCAGCAATTAATAGTTTAGTGTCAAGAAAGGGTCACAAAGTGAACAGAACAGCATGGTTATAGTATAAGCAAATATTTACAAGAACAAAGAAAATAGGACGATAAGCTCGTTCGAATAACCACGCGGGGCGGGGTTAGCTTCGACTGGCTTCGTATAGCTACGTCTTCCGGTATTGTGGAGAGTGGTTGAGTCCATTAGTAGGTGATTTTTCCACAACATCCACCTCCCAAGCTGATTACTCCGACTGGTGAATTCAGTATCTCTTTTTCTTTGGGCAGACCAAAAGAGGGTCCGTAAATTTCCCTTTCCTACCTGAACGTCGTTGTTCTGGCATGGTTTGGGGAGGTTCGATACCAAATGTGTCGTAGATGGTGCCAATTGCCTCTACTTCATCCTGCGACAGATCCACAAGGTCTTCGGTGGTGCGTTTCCTAATTTGGTTGAGGTGTCTCTTATGCTCGAATTTTGGGTCCTGGATAATGTATGTGACATTACCGATTCTTTGGGTTATTGTTCCCAGTTCCCAAAAGGAAACGTTGTTTCTGAAATGTTTGAAGTAGATTTTGTCCCCAACGTTGAATCGTTTGAGTGTTACAGGAGAGGTTCTGTTTTGTAAGATCGGTTTTGGTTGCTGTTTTTCGAACTCTGATCTAATTTTTTGACCAAACATGGCTTCTACTGGCTTCTACGGGCTTCTGGTATGTTAGGGTTTGCCGTGATCCTGTAGACCAGGAGAAATTGTTGCAGGGACTTTTCCGTAGGTGAGCCATAAGCTTTCTTTAATGCCTTTCTAGCGTTTCTACGAAGCGTTCGGCTTGTCCGTTGCTTCTGGGGTGGTATTGTGGGGTCGTGATGTGTTTAATTTGGTAGGTTTCGCAGAATCCCCTGAACTCTGACGAACTGAACTGGGTAGCCTTGTCACTAACCAGAAAATCCACAAAACGGGCAAACAAATCATGTAGGAAATTAATGGTGTCGCTGTGGTATGTTTCCTACATCTTAGGACCTCAGGCCATGTAGAATAGCTGTCTACCACTTTTAAATAATAAAAATCCTCTAATGGTCCAGCGTAATCTATGTGAATCCTGGACCATGGTTGTTCAGATTTTGGCCAGGGTTTGTGAATAATGGGCGGTGCCTTAGCAACCCAGGCACAACCTTTACATATTTTGACCATATTGGTGATATCTTGATCCATGGACGGCCAATAGTCGAAAGTTCACATTAGGCTTTTCATCCTGTTGGTGCCTGGATGGCCCACATGGAAATCCTTTAATATTCTTTTTTGAAGAGTTTTGGGAATAGTGACTCTTTCACTATAAAGCAGCACGTCGTCGCAAACAGAATGAATATCTGAAGTGACACCCCTCGTGATAATTTCTGCTTTGTAGTTTTATTGAATTCGTCATTCACAGCTTTTGTCTTTATCTCTAGATGAGTTATCGGTAGTTCGCGAACTGTGTTGTTGAGGATTGTTTTAATTTCGCTATCTATGCGTAGTGCAGCGCAGTGATTACCGAGTCCTCGAGGAGTTCCTTTTGGGTTGGAATCAATCTCGACAGACCGTCCGCGTGTGCGATTTGTTTTGAAGAGAGAAATTCTAATTTAAAGTTATAATTCAATAGAATAGTTCCCTATCTTAACAACAGGTTCGTAGTGAATGTAGGAAGGCCATTTTTCTTACCCAAAAATGGTTATCAACGACTTATGGTCTGTTTGCAGTGTAATTTGCCTACCGTATAGGTAACGATGAAATTTTGAAACAGCATAGATAATTGTAAGTCCTTCTTTCTCTATCTGAGAATAGTGTTTTTCAGGCGGATGCGAAAGCGATTGGCTTTTTCGAACCATCTGGCATTATGTGTAGTAGGCATGCACCTATGCCGTACTGACTAGTGTCGTTAGCAACTATTATGTCTAGTTCAGAGTTAAAGTGTGAGAGGAAAAGGTTCGAGGTTACGATTTTTTTAATTTCCTCAAATATTGCCTGGCATTCAGTCATCCACTCCTAACGTTTATCCTTTTTTAGTTGCTGGTTTAGTGGTGCCCGCAGCTCGTGCATTTTCGGGATAAAGCTTTAGTAATAGTTTGAGAGACGTAAAAGACTTTGTAATTGTGTTGTATTTTCCCGTGCCGGCATATCCTTAATGGCAGTAGCTCTGTCTGGGTCTGGGCGTCCGCCGTCTTTGTCTATGATGTGCCTTAAATATTTTATTCTTTGTAGGAAGAATTCGCATTTATTTTCCTTGACTTTGAAACCATAGTCTTGTAATTGTTTGAATACTTGGTTGATATGGTCTCTATATTGTTCCATGTTTCTGGTAGCTATAATAATGTCGTCCAGATATGCGATGGCAAAGTAAAGGCCGCCTAGCATAGTGTCCATGACCAGCTGAAAAATAGCGGGTGCAGCCTTGACCCCAAACGCAAGTCTTTCGTATCTGTTAAGACCTCGATGGGTGTTGATACAGAGAAGATTAGTGCTGTCATTGTTGACTGGGATTTGATCCCGATCCCGACATTTTCTAGTCTATCCAACTCCTGGTTTATTTTGTCTAAGGACGCAAATGGCACGTTACGTTTTCTTATGAAAACTGGTTGCATGTTTTGCTTTAATTTTAGTTCTGCGGCCATTTTCGTACATTTCCCAAGGCCAGGAGTGAATATTTCTACGAATTCGTTTTTTAGTGTAGAGATTAAATTTTCTGCTGCCGAGGAACATGATTTTGCTTTTCGGCAGAACGTAGGTATAGGCAAACCTTTACCCAATGCATGCCTCTGCATCTGTAGCAAAGATTAGGAATTTTTTATTTTTTTCCAATTTGTCGTCAGATTTTCGAGGGTATGTGTGATAGTTTTTTTCTATCCTGTATTCTATTTGTTTTGTGAGTCTTGTTTGACTATTTATGTGCGAAATGCCAGATTCGATATCATTAGAGTCTTTTTTTAATAATTTCAGTTTTCTGACAATCTTCTGTATGTTTTTGGTGAGTTAGACTTCGTTCACTTTCTAACTTAGATAGAACGCGTCGTGTAATTTCTGCATCTCTACCAGAAGTAAGTCCCTGTGAAAACACTAGGTACTTGAAGTTGTCTGCCGTTAACTCCGATAATTTAAATTCGTCGAAGTGTTTATTCACTACAGCTGCGTACGTTGCAAAATCATCTTCGTCATTTTTTTCAGGTTCAAGCATTTCAACATCTTGTGAAAAAAGAGGTTTTCGGGCTGAATAATTCAGTTAGGAGTTTTACCCTCTCGTCGAACGAAAGCTCCGAGGTTTTCCGTGGAAAAATGAAATCCACGAATTTATTATGTTCAGGTGTCTCGAGCTTGCGTAATAGTTGGCGGGTCTTCTTGTGATCAGACCAGTTCTTGCGGTCAATACAAAAGAAGTCTTTTTACCTCCTATAGTATGCCGCCAACGACTTATCTTCTTGCTGTTCGTAGTGAAAATTGTCAATGGCCTTCCATATTGAATCTTGAGAAAATGCGGTATCGTTATCCGTATGCGCATTGTTCTTTAAGATTTGTGCCAGCAATTCCTCCGTACGCTGTTGACGCTCGGATAATTGTTTTTGGCGTTCGAACTGTAATTCCTCAGCGTGTTGCTGTCGATTTAATAGTAGTTCTTGTTTTTCCTTCCATTTTTCATGTAGTTCCTCTGTGCGTTGCTGTCGTTCTTGCTGTTTAATCTGTAGTTTTACCAACTTTGTCAGAGCCGCCGGTAGTTCTTCCATTTTGCTTGGTTTATCAAAAATATAAAAAATGCACAGTTTTTTTCCCCTATTTCTCCCAATAAAAAGAAATGTAGATATTCTTTTTTCTCTAAGGTTTTTTTTTCTTTTTTTTTTAAAGTTTTAAAGATTTTGCCGTGGTCGGTTTGACAGATTTTTAAGATTTTCGGTTTGGCCGATT
>OY757921.1:61206591-61226591 GCA_963585895.1 Sepioteuthis lessoniana
ACTGCAGAAATGAAAGTAAACAGGACTTTTGTTACAGTGAAATAATCTTTTTATATTGTCGTGGTTTATTTCCGTCAGTTCGATAATACTACTCAAGATTTGGATCGAACATGATAATATATATATATATATATATATATATATATATATATATATATATATATATATTGAAGAAAGGAAAATAAAACGATCGAAAATGTGGGGAAAAGCACACACACACACATACACACACACACGCACACACACAAAGCAAACCCATAAAAAACCGCAAGAACGACTCCAAAAAACTAAAAAATGTTTATTTAATCGTCATAAGATATTATCTCATCTTTCAATTTATTTATTAAATATCAGGTATGAAAAGAAAACAAAACAATAAAAGTTAGTGAGTTAAAATAACTGTTCAATATGATTCAAGTCAGGATATTATATATATATATATATATATATATATATATATATATATATATATATTGTCATCATTAATTGAATTACTGTTATTTTTTTCTAACAGTTTCATGGTCCTGAAATAACTAGCCATGTCTTTTTTACTTCGTGTGACATTATCATGATCACTGTCAGCAAAATCCCTCTAAATTAAATGTCAAGGCACGAAAATAAGGCAATACTATAAAAACTTATAAATCGAAATATTCATTCAGGATGTTTTCTATCAGGACGTCAAGTTCAAATTAATTGTTTCGAGAGCAATTTTATGGCCTGGAAATAGATGAAATTGAGAGAATACGTCTTTCGGACTGTGCACGAAAAGCCTAACCCCCGGGGCTGACACTCATATAGATATATAATATTACTAATAAATGCAAACACCTCAGTCAATTTTCTATAAAGGGTTCATTTTTGTCTAAACTGTTTTTTATTTCGAGTAGAATATTATACGATCGAAATGGGTGATTTTTAGCTTTTATTTGGTACCAAATTCGACTGTATAGAAACTCACATGACAAAAATAAAATTGCAGCAAATCTGTACTGAAAGTGATATTGCATAATTATTTATAAATGGTTGAAATGTAATAGATAATGGCAATATTCATTGTTATGTAGAATAATATACCGATACTAACTCGTGGATCGAACACTGATCTCTAGCCAACATAGACAAGTGTTGAAATGGATTGTGCAACTGGAATTCACGTGATTAGAATTGGTGGATATAAAAATGGGCCACACAAAGTTCTGAAGAAAGCAGAGACTTATGTTTTACGCACAGACTTTAAGGAAATATTGTTATCGTAAGTTTTATTTTTCAAGCTTTTTCTTCGTTAGTTACCCACGCCAAACAATTCAACAGTTATTGTTTTGTCTTTGTCTTTTGGGGTAGGCCAAACAACGCCTGTTGTTTGTTGTTGTTTTTTTTTGTTATATTCATTGGAATACGAACTTTTTTTTTTCATTGGATTTTTATTCAAAAGTCGCTTTTACATATCGTTTTTAAGAATATTAGAACCCTCCTCCTCCTAGTAGCCTCAAGCAACTATGGAGGAGCCAAATACGCAACAGGATATTTTTAATGATGACCTGAAACCCTCCCCATCAGAGAAGCTGGAAGATTTATCATCAGCTTCATCTCTTATGTCCAGCTCTACTCAGCCTGCACAGAAACCACTTGCAACGCCAGTCACATGGTCGCCGCAAATTCCCACAAAAAAATCACCGAGTGACAACAAAAGAAACACTTGAGAAATTCGCAAAATATTAAAAAAAACAATGAGATACTATCGATCCCAGAATTGGTTGATACGGTCGAGCCTGAGATTCTGTCCTTCGTAGTCAAAGACTTGCATACCAAGAGACTAGCAGGATTTTTAAAAAAGAAGTATTTGAGGAAATCTTAAAAACCACAGGCATCCCAGGTAGGTATTTTTGCCGAGGAAGCTTTGCCACCTGGGATGTACAGCTGCCGATGGAGAAGCTTGCTAAAAAGCCGTCCGGAAGTAATATCACTACTAAATTCTTCCGGCTTCACCCGGAATACAGAGGCCTGAGACGAATAAAGTCATGTATGCAACGTCTCCATGCAATTAAGCAGACATTCTCGCCGCCTACTTAAAGCATATGGCAGCGTAGAAGACGGTATTCAAATAAGATCAACAAGTGGGACAGTATACGGTGACAACTCTTTCACAATGTGCCTAGATAGGGGAGGGTTTCAGGCCATACCCCATACGATAGCATATAACGATCCAACGATTATGGTAGTCGTCGCGGGTAGGAGGCCTTTATGCTGGTCTGGCAAACAGCTGCGCAATTTACCCAATCCTGCCTTCCAAACGACCACTTCTACAACAATAAAGTCAGCAGCAGAAGTCATTACAAAACAAAACGCAATTAAAGAAACCAACCAAAAAAGCATAAATCTGAAAACTGGAGATCACCCTAACAAAGAGGGGTGGACCCCGGTAACCGGTAAAGGGGGAAAAATAAAAAATAATCCCCTATCAAATCAGCAACAGCAACTACCACCACAACAGTAACAAAAGCACATGAAAAAAAAACATTTTCTATACCAACAAAACCGAAAACATCAGCAGATACCACAGCAATACCAACACAAGTAACCAAAACCGGCCAATCATCAGTATCATTAAAAAGAAAAAGCAGCACCTACCTGAAGAACAGCTAGAGTAAATGGAAACAACCCCAAATCTAAAGAAGAGGGTGGACAGTGGAGGAACAAACAAGGAGAGGGAGAAAAAATTTGCTAAAATAAAACAACCCAAATCTCAACCACCCACCCAGCCACAACCTGAAAAGCAACCACAACTCCAGTGCCCAACACAAACCATGCCACCTCAACCGTCACACTCCAAATATTCCCCATCCCAACTTAAGAATTTTGAAGCCCCTTTATCTCCACAGTTGTACTTGTGATGAAAAAACACAACGAATTTTTTCAGAAGGATTGCTATTACCTTATTTGACCTTTGGGACCTGCCAATCAATTTGTTCTGTAACCAAGTAAATATGGACATCACAAGTGATATTACAGCAGCAGAAAAATCAAAACTGAATTTTAAAAAGTTTCAAGATGTTTTTTCAGGTCTTGAGACGTGTACAAAAGTAAAATCAAAATTTAAAAAAATGCAACACCAGTATTTAGACCGAAATCTTTAGCGGCTTTAGATTCAATCAATAAGGAATTTGAAAGGCTAAAGAATGTTGGCGTCATTTCTAAAGTAGCCTACTCTGAATGGGCATCGCTGACTGTTTACCTGTTGGAAAGGAATAACACAATCCGCGTATGTGCCAATTTTTCAAAGGGGCTTAATGATAACTTACAAAATTATAATTACCCATTACTAAGCCCGTGGAGGTGCCCGTGGTGTAATGGTTATCGTCGCAGGGTATGGACACGGCGACACGAGTTCAAATCCTGGACCTGACTGATTGCATTTCACATAGCACTAATATCCTTGGGAAAGGTATGAATCCAAATATTCTCCCTCCAGCTTTGGGTAAATAGTAGGGCAGACTAGGTTCTTCAACCTTGGTGAAGTAACTAGTCTAGGAGAAGGAAAACTCTGAATTCAAACCTGTTAAACTCCGCTTAAAAATTGACCTTGTGTCATATCCTGCCCGAGCGGAGGTGTTGATAAATATGATTACCCATTACTAAGCCTGGAAGAAATTTTTGCCAAACTAAATGGTGGAAAGTTTGACTTGTCGGATGCCTACCAACAAATACTGGTAGACGATGAGTGTTCGAAACTACTATTAACACTCGAAAAGGATTATTTAGATCTAAGCGTCTCCCTTTTAGGATAAATTTGCTCCGATTATGGATACAATGCTCGCTGGGTTTGATTGTGCACGAGCTTATCTGGATGACATACTGATTAAAAGTGAAAGCAGACACCAACATGTGGATGACATAAAAACAGTATTTGAAAGGATCAAAGAATATGGGTTCAGAATTAGTGAAACATAATGTGAGCAATTTATGTCTAGAATAAAGTATTGACGAAAAGTTATTGACGAAAAGGGTCAACGTTCAGATCCTGCTCGATCAAGTGCAATTAAATACATATTCACTTCGACTAATTTAACGAAATTGCAAGCATTTTTAGGTTTTGCAAACTACTATCATGTGTATATAGCAAATATGGATGAGTGACAGTACCTTTAAATGCCTTGTTAAATGGAGGTGAGCAGAGAAATGCCAAAATGCGTTTGAAAAGACCAAAAAAGCTCTAACATCTGATTTATCACTAATGTATTTTGATCCTAAAAAAACTGTTGTCGCATCAGATGCAAGTGATTCAGGAATTAAGCCAGTCGCTCATATGTCGAGATCTTTAATAGCAGCTGAGAAAAATTACAGCCAGGTCGAGAAGGGAGCGTTGACTATAATTTTTGCCTTGAAAAAATTCCATAGATTTCTACATAAGCGAGTATTTTCTTCTCACAAATCGACTATCGTTCGATATTGTCTATATATGGTTCAAAGAAGAGTATTCCTACACGTACAGTAACTATACTGCAACGCTATGGAGCCATACTATTGAATTATAGTTATAAAATGAAATTTTTACCATCGAAGAAATTAAGTCATATTAATGGACTGTCTCGTTGAATTCCGAAACTCTGCGAACCACTTGAAGATACAGTGATTGCGGCAATAAAGACTGAAAATGATATTAAAAATGTCTCACTCAATACCGTAAGAGTGCTACCGATAATCCTGGAACAAATAAAACTAAAGTCGCGGAACGGCGACTTCATATTAAAAATGAAGGATCAAATTACAAAGTCAAAAATAGAAAAGTAAATGAAAGTAACATATTTTCACTGTGTGATGGTGTCCTAATGTACGCTGAATGAATTGTAGTTCCAACATTATTGCGAAAACGCATGTTAAAGAAATTCCACGTTGGTCATCCGGGGATTTCTAAAATGAAATTCCAGATGAGATGCTACACATACTGGCCAAAAATGAATGAAGACATCCAAAACTTGGTTAAATATACATATGTTGTACTCTGGCAGCGAAGTCCAGTTGATTAAATTCCAATCTTGGCCGGAAACGGACATTCCTGGGTCTCGTTTACATTTAGATTTCTCTGGACCATTGAATAGAGCTTATCTGGTGGTGGCCGACAGTTGTTCCAAGTGGCCGGAATACAGAAGACCAACTACCACGGTAGCAAGGTTTATCTGATTCTATTGTGTCAGACAAAAGGAAGCAGTTCACGTCTAGTGAATTCAAGTTTTTCTGTAAGTCCTTACAAATACAACACATCACAACGCCCCCGTACCACCCAAGATCAAAAAGACAAGCGGAATGCTTTGTTGACACGTTCAAAAAGGCTCTTTAAAAATTGGAGGGAGAGGAGTTGAATGAGAAAAGGTTGCAGAAATTTCTGAGCGTCTTTAGAATTACGCCATATTCAGACTCTAAATCTGGAATGTCGCCAGCCAAATTGATGTTCACTAGAAAAATTAAATTCTTGTTCAACAAGATACAACCTGAACAGAAGGCGCAAACATCAAGGAATATCCCTATGAATAGATATTTTAACCCAGCAGAAAAAAGTATTCAAAATGTACCAAAAGGGGAAAGAATTTTGGAAAGTTGGTATGGTAAAAAGGCTCGGTCGAATGACTTACATGATGCAGGGACGAAAGTGGGTGTATAAACGTCACCTGAACCAGCTAAGACGTAGACACACTGATTTGGAAAGTCCCAGGCAAGAGATACCCATAGAAGTACGATATGATACTTTCAAGATAGCTACATCACAGGAAATCATTGAAGCACGGTGTTAGGGCGAAAGGAAAAGAACTATGGAGTTTTTAAGAGTGGAAGTTCAAAACGTGAAGTGCTATGTTGAAGAATGTACCGGTACTGACTCGTAGTTTGAACAAGGATCTCTAGCCAACAAATACAAGTGTTGAAATGGGTTGTGATACTGGAGTTTACGTGACTAGAAGTGGTGGATATATAAATAGATCAAATAGAAGTCTGACAAAAGTAGAGACGTATGCAAAAGTAGAGGGGGAAATGTAACATTGCGAGTTACCATTTCATACTCAGTATTCGGCATTGTACGAGAGTGAAGAGATTTTAAGTATTAGCTAAATTTACCCCTCCCCCGTCACAGAACATTGCACAAGTGGCGACGAAGAATAGTTTTCCGGATATTATAAAACCCAATTCTGTTTTGATTGCATAGAATTAGAAAAATAATCCGAATATCTTTTATTGACAAGAAAATTAACTCTTTATTAAAGTGTTTCGGGTGGGCCTACTCATAGCTAATACTGTTTAAAGTATAAGAATAATATTTCGAATTATTGCAAATAAATATATCATTGAGGAAGCTGCTAAAATGTAGCATCATCATCAAGATGTGATTTGCAAGAATTCTATTGACTGACTCACCATACATCACTATCGACTCTCGCGCTTTGTAAATTATCAAAGCGATTTCAGGTGTCTGCATAGATCTGAGAAGTTTAAAATTTGGCTGGCCGAATCTTTATTGATGTTAGCTTGTAGGAGCCTAGACGATAGTTCGAATTTTTTTCCTCAGCGATGAACAGCATGTCTTGCTTCACTTCATTTGTGAGATGCTAAGTAAGCGTTCATTCAGGTGTTGGTTGCGGCTTAATAATTACATTTTAAAAAAGTGGAATTTTTACAGATCTCGCAAATAATGATACTAAATCAATAATAATAATAATAATGATGGTGATACCAAATGTAATTAGCGCGTTCGTCACAGTCGACTGAGGATTAGAACAGGGACGAGAGGATTTCGAAAGAAGAGGACCAGTGGAAATCATCCAAAATACAACATAATTGAGATTGGACAGAATTTTAAGTAGAGCCATGGAAACTTGTTGTGACTCCGACTCCAGAAGAAAACCATCAACTAAAGCTGTTGTGAAAAATTTTCCAATGAGTGAAATAAGTGAATAACACAAACTATCTAAAAAGGGGTATAAGACTAGATACGACTGGGTGGAGAACAGGATCTACAAGAAATTTTGCAAGAATTTGAAATTTCACCATACTACCAAACTGTATAAGCATAAACTAGAATCTGTCCAAGAGAATGAGATGCACAAAATTCTCTGGGATTCTTAAATGCAAGCAGATCACCTAATCCCGACCAGAAGACCAGAACTAGTGATAATTAAATAAAAAAAAGAACCTGTAGTATAGTGAATGGCTGACCACAGAGTGAAAATCAAAGAAAATGAAAAGCGACAAGAAGTTAGACCTTGATAGAGAACTAAACAAGCAATTAAACATGATAGTGACGTTGACACAAATTGTAATTGGTGCCCAAATGCTTGGTTAGGGGGCTGAAAAATGAGGAAATCGGAGGAATAGCAGATCTTCCAAACAGCATTCAGATCGACCAGAATACTGATAAGTGTTCAGGAGACCAGACGAAACGTAGTGTCATTCCTACAAGTGAAAGACCATCAACTTACGGTGGGATGATAAAGTCGTCACAAGAAAGAAACAAATGGATATTTTAAGCGGTTGACTAAACACTGATCATAACGTCCGTTCTGATTATACAATGCATCTGTGATCCAATTTCGAATCCTTGTAAAACCCACTTAATCAAACACTGATTTTCAAAGCTAACCGATTTTTTCCTTAAGAGTATTGACACCGCAAAGTATTGTTTTTCACTGTGTCTGTTGTTGTACTGGAAGTGGTTATGTCTTTTTAATACGCAAAAAAAGATGGAGTTCCCCTTTTGGTTTATTGTGTTTGAAAGAAATGTTATCCTGATAGACATAAAAATAAATATATATTGTTTTTATACTTTCGTTTTTGTATTGTTTATACATAAATTTTATGTCATAAAGATATTTGATAACTTCTACTGTTTGTGGCGAAAATTACAAAATGGGAATCCTCGTCTGAAAAATAATCAATTAATGGCAAGGATGTATTACCTCAAAATTTTGTAGGAAACCTAAAGTTGCAGACAAAACTTTGGGTTAAAATAACAAGAATAGGGAACAGCGTCTAAAGTAATAATCGCTTAATTGCAGCTATGTATTTTTACACATTTAGTTGGAAATCAAATGTCGAAGGGGTATATGTGATTCTCTACAAGGCCATAATGTGATAATTTGTCAGTTAACGAAAATGTACAGTCGGTGCTAAAATATAGACAACAGGACGAATGTTTATGGATAAATATTTAAAAACAGAAAATTGAAGCCGAAAAATTTTGAATAAATTATTTGTGTCCATCTCCTGGTTTGTTTTTTCTGTTTTTTGTTGTTGTTGTTTTTACTACAACCCTTTCTGGCATTCCCATGTATTTTATCACATTATTTTCCCCTTCAGCGAATTCTTATGACCTTTATTTAAAAAGATGGGGAAACACAATTTCATAACTATGCCTTCGCCAGGAAAAAGCCATAGGAAAAGTCACTGGATTTTTCCTGGAATTTTTGTGGTTATATTATATTCAGAAAAAAATCTCCGTTTATAGAAGAAATATAAATAGACATTTAGCGCGACATTTCTTCGGAAGCTGTCTAAATTCGAAAAGTTTTTTTCGCTCTTTTAAAGCAAAACCAATGTCGATCTGTAATTGGTTTATTTGTAGAAGATGAATTAATTTTTGAATATGACGAGTTTTTACAAGACTTGTGAAAGTTATCCGAAATATGTGAAAATATTCTATGATTTGAAATATAGTGTCTTAACTAGAGAATTCAAAACATTAAGGATGCCATAAATACCTATTACAAGAGTCTCTTTGTAAACTACTACATTTGAGGAAATAAAAACATAGAATTATGCAAAGCTCCAATTTCAATTGAAAATTAAAAACTCATCACTTGCATCTCATTGCTTTCAAGTTGCAGTCTTTTTTCTAAACTAATTAACGGCACTATTCATATTTTAGTTGTTTTGATAAAAATCTTGGACAATACATTTTCGAAATGAGCATTATTTTATTAAATACTTCGTACACATCCACACACATTCGCATATATATATATATATATATATATATATATATATATATATATATATATATAAGAAAGAAAATTCAACAGATATACACTATGCTATCATAAATTTATTTCAACAGGTCGTTAAAATGTCTTTCCTCCTTAGACGGCTTATATAAACAGCAAAGTGAGATACATAGATAGTTTTTCCAGGGGAAAAATCTAAATAAATTGCTTAAGTTAGAATTTATTATTGAAATAATGGAATGAAAATATTATTATAATTATCATACAATTGAATAGAATATATATGAGAAAATAAAAATATAAAATTAAAAAGCAAAAATTAAAAAAAATTGAATATCTATAAAGAATAGATAAAATCACGGCCCCCCAAAAAAAAACAACAAAAATAAATGAAAAAAAAAGACACCGCTTTTAGCAACCGGTTTCATTTCAGATTGAACTTTATAAAACAGCCACAGTTTTTGTGCCTTAGATATTAATCCCTTAGTCATCTCTCAATATATCCTTTATTTTATTCCCTCTTTTATCTCTCATGTGCTTTCTAATTTATTAACTGACCCCATATCTCATTAGATATCATTTCTTTTAAAAACTTTTTCTAGCAAATTTATACCTCAATAAGGGATGTCGTAAAGTACTGTGTTTATGATTCTCGACTATTCTCCCCTTCTAAGAGGTAACATGGGGTGTTTCTTCTCTTTCATCACTAGTAAGTCTCTCCTATTTTAATTTATATATTGTTATTATAATATTTCAATTATTGTTTCTGACTAATATTAGATGATGATAATTTAATAATTACTGAATTGATGTAGTTTACTTCCAAATAAAGAGCAACATGATTTTTCAATTTAATGTTTATCATTATCATTATTATTACATTTTACAGTGCAGTAATATCGTTTAAAAATGCACCTATTTGATTTAAAATAGTAATGTCTTAAATTCTGTGTTGTTTAAATGAAGAATGAAGACATTTATGCGACTTAAATTTCAGGAAAAACTTTACTTTTGGAAGACGAACTTCTAAATTTGCTAAAGAAAACCCCAAAATTGCACCCCCCAAGAAAAGAAAAGAGAAAAAAACCAAAACACCTCAAATGTAGTCTAACACGTGCTAAGACGAAAACCATAAAAGAGAGTTGACTCCTCCTCTCTCCTTCTTTCTTTCTCTCTCTCTCTCTCTCTCTCTCTCTCTCTCTCTCTCTGTCCATGACCATGATATAGGAGTGGAACTTTGATATAAATACTATTAAAATTAGTTATAATTCAATCCTTCATTTGTTAAAATAGTATGCATACGTTGGAAGTGATTCCGTTTCCAGAAGTTTTTTCACAGAGGTCAGTAAATTTATTCTACTAAACTGTTCATTTGAAAATGAACATATTTGATTTAAAATAGTAATGTCTTAAATCTCAGCTGTATTCTGTGTTGTTTAAATGAAGAATGAAGACATTTATACGATTTAATTTTCAGGAAAAACTTTACTTTTGGAAGACGAACTTCTAAATTTGCTAAAGAAAACCCCAAAATTGCACCCCCCCAAGAAAAGAAAAGAGAAAAAACCCAAAACACCTCAAATGTAGTCTAACACGTGCTAAGACGAAAACCATAAAATGAGAGTTGACTCCTCCTCTCTCCTTCTTTCTTTCTCTCTCTCTCTCTCTCTCTCTCTCTCTGTCCATGACCATGATATAGGAGTGGAACTTTAATATAAATACTATTAAAATTAGTAATAATTCAATCCTTGATTTGTTGAAATAGTATGCATACGTTGGAAGTGATTCCGTTTCCAGAAGTTTTTTCACAGAGGTCAGTAAATTTTTTTACTAAACTGTTCATTTAAAAATGCACATATTTGATTTAAAATAATTATTTCTTACGTCTCTACTATATTGTGTTCTTATATGAAATACACTATATTTTTCATTTATGTCGACATATTTAGCAGTTTAAAAAATAAATAAATAAATAAATAAAATGAAGTATAACGACCCTGGTCGAATGCTTTAGTATACAGGGCAAACAGAATTAGAACTTTTTCTAAAGTTTAGAAGTCTGATTGCACACCCTCATAGCAGTAAAAAGAAAAAAAAAAGTGACCGAGTCAAAAATCGAATTCTACCTATAAAATAAAAACCTGTCAGGGCCGGAATCGGATGATAGGATTAAATATACCCCAAAATTTCTTTGAATTTTAACATACAGCAGTTCTGGACTTTAACTAAGTTAAAACTTAAGGTAAAAAAGGTATTTTTCTTTTTTTTTTCTTTTTTTTTTTATCACGTACACGTGGGAAGCAGCATGATGTACGTGTGAGTCTTGCGGCTTAACGCTCAGGATTGTCAGTTCGATCGGGGAACTACTGTTGCTCATCTATAAGAGTGGCTTCTGTAGATGAGAATAAAAACAGCCATCGAAAGATAACCATGACTCGTACTCAAACCACATACATAAACCGCATCGCTCTTCACACGAGTAAAAAAGGGGCCCGTCCTGCTGAGGTTGGAGCCCTGGCCTCAGTGTTCGAAAAATCAGCTACAGAGCTCAAACAAAAACTACTAAAATGCAAACAAACAATACAGAGAGCGACATTTAACGTGAGAACCCTAAATAGAATAGGTCAACTATCAGAGCTAACTACATCAGCCGTAGAACATAAGATTGACGTAAGATATCAAATATCACGAAACTGGTAATGGATGGATGCTGGTGACTGTATCGACATGGAAAAACTCTATCAATGCATCGGTAGGAGGGGTGGGAATGCTTATAGGACCAATAGCGTTAAAAACACTGAACAGCATTGAGAAAATACAACCTAGGATGATGGCCGCAACTTTTAATGGCAACCCCAAAGCAACAATTATCTCCTGCTACAGCCCTACCAATGTTAGCGAAGAAAACGAAATAGTCACCTTCTACGAAGATCTATCCTCCCTAGTACGTAGCATTCCGAAACACAACCTGCTAGTCATTGGCGGAGATATGAATGCACAAATCGGGAAAAACAGAAACAACAAATACAGCCTACACAACGCGTCAAACAGGAATGGACAACATCTAATAGATTTCATGATAGAAAATAGATTAACATGCCTCAATACAAACTTTCAAAAAAGGGAGGGGAAATTATGGACCTACACATACGCGAATAAGAGTAAAGCACAGATAGACTACGTCCTTATAAACAGGAAATGGAAAAACAGTGCGATGAATTGCGAGGCATACTCCTCTTTCGAGGGTGTGTCCGCCGATCATCGAATAGTTACGGCCAAAGTACGACTAGGCCTACGAAAAAACGCCATACGTAAAGCACTACAAGAGAAGGCAGAAAAAGGTACCCCAAATGACGAATATGAAATTTTTGTAGAAGCACACCTTGAGGCGGCATCAAAGTGTATTCCAACAAAACCTAGAACTAAATATAGAGTCATTTGGGAAACGCTAGCGGTTAGAGAAAAACGTGCACTCGTGAAAACTGCCTCCAAAAGCTATCAAAAGAACCCAACAAACACAAACACACGAAAACTAGAAAAAGCGCAACATCAATTAACAGGAATATATCTAAAAGAACAGGCAAAATAAATACAAAATCAGATAGATAAGATTAGAGACTCGGTGGAAGATAGACAATCCAGGATAGCCTGGCAAACAATAAACGAAGAAAGTAGAAGGAAGAGCACAGCCAAAGCAAAATTAAAGCTGCAAGCCAACAAGAAAGAGTAAAACTGTGGGAACAGCATTTCAAAAATCTACGAGAAAACCCACCGGAAATAACGGATGAACCGATCACCAGAATTATTAGTAAGCAATTAGACGTTAAACTAGGTCCTTTCACCAAAGAAGAACTCGACTCAGTTCTCAGAAGAATTAAAAATTGGAAAGCTGCAGGGCTAGACGAGATCCCCCCCCAGAAGTGTGGAAGACTACCCAATTCGACGATATACTGCTCCGACAATGCAACGCAGTCTATAGTCAAAATAGGATAGAAAGATGGACGAAGGGATACATCCTTCCTTTCCCTAAAAAAGGCGACCTCGGACTAGCCAAGAACTACCGAGGGATAACACTTACATCCATAGCAGCCAAAATCTACAATGCCCTACTACGAAACTGCATAGAACCCAAAATAGACAACATCCTTAGGAAAAACCAAAATGGCTTCCGGAGAAATAGATCCACAACCTCACAAATACTGACCATCCGTAGAATCCTTGAAGGCGTTCGGGCAAAAAACCTTCAGGCGACATTACTATTTGTCGACTTTACCAAGGCTTTCGATTCCATACACAGAGGGAAGATGGAGCAAATCCTACTAGCATTCGGCCTACCAAAAGAAACCGTAGCAGCGATAATGATTCTCTACAGAAACACCAAAGTGAAAGTACGTTCACCAGATGGAGACACGGAATACTTCGACATAGTTGCAGGAGTACTACAAGGAGACACGCTAGCCCCATACCTCTTTATCATCTGTCTAGACTACGTGCTTAGAACTTCGATCGACAAAATCAGAGAAAATGGCTTCGAGCTGACTAAGAGAAGAAGCAAAAGGTACCCCGCAAAAACAATCACGGACGCCGACTACGCTGATGACTTGGCGTTATTAGCGAATACGCCTAATCAAGCAGAGACACTACTGCACAGTCTGGAACGAGCCGCAGCTGGCATTGGCCTCCATGTCAATGCAAACAAAACTGAATATATGTGTTACAACCAAACGGGCAACATAGCCACAGTAGACGGAGCCTCTCTGAAACTAGTAGACAAATTCACCTACCTTGGAAGTAGCGTCTCGTCAACCGAAAAAGACATCGACACACGACTGACGAAGGCATGGACAGCTATCGATAGGCTCTCGATCATATGGAAGTCGGACCTAACCGATAAAATGAAACGCAGTTTCTTCCAGGCAGTGGTTGTGTCGATACTGCTATATGGATGCACCACATGGACGCTAACTAAGCGGCTGGAGAGGAAGCTAGACGGAAATTACACAAGAATGTTTAGAGCAGTATTGAACAAGTCCTGGCGACAACACCCCACGAGACACCAACTATACGGACACTTGTCCCCCCCCATCACGAAAACTATACAAATTAGACGAACCAGACACGCGGGACACTGCTGGAGAAGCAAGGACGAGCTCATAAGCGATGTACTCCTGTGGACCCCCACATATGGATGTGCAAAAGCAGGACGACCAGCACGAACTTACATACAGAAACTATGTGAGGACACAGAATGTAACCCTGAAGACCTGCCGGAGGCGATGAATGATAGGGAGAAGTGGCGAGAGAGGGTCAGGGATATCCGTGCTGGCGGCGCGACATGATGATGCTGATGATGAATATTGTTAAGTTGTAACATTAATCCTACCACTAAACATTGCTATTCCTTTTCATTTTCGCCCTTTTTCTTCATCATGTCCTACATATTCGTATTAGATTCATTTCTATTCTTAATCACTTTCATATTAATTTAAACTTATCTTTTGTGTCGACATGTGAGCATTAGTTCGTTTTGTTTATTTGTATTTTAATAAGCTAATTTTTCCCTCCCTGCATCAGTTACATCTTCTATTTAAGCTATTCGCCGTCAAAGATCTTCAAATAAGTTTCCACTTTATTTGGTGGTGGGGGGATTAGTACACGTTCTTTTAAACTCTGATAAACTTCGATAGAGCTGTTTTGATTCCTAAGTAACGGATTAGTGAATGAACGTCTGTGGTTATACAATCTTTGTTTTCAGTTCTCTACGGATATACCTATGTAGACTTTCACTTCAAATTTAAATTGGGAGAATATTAGCTTGGTATAACACATTTTTGGACATTCTTCATTATTTTCTACAATTACCTAATATGTCTTCTCATCATCCATACGTGATTTATTTATTTTCCTATTATGGTTAAATATACTTTTTAAAATATTAGTAGTGCAGGAGAGTCTAATTTTTACCATATTTTTATTGAAAATTCTGTTAAACAGATTTTCCCAATAGAAATGCTTATTAGATTTAGGAAGGTTATATATTCATAAACACAAAGTGGATATATAGCACTTTGAACAGTGAAGAGTATTCCACTTTTGAAGGGTTATCTTTCAAACACAGGATCGTCTCATCAAAGATTTGCATGAGTCTACGTAGACTTAAGAAACGCACAGTTAAAGCTTTACGATTTGAATGGTATAATTAGAAATTAATACACAAAACAAGTTTGATACTCTTCAGAAGATATATCAAACACATCAGCCTACTTATGAATATGGTCACTTTGTTACCGCCCATAGAGAAGCAGCAGCCGAGTGTATACTTATCAAATCAAAAGCCATATGTTGAGTTCACAGGGAATTAATAGCAATTAAAGAAAAACGAAATAACCATCCTTAATTTATCAAAGAAATCCATCCAATTACAAAGCACAGAAATAAAGTCCATTGAGAACTAACACAAAACCATTATATGAAAAAAAAAGTAATTCATTTCAGTTCAAATAATTAAAATCAGAAATTCAGTTGAAGATATACAATTACGATTAGGATTGCTGTCATTAAATCAAATGAATGGGAAGAAAAGTACTTACATGTCAAAAACAAAAGCAGCCATCCACGAAGAAATTCTACAAAAGTGGATAGAACATTTAAAGAATCTGTTCGAAAAACTTTCTGAAGTCTCTGATAAACCTACCAGAAAATTATTGATAGCTTCTTAGACATCAAAAACGGACGGTTTTCTAAAAGGGAACTTGACCCGGAATTTAAAAAGATAAAACAGAAAATTTACAAGCATTGACAAAGTTTGAAAGACAAGAAAATTTGATGACAGACTTCTCCGATTATATAATACTGTCTATACATTTAATAAATGCACTGGATAAATGCACGAAATGCTTCCTTATAAAGCGATCTCGGATCTACTAAGACTGCTGAGTCATCGTTTTTACTACACTAGTTGCTACTGTTGATAATGCCCTGATTCTTACACTCATCCGACCTAACATCGAGAAATTTCATAAGAAAAATCATGACAGCTTTCAGAAAAAAGAGGGAACAAATAATACTTTCAAAAATCTCGACAAAGAAACTGTTACCACTCTAATGATCCAGAAAAAACAACAATGACACTGGTTCACTCACCAGATGTGACGCTGACTTCTTTGTCAATGTTAATGGAGTCTTAAAAGTAGATAAATTAGCTCCGTATATGTTAGTAATCGTAAATATTATGAATGCTCCAATAGGTAAAAACATTTCCATATGATAGAAAACTTGTCAACGTAAAGGTGTATACTGCTATCGACAGTTTATTGATCATATAGAAAGATGATCTCTTTGATAAAATAAAACGAAAATTCTTTTCAAATTTTGGCTGTGTGGATACTATTGTATAGATGCATCAGCGGGACTCTGACGTTATGCATGGAGAAAAGGAATGCACAATGGTGTTTGAAACAAAAACCTTGAAGCAGTAACCCATAAAACAGCAGTTGTATGTCTACTTACCTCTCATCTCACAAACCATCCAAGTAGGACGAAGAAGACATACTTGGGTTTGATGATAAATAAAAAAAAAGATAGCATCAGCGACGAACACTTATGGACTCTAAGTAATGGACACTGGATGCAGTCAAGAGAACCTACCAGGTGTGATCGATGATAAGGGTGAATGGTGCGAGAGAGAGACAGAGAGAGACAGAGAGAGAGAGAGAGATGAAACTCAGTACTGTCAACAGTACTCGATGAAGATATATATATATATATATACACTCGATGAAGATAAATATATACATACACTCGATGAAGATAAATATATACATACACTCACCCACACACATATATATAGACAGCGGGAATAGGTTTGAAAGTGGAAAGTGCAAATAAAAAAAAAGAGAGAGAATCAACGCAAGGAAGCTAGAAGTATGATCGGTTATATTTAGGTTCGGGAAGAGAATTGCGTGAAAGTAAAACAAAAAAGATTAAGTTCTTTGTAGAGTTAATATCTATCTGTGTCTGTCTGTCTATGTGTCTTGCTTCTTGACTTCGAGTGCCACCGAATAACCATGCTACACATTCTTTTATTTCTTTCGTTTTTTCCGCCTTAATTATTTGTTCTTCAAGTTGCATCTCTTGATTACTTGCAATTATTATCTCTTCGAAATGTATATTCAATAAAATATACATTCCCAATGTAGCAGATTATTCTTAAGCTTTCTCATTAATGACCGTTAAATCATTCCTAAATCAATGAACTTTACTTTTCTATCTCATTTCTTCTGATTTTCAACATCCCCAATTGCTACTGGCCATCTATTAATTACCACTATAAATTACGCTTTTCTTTCGTAATTCATTATGCTCACCTCTGCAATATTCCTGAATTTCAAATTTTGATATGTATTTGAAAGTGCATTGGTCGCTTGTTACAGAGCGAAGCTGTATATTTCAAAAATAGTTGAGAGTTCCATTCTTAGAGATTTACAAAGCCTTTAGCTTAGACGTGGCACAAGGCCATATATGGATGGGATGCACAATGAGACTCAAAAGAGTTCCATCCTTAATGATAATCCGAAAAATATCCTAAGCCAGACAAAGTAAACTTAGTTTAAACCGGTTCTAACGCCGGTTATATTATGAACTCGTTACACTCTAAAGTGAAGATGCTATCGAAAATCTACATTATATTCAAATTCTCCGTATATTCTAGATAAAAATGTGGATATTAAAAAACATAGATTAAAAAAAAATTCTTAAAAATGACCATTCATTTTAGAAAGCGCTCAAGGAGGAAATCTTTTATCAGGTTATAAATTTTTTTCAAATTTAAGACGAGATGACAAGAAAATATCGGCGTCTATACAGCTAAAAAGACTTTTGTGCTTTTTAAAGAAACACGCTAAGCGAAAGACGAGAACCGAATTGTAGTTGATATATATATATATATATATATATATATATATATATATAGCCCTTAATTCAATATTCTTATTTACATTTAAAAGAGTACTAGTCGCATACTGTGGTCTGAACCTTCTATACTTCAAACAGAAAATCGTTGCATTAAAGTTGTTATGCGAAAACAATGGCCTAATCTACACAAAATAGACTTGATACATATAGGATCTTACACTACATTATATATATATACACACACACACACACACACACACACACACATATATATATATATATATATATATATATATATATGGATTTAGATTTACCTAATACACAAACCTTCACATAAATGCATCTTACAAGCGCACGTGCGCACGCACACACACACACACACACACACACATACACACACACACACACACACACATATATATATATATATATATATAATTAAAATAAGTGGAAAGATGGATAAATCAAACAAAAAAGTTTAGTTGTAGAGGTATTTCATTTTTTTCAGTCCAAGAACTTCCTCAGACTAAATATTTTTCGCTATTCTATGTTTAAGCAAAAGAGGAAATAGATAAGATGAAGGAGAAAATAATGGGATAAAGTGGGGAGTAATTGAGAGGTTTTAAAGATAAGGGGCCAGTCAAGGGAGAAAGACAGAAGGAGGTTGATGTGGGTTTAGGTGACGAAGGTAGGGGGTTTTGTTTTCGATTGTGAGTGTGTGTATGGTGATGGAGTCAAATGTATCAGGTTTCGCTTATAGATTTTTGATCCCGTGGAAATGTTTTTAGTGAGCCGATAGTAAAAAATTGAGAAAAGAAAGTGGAAGTGGGAGGGGTTAAGGCATACTCTGTTTCATCAAAGACATTGACTAAAATGGAGTGTCTAATTTGAAAGGAAAAATAGAAAAGAAAAAGGGGAAAATGAAAAGGAAAGAATCCTCAATAGTATGATAGTATAGAGTGAAAAAATGTCTTAGTTTGCAAACAGAAAATTTCTCCATTCTCTCAGCCAAGTAGGGCGAAATTTGCTAGAAACCTGGACAGTGTTTTATGTGATTTGTTTTGGAAATGACAGCAGATTCTAATAACCTGCGGGATTTTTGCAAGGTATGGATTTGATTATAGTGGCTTGGGAAAAGTAGAAGTGTGTTTGAGATCTATCATATAGGAGAAAATGGTGTTTCCGCTGTCATTGATTGATCGTTTGTGTTCGTACATCTTTTTTCTAAATTGTGTTGGGTTTCTTTGATGTAATGTTTGTTACAATCTTTGCATGGAATATAATATATGCCTTCGCGAGAATTGGTTTCGTTGTTGGTTTCTTTCAAGATGTTTGTAAGGTTTTTAATGGGTTTTCGAGGTGGTTTGTATGATTTCTATTTCTAATCTGGTTAATTAGTCGTTGAGAGGTTTGTTATGTGTGTAAGTGGGTAGAGAGATTGGTCTGAGGGTAATGGTAATCACGGGGCTGTTTTAAGTTGATTTCATGAGCGTATATTATGAACTTTTTCTAGCGTTTAATATGAAAATTTGGGGTATCTTAGACTTTTAAAGGAGTCACGTAAACCAAAATCTACCTCCCTCTTAATTTCTTTCCTTACTTGTATCTTTTCTTTAGACCCACTCACTCCCCACTTTATACCTTAGTTTCTTCGTTATATTAACTATTTCCTCAGTTGCTTAAGTGTAGAATAACTAAAAAACGTTTAGCCTGTGGAAGTTCTTGGAATAAAAGAATGAAATATCACTAGTACTAAACTTTTTTGCGTTTGATTTATCCATCTTTCCACTTGTTTTATCATCTTGTCAGATGCACCACTATCTATCTTTTCAAGATATATATATATCACGTGCATATACATATATACATATATCTCAAGCACTCACACACACACTCACGGACATATATATATATGTGTGTGTGTGTGTGTGTGCATATGTGTGTATATATATGTATATATATATATATATATATATGCATGTGTCTGTGGGTTTCGTATTAGGTAAATCTTACAATTATTTTCCTAGATTAACAAAAGTTTTATTAAAAAATAATGTAGTTTACCTAGCAATCTGTCACAATGTCATTTTTTCATTAGAA